>CM035423.1:91468411-91800911 GCA_020310875.1 Ceratopteris richardii
CACTCTTGTGGAGAAGCTAAGGATGCTTGGGATACACTTACCACTTTATACCAAGCAAGGAATGAGGCTCATGTTGCTTATCTCTAGAAATAGCTAGAGAGTGAGCACATGAATAAAGGAGATTCCATGGATAATTTTCAGACAAAGATCAAAGATTTGAAGGAACAATTGATTTATGTTGATGGTCTTACCTGACAATTCAGACTATTCTGAATGGTTTTCTCGATTCATATCAGAGTTTTGCTTCTACTCTTTGTTTGATGATGAAAGGCAATCCACGTGCCTTAACACTTGAGGAGTTAGTCTCTGTTTTGTTGCAAGAAGATCAATCTAGGCAGAAGAGGTCCATTACGTGTATTGTAGATCAAGCTTTCCTGGCTAGTGCGAAGGACAAAGATAAATGGAGCTCTTATACTAGTAAGCAAAAATCTGCTAATTCTGCACAATCAAAGAAGGATGATAGAGACGAGAAGAAAATAGAAAAGCAAATTTTTTTTTGCAAATACTGTAAAGCAAATGATTGTCATAAAGAGTTGTCCAAAACTCACTACAAAAGAGGCAAAGAAGAAAGAGGTTGGAATAGTTGTTGCAGAGGCCTCTACATCGAAAATAAAGTCTGCTAATCTTGTGTAGAATGAAGAATGGTAATTTACTACTATTTGCAGTTTTGAACCATCTTCTCATGAATAGTGTATGTCTACAGTAGACTTAGATGTTTCGTACTTTGATAGTGGGCTGACCAAACATATTACCTTGCAACACAGTTTCTTCACTTCACTCGAGCCTGCCCCTACAGGGAATACTATTAAATGCACCAATAACTCCTCTCATCCTATTATGGGAGTTGGTAAGATCATTTTGACTACTGTTGATGGTAGTTCTTTAACATTTTTAGATGCTTTATTTGTGCCAAGGATCAAGAAGAATCTATTATCAGTTTTAGCATTAGCCAAGATTAGCTTGGTTGTGAAATTTATTGATGACAGATGTATAGTTCATGATTTGTCAAATGGAAACATCATTATTGCTTTTGGCATTTTATGTCATGGGTTGTATAAGCTCATAGACTAAGAAACATCTGTGAATGATTTTGCATGTGTAGTACATGATTGTTAGGCTATGTCAGATGCAAAGCTTTGGCATGCACTCTTTGGTCATCTGAATTTTGCTAGTTTGCTATGCCTATAGAAATCTGAAATGGTGTCCTCTTTGCCCAAACTTGAGGCACTTGTTAAACATGTATGTGAAGGTTATATTTTGGCAAAATGAAGCATTCCTCCTTCCCAAAAGATGGTTCAGTTTGAGCTACTAAAAAATTGCAGTGTGTTCACAGTGATGTTTGTGGTCCTATGTAGACACCTTCTTTTGAGAACTATCTTTACTTTGTGAATTTCATCAATTTTTTCTAGGCATGCATGGGTATATCCATTGAAATCAAGGTCTAAAGTGTTTATGTGCTTCAAACAGTTTTTGGTTTTGGCTGAAAATCTGTCAGCATGTAAAACGGGCACCCTCTATTCTAATCAAGGCGGCAATATATGTCTTCTAACTTTAATGCATTTCTGGCTAAACGTGGGATAAAACATCACTCTATAGTGCCATTTACACCTCAACAAAATGGATTTGCTGAAAGGAAGAATAGGTCACTCATGGAGATGGCAAGGTGTATGGTCAAGAGTTTGGCTTTACCACATAGTTTCTTGCTTGAGGCTTTTATGTGTGCAGCATATGTACTTAACATGTATCCCACTAAAGCATTGCAGTCTATCACTCCATATGAGGCTTGGCATGACCACAAGCCATCTATTGCTCACCTACATGTTTTTGGTTGTCTGGCATATGCTTTAGTGCTTGAACAACAATCTAGGAAATTGGATGATAAAGCAGTGAAATGTATTTTTGTTGGTTACAATTGTGGAAGCAAATGTTATCATTTGTATCATCCACAAAGTAAATGCATTTCGGTTAGCCGTGATGTTGTTTTTGTGGAAGATGCTATTGAGCCATTGCTTTCATGTACTAAGGAGACATCAATTAGCTCCAAAGACATGTATGACACTTTGCTGCCTCTTTTTACAGGTGAACATTCTAGTGTTGGTCCTAATGAGGCAACTTCTCAACCTTTACAAGTTTCATGTGATGATGTAGATCATTCTGTTTCTGATGCAGATTTACATGATGCATTTGTTGATGAGAGAGTTGATATTGAGGAGGCAAAAACTATGCCAAAATGGCTGGTGCATACTTTGCATGATAGCAAGTTAGATGCACCTCTGTCATATTGTACTCATTTAGGCTCTCAAAAAGTTTATTTTGCATCCAATTGCTATGTTATGGCTACCTCTAGTCTCTGTGATGAGAATGAGCATGTTTCATTTTATGAAGCACAAAATTCTAAAAATTGGATGGCTGCTATGCAATCATAATATGATGCTATCATGAAAAATGGTACTTAACCTTTATGTGACTTGCCTCTTCGCAAGAAGGCCATTGGCACTAAGTGGGTATACAAGCTGAAGCGTAAGCGAGATGGTAAAATTGATAGGTATAGAGCTAGGCTTATTGCAAAGGGTTATGCTCAAGAAAGAGGCTTTGATTTTGATGAGACCTTTGCTCCTACATGCCGAATGACTACTGTTCATAGCATTTGTGCACTTGCAACTCATCATGGTTGGAATGTACATTAGTTGGACATTAAAACTGCATTTTTGAATGGTGACTTGCATGAAGAAGTGTATGTTTTTCAGCCCCATGGCTTTCTGTGGAAAGGGCATGAAAACCAAATGTGTAGATTGAAAAAAGTATTATATGGTTTGAAGCAAGCACCACGTGCTTGGTATGAAACGATACATGCCTATCTGATTGCACATGGTTTTGAGAATAGTACAACTAAGAGCACCTTATATGTTAAGATTGCAAATTATGTGCTTCTGATCATTGATGTCTATGTTGATGACATGCTGCTCACTAGTTCTCATGAAAAACATATTTTTAATTTTAAGGCTGATCTGCATGCCTCATTTGAGGTGTCAGATTTGGGGCATTTGCATCATTATTTGGGCATTCAATTTATGATGGCAGAATAGCTTTGTGTCAAACAAAATATATTTACACATTACTGCAAAATTTTGGCCTTGAAGATTGCAAACCTATTGCCACTCCTATGGAGATAGGTTTACAATTGAGTCTTCATGATGTTGGAGATGCATTTGCTGTTGTTCTTTATCAACAAGCTATTGGATGCTTGATTTACTTATGCATTACTCCGCCAGATATTTAGTTTGTTGTCTCACAAATGAGTGGGTTTATGCATTGCCCAAGTGTCAAGCATTGGTAGGTAGTTAAGTGCATCTTTTGATACTTGAGTGGTACCCGGCTACTTGGATTGTTTTATCCGAAGGGGGGATCACTACTGCCACATTTGCATGCTTCTGCTGATAGTGATTGGGCTGGTTGCTATGACACTCGTGTGTCCACCTGTGGCTTTTGCTTCATGCTTGGTAGCTCATGTATATTTTGGTTAAGCAAGAAACAGCCCACTGTGGCCACTTCCAATTTTGAGGCTGAGTATAGGGCAGCTTTCACAGTGACTGTTGAGTGTGTGTGGCTCAAATGCCTTATGGCTGATTTGGGTGTTGGTCAGTCTTCTACCACCACCATCTTCACTGACAGTCAGAGCGCATTGGCAGTTGCGAGGAACCTTGTGTTCCATGCTTGCACTAAGCACATTGAGGTGCATTATCATTATGTCAAGGAGAGGTTCTCTATTGGAGAGATCAGTTTGGCATATGTGCCCACACAGGAGAACATTGCAAACCTTTTCACAAAGGCTCTACCTAAGGAAAAGTTTGAAGCTTTCCGAAAAGCTTTGGGCTTACTTCCTTTTGTGGATTGATTCCACATAGCTTGGAACTTCCTTATACATGAGTGTGAGCTACTTGTTCACTGCATCACTCCCAAGGGGGATTTATTGATATATTTAAGTCATGATATGTTGAACACACTGTGACCATCTAGGCACTTTTTTCCCTCTTTAGGAGGTTTTCTCACCCTGGCTTGTATATATGCCTATAACCCTAACGAGTCACCTATCTTTGTACATTCTAGTGGTAATACATTCAGTATTGTGTGTTGTGCTACAAGCTTCTTCTTCTTCCTCGTGTTTTTTGCATGCTTCCGCAGATCTCGAACTCCAACATTTACAACACATGCAATCTCTTTTTCATCCACAAGATGGACTAATAAATGATCCTGAATGTCAAAAAATGATGTTGGAAGCTCTTTCTTCATAAAAAATGGTAGCTCCTTGCATTCATGTTTCTTTTGCGGGATCAAATCTTTGTCAATCTCTGTTGATGTAATCCACCTATTATTATCATAAATTAAACTATAAAGAAATCTTTTTGTAAATAAAAGATATCAAATAGTCTTATATATTAGATATAAAAGTATGATAATTACCTTAGAAGCAATCCAAGATGATAGATCATGTCCCGTACTCTTTCCATTGTACATCCATCTATAACTAGAGGTAGGATGTGCTTCAGAAAGTTATGCCAATCATGTCTCTTTAACCTAGATAAGCTATATCATCCATAGTAAATAGTTTGGGAAAGATGCTCCATATCCTATAGGTGTTCGAATTGATTGAATCCTATTGTTCATAGTTTGTATCTTCTTTATCGTAAGTATCCATGGAGTAGGTGCATAAGTGTTTTCCTATCATTTTCTATCAAACATTGGCCATAACTTTGGTTTTGAGTTTTGATCCTTAAATCATTTCTTGATGTTATTGTGTCTTTTAATCCAAGAAGATGTTGCCATAATGAATAACCAATATTCTTGAATATATTCATAGGATCAAGAAGATGATAGATCTTTAACTCTCTCTAATACTCCAAGGAATACCATATCGACGAATTCTCTGCTAGTGCCAATTTTCCTTTACCTCTAATCTCCACATTCTCGTCGTCTTCATCATCACTGAAGATTTTGAATTGTGGATCTATAAGAGGCCCATCTGTCCATTTTCGATACCAATCAATAAGTGTCATTGGTTTTGGACACTGACCCATTTCAATCTTTCCATCAAAATGTATCGCTTCTCTTTTGCATCTTAATGGATGATTGTGAGACAAGAAATGTCGATGTCAAAGATAAATATTATTATTGATATTCTTACTATAAACTGATATCAACCAATCACCACAATAAGGACAAGCCTTATATCCCTTAGTAGATATTCTTGCATCATGAAAACTATAAAAATATAATTAGATTAACTCACATAAAATTGTATACATATTAAATAGACAAATTACATCATTACCTGAACAGACACCATATCCTAGAAAATGGTGTATAGTCAAAGCCATAATTCGACGAACCATAATGTGTCTTTGATTAATACTTTTTGATACATCAATGACATTAATACCTCTCCATAACTCTTGGAGATCATCAATGAGGGGAGCAAGATATATAGTCATGTCTTTAACTTGTCTTTTTCCTGAATCAAAAGTGAAAGCATTAAATGTCCTTTTTAATGCTAAGGTATGGCAGGAGATTGTAGTTGTTGGCTACCACTCGCCATGTTGACCATTTACTAGATTTCATTGAAAATGGATTAACCCCATCTAATGCAAGTTCTATCTTTAGATTGCATGGCTCTTGTCCAAAATCAAGCCATCTAGAATCAATATGTCAAAAAGTTGCACTATCTATTGGAATTCTCATTAGTCTATCAATACTTCTTTTTATCAAATTCCCATGTCCAAAGCTTTGATAATTTAGGGCTTTGAAACATATGTTTAAATTGTGGAGTCAATGGAAAATGTCTCAGTACCCTTTTTGGGATTTTACCTTCTTCGTCCTTATATCGAGGGGATTGATATTTTGGACATGTCAAAGAGTCTACATTCACCTCTATATAGAAGAAAATCGTTAGGACATGCATGTAAGTTCATGAAAAAAGGTGATATGAATGAAAATAAATAAATAAGTAATTTATTAATTAAAAGTTATACCTTAATAGTGCCAAAATAGATACATTACTCCATCCAAAATGATTTTGAAGATTGAGAATAAGTAAGCTTGCACTTAGTCATGTCAAGGGACTTCCTTCATATATATGCTTTAGAAATTCTTCTCGAAGATATTTCTCATTTTTAGAAATATCAATGCTTTTGCTATCATTTTAATACCAATCCTCAATAAAATTTTCCATGCCTTAATCTTCATCATTATTGCGAAAATCTTGTACTTTATCTTCTTTTGAATATGGGTCTTTCAATCTTGCATATTCGAAAGGACCACCTTTGCGTAGCCTCCTCATGGAACCTTTTGATAAATGAGATCTTACTGGCAACTCTGAATGGTGTGGTGGAAGATCATCAATATGTATGTATGTGTAAGTGTATGTATATGTGTATGTGTATGCATGTATGTGTGTGGGTATGTATTTAGTATGTATGTGTGTGTATGTATGTGTATGTGTATGCATCTATGTGTGTGTGTATGTATGTGTATGCATGTGTATGTGTGGGTATGTATGTATGTGTAAGTGTATGCATATGTGTATGTGTATGCATGTATGTGTGTGTGTATGTATGTATATGTAAGTGTATGTATGTATGTGTAAGCGTATGTATGTGGGTATGTATTTAGTATGTATGTGTGTGTATGTATGTGTGTGTATGTATATGTGTGTGTGTATGCATGTATGCGTGTGTATATATGCATATGTAAGTGTATATGCATAAGTGTATGTATATGTGTATGTGTATGCATGTATGTGTGTGTGTATGTATGTGTGTGGGTATGTATTTAGTATGTATGTGTGTGCATGTATATGTGTGGGTATGTCTATGTATGTGTAAGTATGTGTGTATAAGTTTAAGTATGTATTTGTAAGCATATATATGTGTATCTGTATATGCATGTTTATAAATTTAAGTTTTTTATATTTTGATCCTTTTTTTTGTTTGAGATTAAAATAACATGAGATATTGTATGGTAGAACAAAATAAGAGAAGACCTAACATGATGATCATGATGATGAGGACTTACAGGATGATGTGGATGAAGATGATCATGATGACTGATATATTACATTGCATATATATTTTATATCGATATACATATTTTTTTTATATCTATATATTTTCTCATTTTAGTTATGTTTTGAATTATGTCTATGGTTGTAGCTCAGTGATGAGTAGCACCTCCTTTAATGTCAATCTAGGAAGATGTGAGGATGGTATGAAGACCTCGAACAAGTGATGGCACAAGTGTGTGAGTGAGAAGCACACAAACATGCACACACATACACACACGCGCACACAAGGTAAGAACAAAGAGAGAGAGACAATGGAGTTCTTTAGATTACTCAAAAGTGCTCTTACAAGTTCAATTCTACAACAAGCTAACCTCAAAAATGAGCTCTCTAGCTCTTTTTATAGTTTTTGTCTAGCTTTGGCCCTGTCCAGACCTAGTGTCCGGCTTAGTTAAAAATTAGGTTCTAGGGCCTATTTGAGGGCTCAAACGGAATCTAAGAAATATGAAAATTGATGGGTAGGTACTTCTAATGCTCCTGAAGCTCAAGGACCCCTTGGCTTGCACAAAATGGAGCTACAAAAATATGAAATGGTATTTATAATGGTGTGGAGTGACTAAAATCACTATTTGGGAAGTATTTATTCATGGAAAAATTTAAGGGCCTATTTGCCAGATCTGTGTTGCCTACTTTGCCTGCTTGTTCCTTGCTCCGACTCCCTTCTTTAGCTTCCTTGTCTTGTGGGTCCTTGGGTGCCTTGGCTGCTGCTAACACCCCCCCTCTCTTGCGTCTATCGTCTCTGACAGACCCTTGTTTGGCTGAGCGTATGACATAGTATTGCACCACATCTGAAGGTAGGTAATGTTCTTCCAGCCGCATCCCCTATGCTAGGCCTGTTAATAACGCGTCCCAATCTACTGGCCCTGGAATGTCCGGATGTGGCAGTCGAAATTGATCTGAGTGTAAGGTCCTCTCCACAGCGAACAGTTGGAGGAGTTGTGAGGGCCTGGGTACGAATATTTCCAAGTGATATTCCCAGAACCCTGTGACGAACATCTCCTCGAAAGTTTGTTTGAAGAAGGCTGGGAGGTATTTTATTCTTGTGTGCCAAGCGTATATTACCTTGATTGAGGGGGTGGTGCTCATGTCATATACCAGATCTAGGTTGCCTGCAGTGAAGCCCACTCCTAAGAAATGTGGGTCTTTGATGTTTTTGAATGTTCTGAATGTGACCAACATTAATTCAAAGATTTTCATGCACATCTGTGCCATCACGTCAGGGGTATTCCGTAGTCTAAGGCTCCAGTGACGGATGGTAGAAATCATATAAGCAACCGAGGGCTGTCCTTGTGGAGGTGCTAGATAGACATAATTCAAGCACTTTGCACAGCCTTTGACGTTCTTGACAGCAATGGCAAACTCGGGCCAGGTGCGTCTTCGGAGGACTGGAACGTAACATGGATTATACTTGATAAATAGTGGCATGTTATTCCACGTACGAACCATTTCTGGATAGGTCTCAAGAAGATGAATCCTCCAGGTGGGTTGAAAGGTTGACCCTTGTTTAGCACGTTTAGGTAGATCATCGGGGCCAAATTGAGTGGCGAAAGTCGGGGCTTTGCCACACCTTCGTTGAATCTCCACGTTGTAATCAGCCAAGAGCACACAGTATGGCACGTATTGATCATCGTTAGTGCATATCCAACGGTGATGCGACATGTTCCGGAAGTACTCGGAGTTTATGACAATGTCCTTCAGTTTAGCCATTGATTGGATTTGAACTGCAATGTGATCTTCATGGGTTTTGGTTGTCTTTTCGAGTTTCTGAAGCCATTCGGGTGCTTCGACCTCCAGGATGTCCATTCCTTCTAATGTTTGCTGGCCGCCCGACATCGGCATAGGAACATATGCTTACTCGTACGACTCATCCACTTTGATGGGCACCAATTCGTCTGGCTCTGGGTCAATAACTGGAGATGGTTGTCTTTCATACTCAAGTAGCTTCTTTTGCAATTCTTCAACCTACACTTTTAACACCTTAACCTCTTCTGAAGTCGATGTTGACTCTATGATCTTGGGTTGTTCTTCTTGCTCCCGAAGCTGGCAGTGTAGTGTATCTCGTTCTTTTTCCATATCATCATGTGCTTCCAACAGATCAACATAGCTTTCTAGAATTGTTTTGATCGTATCTGAAGGGACTGCTTTAAACTGTTCTGGGTCGATCTCATGGGGGAACCTTCCATCACAGCTTCTAGGTTTTCTTCGTTCTGCTTTTGCAATTGCTTGTTCTCTTCAAGTTCCGTGGCCATGTGTTTTTTGAGTAGGGTCAAATTACGCCGGACTCTAAGATTATCAATTTGGTAGAGTTTGAGTAAAGCTTTGAGTTGTTTGACGTCTAACGATTTTGATGGTTCGGGTGTCTCCAGGAGGTTTTGATGGGCCTGTTTGAGTGTGGTGTAGCGTTGATTGAGGTCAGCGTTTTCTTCTTCTATAGTCGCAAGCCACCTCTGTAGTTGTTGCTGGTCTGTAGTTAATTGATGATGGCGATCTTTGAGAGTTTGATACTCGCTCTGTAACTGATATACACATTGATGTAAAGTAGAAAACACATTATTTACATTTAAGAATGCTGGGAAAGGAGTGGATGCAGGGGGGATGGGGAAGGGAAAGGGAATCGTGAATGAGGTGGAATCAAGTGGTGATGTGGGTGGAGGGGGTATGGGAGATTATGGCTGTGTGTGGGGAGGGAGTGGTGCTGTGGCTGGTGATGTTTCCATGGTGTCAAAAGTATGAGTGACCATGTAGATGGGGATAGTGGGTGGGGTGGATGTGATGTTCATGAATATTGTTGTGAATGCGGGCATGGTAACCCCTCCGAATTGGATGCCTGGAGAGAGAGGAATTCCCATGACATATGTGGTGATTGTGGAAGTTGGGGTGGTAGTGTCATGTGGTGAAGTGAATTGTGTAGTGAGAGATGAGGAGTGTGGTGATAGTGGTGCCGCCTGATGTTCGTCTGTCTGTGTGGTATCTCCTGGTGCTGATACATGTATGTGAATTTGCTTGCCTGAGCGCATGGGACGGATAGGCTCTCGTTTCTCAAAGCGATGAATATATGCCATAGCTGAATGAATGGCTTCATCCAAGCCCAGCGCGTTCGTGTGCAGGTTCAGGGATTCAATAAACATTTCGTCCACTCCTTCTTCTCCTAACATCTGACTTATTAGCATTTTTCCTGTTTCCAGCGATAGCTTATGATGCTCTTGGACTCTCTTCATAGTCTCATATAATCTTTTGATTTGCGCAGTATATGCTGGTGCATTTGCTAGTTCTGTAATTTCTTCTTGCTCTTGGTCATGTTCCTCATCAACCTCCTCTTCGTTAGTCTCTTCTTCATCCTCGTCTACTTCCACTACTTCAGGTTGGGTAGGAGCTGAAGTCGTTGCGGTTGGTTGTGGTCCTCGGGTCTGTTCTGCTTCCGTCTCAAGATTGGCTTCATTAATCATGCGGGCAATTTCTTCATCTGTCAAATCATCCAGGGTGTAGCCTTGTGGGAACTCCAAGTCCGATGGAATATGAGGGAAAACCAAATTGGGTCCTTCTGCAATTTTTTTGGGTAAGCGAATAGTAAATGGTCGGACATGTCTGGTCTCAGGTGGTGTCACCTCTGGTGTGCGGGTGGCACCCCTTGCTTGTGCACAAGGTATTTGAACTGAACCCCTTATTTTCTTCGAAGGTGGCCCTGTTGTTAATAGCCGTCACTGGAATTCCTAGGCTCGGGACCACACTAATGCTCGTTGAATAGGCACATCATAGGCTAAGCACCTGTAAATGATCCTTGTCAGTGCACAACCTCCATGAAGCACATTCTTATGTTTCTTATTCTAGCGCTGATGTGCTAGGTGGATCTTTGTGTTTCATTCTTCCAGGGATCAATGTTTCCTTCTCTATGGGAATGTGCATGCCATGCATGTCCAAGGCCTCTCGTACTAGGTTGAGGGTCAGTTTGAATCTTTTTAGCTCATGGCCTAGTGTTAATGAGGGTAGCACAAAGGTACTATTGCCCCCCTTCGCTCTGCTAGGGGTAATGGTACTGATCAGGTAGGAGCAATGCAAGAAATCAGGCTTAGGTAAGAGTGCCCTAAAGTAGCTATCCAAGCCCGCTTTGGTCCACACAGATCTCATTACTTTTGCATCCTGATAGTTCTCGAATTCACGGGTAAAGAAATGGTATCTTCTCCATTTACCATTGAACTCAATTTCTGCCTCCCAAAAGTAGGTGCCCTCACCCAATGGACCTGCAACATCACCAAACCAGTATGCATGTTTGCCAACTTGTGATGTATGCCCTTGTGGAGGGTTCTGAATGGGAAGTACATGCACCACTGTGAGCTCCTGAGGGCTCTCGGTGAGTTGTTCCAGGAGGAGAGTTTCAATATCCACAATTTGGCCACTGGACCCCGCCTGGGAACTGGTGCCTCCTGCTTCTGCAATGTTACTGCTTGCTGGCTGGTTCTGTGAGAATATAGAAGCATGTGTTAACATTGTAATGGACAAGATAGAACAATTTTTGTCCCCGTTACAACATTAAATGAGGTTAGTGATAGGTTCGTAGGTCAGTGAGTGCTCGGTGATTGTGTGTGTAGTTAGTGAATGAATAATCCTATGAGCTAAATGGAAAGATGCAATGTGAGGATGATGCAGTTAGTAGGTGGAGATGAATTTACACATGGGGATGAGGGGGTTTATTACAATCTTTGGGCTGCCAAACATAGTGAATGGCTTTTGGCTTTGATCTTGCGGAGACTGTGGAGGGCTTTATAAGAGGGTGTGCTTGGAAATGAGGCTTTTTGGGGACCCATTTACCAGTGATTCTACTCGTGCTCGTGGGTGAATATGTATTCATGCGTGTTGAATAAGAGTGGGTATTAGTTGTTCGAGTGAGTGAGCCATTTTGTACATGGTGTGGTCTGTGTGTGGCTAGTTGAGCCTACAAGCAAGCCTTAGGCACCCAAATTTGTCTTGATTGTGGGTCAGCCTTCATCGACTTCTTGGGTACCCAGATAGACTTCACTTTAGTAGAAGAATTTTTGAAGGGCTTCTTATTGGTGTCCTGTCATTCATCACTAATATGAAGTTGAGCCAATGGTTGTGATTGGGCCACAATAGGTTAGTTGCCTTTTCGCATCCACACTTGTTTTGGTGGTTGAGACACCGTGCTTCGAACTTTCTTTTGGCTTTGAGCATAAGTCATCTGCTTCTTCTGCATTTGATCCGCCTTTGGTTGCTGCATCCCTATGGCCTTTGGAAAAGAAGGGAGTTCCATCGTATCCTTGACCTCTTTGTCGAGACAATCATCCCTCTGCATCATATAGTTTTGGACAAGAATAGCATCGTCATCTTCATGTGTACTCCTGGAAGGACCAGGAGTTTGTGCCTTTCTTAGTTCCTTGAGTGCTTCATTTTCTAACTCAAGTGTAATGTGGTTCTGATTTACCCAGACCTGAAGAAGTCCAGTCCTTAGGTTTAGGTTGACTGCATGATCATACTTCCAGTCTTGACCCAAGACAAGAGGTTCAATGAGATCCTCACTTGACACACTAGTACTTTAACTATCATTAAAACATCTTGAATGTAGAGGGGAAGTTCCACCTCACCCATGCAAGGGGTTTCCACACCTCCCAATCCTATCAGGTATGCCTCCATAGGATTGAATTTTAATTTCAACTCTTGACAGTAAGAGAGTCTCACTGCACTAGTGGCTGCACCTAAATCAATCAGGGCCCGTACAGTCCTTGCACTTTTCCCTTGTCCTATCTCTAAGGTTACAAAAGGACGTCGATAAACTATTCTATGGGGACTTACACTTGAGATTTCACACATAGCCATATGATATCCTGGGTCCGCATAGTCATCTGTCCTAGGCTGATCTCTACCTTATCTTCTCAACTTCATCCTTCATATTCGCTCTAACGATTCTACTTGTGCTTCTTCTCGAATTTGCTTTTCCTCTTCTTTACGTTTCTTTGCAGTATTGAGTCGATTTAACATCTCCTCTGTGAGGGGTTCTTGATATAATTTGACTCTGCATCCACTGATGTAACTAGGGAGGACATCACCTTCTAGTGTAGCTAGCTGAACTGCTCCATTCGTTGAGATCCTATTTATGATCATAGGTCCATAACCTCTCTTCTCTAGTTTCCATGCATGTTGCTTCAAAGTGTAGACCAAAACTAGGTCTCCTGCTTTTAAGCATTTATCCTTCATGTGTGCGTCAAAATATGCTTTTTGTCTTTTCTTGGCTGCATAAAATCTTGCTGCAGCTCTCAACCGTGTTTCACCTAATCGTTCAAGATCAAAGATTGTAGAGGAGAGTTCATGACCCGTCCACTCATGCTCTTGTGCTACCCTTAGTGTAGGTATGAAGAAGTCTAATGGAAGCACTGCGTTTTGACCAAATACCATCTGAAAGGGTGTGGCTTGGAGTACTATTTTATAGGCAACTCTGTATGCCCAAACAGCGTGGTATAGCTGTTTGCCCCAATCAGAGCGTTTATTATTAACCAATTTTGTCAACACATTCCATAGAATCTTATTTGTGCTTTCAGCTTGCCCATTAGCTTGTGGATGATAGGAAGCCGACTTCTTATGTATCACCAAGAATCCTTGGAGAAGATTTTCAATTACTTCATTCAAGAAGTGATTCTCTATGGAAGACGTAGCTGAAGTCTCACAGCAGGAGGAATCTCATCAACTGGATGTTGAGGCTGTGAAGGAGACAACGGAAGCTACTGTTGCTACAGACTGTCAATCTCCTTCTTCACCAACCGCACACGCCCAAGCAGATGCAGTCAATCAATTGACTAGAAATGCAGAGGCAGTTATCGAAGCCACCTTGTCAGTACCACAAATTGAGACGAGAATAGTTTTAGTTCCGACTGCCCTTATCCCTCTTCCTCCTCCAACCAACATTCCTGATGTTGTTGAAGTTTCTTCCGCTGTGCCTTCAACTGCCCTTTGTGAGGCATCAACAAATATCCTATCCTCTCCCGACTACTCTCCACCATCATCACCTCACCTCCTCACTGCCTCATCATCACAACCTCCTCCTTCTCTTCCCCCAAGTGTAATGTTCACTGAATTGGCATCCATGGGCCAACCCCTCATCCAATTCTCCCAGCAATTGCCCCTCCAGATGAAGATGGCAACTCAGACAATTCAATAGGAGTTGCAGAGTAAGGTTCACCTTCTCAAAGCAGACATTGCCCCTCTCCAAGAAGAAGTACTCGCGGTCAAATCCAAGAATCATTCCTTACAGACTCAAATCTAGCAACTTCAAGAACAGTTAGCAGAAAAGAACGATATCATTGCTCAACGGGACATCGCACTTGCCGAATTGAATGCGAAGGATGTCCTCCTTGCTGCTCACGATGAAGAAATTTCTCAATTGAAACAAATGGTGACTGATAAAGAAGATGCCAGGGTTGCGCTCAAAAATCTGATGGAGGATACACGTGCAGATCTTGCTTTGGTGGAGCAGAAAGGACAGGAAATGGCAGACCTTGCTACGCAAACCACTGAAGAATTAAAGAAGATGTCCGCAGAACTTTTCCAGAAAAGTCATGATTTGGAAGCAGAGATTGGCCAGGCTATTCAGTTAAAGAAGGAGATGGAAGCTATTAAGAAGGACCGAGATGCTTATTACAAAACCATTCCGTTTCAAGCTCAAGAACTTGAAAGAAGAGAAAAACAGTTAGGAGCTCAGGCAGACAGACTCTTGCGAATTGATGCAGATATAGCAGAAATGAAGCTGCGATGAGACGCTGCTCTGGCCAATGATTTTTATTTGCAGGAATCTTTTTTGCAGACTCAGGCCGAATTACTTATCAGCCACGTTATAGCTGCCAGTTCAGTTAGAACTGATGCACAACTTATAGAACCAACTATTTTGAAAGATATGCTAGATTCCCTCAAGCAGAAAATTACACGTACATTTAAACTAGCTCGGACTATGTATATTCAGGGAATCATAGATGAACCTTGATTTTGTAATCACCATTTTTGGGTTCGAGTCCACCGTGCGTGCTAGTGTAAGCCACCGGAAAAGAACTCATACGTTTGTAATATATATTCTGAAAAGTTGCACGCATCATGTAAAGGCGTAGCGCAAAGTTGTAACCTTTGGGGGAAAGATTAATGAGAGAAGTCGCGTGAAGCAAAAGGTGTAGTCGTCGGACTATTCGTTTGGGCGAGAGGCAGAAGCGAAGTGCTATTTGCCAAACTCTGTGTAACACTCTGTCTCCTGTCAATTCTGTTGACTAAGTTTAATCATTAAGTGAAGTTAAATGAAGTATTAAGTAAATTGATTACGCGATAAGTGAAGAAGTTATACGATTAACTATCTGGTGTGGAAGTGTGTTGAAGAACGTATTCGAACCAGTACTAGGAAGATTATCCAAGTTAACATGTAGTTCGGTGAAGTATTATATTCTTGATCTGTAGATTTGGGAAAATACAAACAAGGCCCCTGTTTACAGACCCCTAACCATCCCAAGAACCCAAGACTGAAAATAGATTAAACTAGCAAAGGTTTAACAGGGTCGTACCTGCCTAGGTTGAGGTCTAGGGTTGGGATTTGTGTACATGATATTTGCATACTTTGGATCCCAACTAGGTTCACTTGGTTCTTCACAATAGTAGGACTCACTATGTTCAGGTGACTGCATGTAGTAGGCCTGGGGTCTATCAATATGTGTAGAATCAAAACTCTGATCATTGGGGTCACCTTCTGAAAGCAATGGAGTGATTGGGACTATGGATCTATTTAGATTTTCTTCTACAGCTGCATACTTCACTGGAATCACATTAGCTGGAGTAGGGGGTTGTTGTGCTAACACAGGCTGAGGCCTTTGTTGGTTTTGGTAGGGTTGCTAATAAGGTTGCTGTGGTGTGCCATATTGCTGTGGTGGGTACTGGTTCTGGTATCTTCCTTGTTGTGGGTATGGTTGAGGGTAGGTTTGCCTAACCGCTTGCTTATTGTATGGGCAATCTTGTGTAGTGTGATTAGTGTACCTCCATTCTATGGTGCAGTACTGGCTACTAGGGTTCACCTGGGGTTGAGCCATAATGGGGCATACATTCACCATATGGTCACCTCCACAAGTATAGCATCTTTTCACTAGGGCAAACCTTGGTATTTGTTTGCTTGATACTCCTAACTTTTGAGCTACTTTCTCAGCGAGTTCCTCAATAGATGTGGATTGCACGGAAGAGAGGCTAGTAGAACTATCTGAATCTTTGTAGATTTTTGAAAGCCCTAATTCCTCTCCTAGGTTATCCTCAATGCCAATGCACATGCGTACACACTCTTCTATGGTCCTAGGGTCCTTCAGGTACACATATGATCTCAATTTAGTGCTCAAGAACCCGTCTAGGAATAATGCCACTTGTTTGGCTGGGGTGGGTAACTCCAGAATAGGACACCTGCCTAAGTATTGCCTATACCTTCTTCCTGCAAGTCTAACTGTCTCTTGAGGTGTTTGCTTGAAGCTGTGAATCAATGAGGAAGTGTTATGCCGTATGCCACTCTTAGATAATTCAGTAATGAATACCTCAAGAAGTTGATCTATATTCCTGAACTGTCTCTCATTTAGTGGTTGAAACCATGTAAGGGCTGTGTTTCTAAGGGTTAGACCAAAGGCATTGTACTACGTGAATAGGTCCTCAACTTGTTCAGCTTTCAAGACTTGCCTAAACTCGGCCACATGATCGTATGGGTCTTCAGTGCCATCGAAGTAATTCTTCATGGACTTGACGAGCTGGGTTGGCCTCAAGGTCCTCGTGTGTTCTCTAGGCCTTGGCAAAGGAAAATCATCAGCATTTCTTAGGTTCCTAGGTTCTCTACGTCTCTCAGGTTCCACTCTATCCATCTCTTCCCAATGGGTTGGCAAAACTTACCTCTGGCCTATCTCTACTTCTATCCCTTTGAGCTCCATGAGCTTGGGACGTTCCAGCTCCTTGGTGGCCATAAGAGACATTAGATCTTGGTTGGGGAAAAATAAATTCACCTTTCCAAGTGTAGGCATGCCTACCATGTTCTGTGACCACAAAGATCCTCTTCGAAGTATTATCTAAATAGGTCACTTTGCCTGGGCTATCAGGATCTTTGAACTCATAGATCGTGATCGTTCCTACCTCATTTGGCTGATCAGGCTTATACTTCCAAAAGGCTTCATCGGTCTCTCAGTTCAAGAGCAGATCTATGGTCTTATTGTCCTGGGGAATCCACTCTGGTGTGATAATTCTTGTGAGGACTAATTTGCCTCGAGGGGTTTTAGGCTCTCCACTTATGTTTCCTTGCTCTATGTCTCCTATGTCTGTTTCTAGGATCACATTACCAAATTCGTCTGTCCTATCTGGGTGGCTGGTGACTACATATATGGTTCCTTCTTTGTCCAGATATGCTCCATTTTCAAACTTAACTATTGGATGTTCTAGTCCAATGGGTTGATCTGGGTTTTTGATCTGGACCACAGATCTTCCTAGGCCGTCCTCATAGATGCAAGCACCTAATCAGTTGGTCCTAAGGTATTTGAGTTGTGTCTTGTAAGGGCCCTCGACCCTTTGTAAGTATGGCACGCCTGAACTTCCTGTGGCTCTCTCCATACCATGAGACATCTTGGACTCACTAGTTTCAGAGTTGGGGTAGTGCAAATAATGGCTCAACTGCTGGGCCCAAGACCTAGCAATATGATTGGCACTAGCCTCTGAAGACCTAAGGCTTTGTCTATCTCTTCCTAGGTGTCGTCCTGATCTAAGGTTCATATGCCCAATGGAATAATCCTAATTTTCCCAAGTACAACCTCGTTGCGGATCAGTTTGTATTAATCACTTGTTCTTTTTAATTTTCTTAGGATGTCACTTCTTGTCCAATCAATCGTCATCACAAGGAACACTTAGGTTTTATCGTACTTGAGTTTGGTCGCTTTATTTGAATTCTTTTCCCTTAGGTTGTTTCGCAAATGTAACTTCTTTGTACTTGCACTTGAGTGATTAGAGCTCTTGGACTTGGCCGTGCTTAACGTAACCCTAATTGATCAAAACCTCTATCCGTACTTAGCTTAAGCTAGAAATTGACAGAGGGTGTTGAGAATTTCCAACCTTTAGTTTCTCTCCTTGGTTGCCCTTGTGTGCCCAAGAAGCGCGTTCCCAAGCTTGCACTTACTCTTGCTTCGAGTACCCTTCTATGCTCTCAAGGGACCTATAAAAGTCCCAAAGTTAGCTCAAGATTTGAATTCAATTGACACAACAAACCATGTTCATTCATGCAATTCAGAGATCAAATTGTTCTTTGGCTTTATGGATTGCCTATAGATCCCCACGAGCTTTCCAACAAACCCAAAATCACCGCAAACGGATTTTGTATGAGAAAGTTATGCCAGTTCAGGGTTGTGGGCCTAAAACAGGGTTAAAACAAGCTAACAGACAAACAGGAATAACTCGCATTGTGTTCTAAGGCTTGGCTATGTTCTTATGACCCTTAATTTTTTCCCAAATTTTGCCCCAACATAGACCAAGTGTTTTTGCCCTAAAACTAATGCCGAAATTTCCCGTCAATCGCGATCGAGTGGTCTGTCGATCGCGATTGATATGTCGATCACGATCGACGTATTGGTCGCGATTGACAGGTCCGTCGTGGCTGTCAGTCGCGATTGATGGGTCAATCGTGATTGACAGGTGGCCCAAAATTTCAGTCAGTCATGGTCAAAGGATTGTTGACTCTCTCAGTCGCAATTGATGGGTCGATCGCGATTGACACATGGCACACGGGGTCTGTCGGTCGTGGTCAAATAGTCGTTGATTGGATCAGTCGCGATTGACAGGTCCGTCGAGACTGTCGGTTGCGATTGATGGGTCGATCGCGATTGACGAGTCGATCGCGATTGACACGTGGCACGCGTAGGCTTCTGTCGGTCGTGGTGAGTCGATCGTTGACTCTGTTGGTTGCAATCGACGTGTCGGTCACGATCGACGTGTCGGTCGCGATCGACGTGTCGGTCGCGATTGACAGGTCCATCAGCAAGTGTCCATCGTCGTTTGTCGATCGCGATTGACGTGTCAATCGCGATGGACAGAAAACAAAGGCATATTAAAATTTTAAGCACATATTTAGGAAGCTCTAGGCATGCACATCATGGTTATGTACTTAGTTTGGCAAAATGTTCACTTTTTTTGTCAGTTGCGATTGACAGAGGTGCAACAAAAAATCTCAAGAAACACAATAGCACAAGTGCACACTCGTTCTCTCATGCTCTCTCACAAGTGAAATGAGGGGAATGGTATGGGTATGGTGATATGACCAAAAAACTAAAATTTTCGCGATGGTGGAGATGGAGGTGGGAGATGGTGATGATGATGATGATGATGGTGATGAAAATAAAAGGAAATAGATAAAAGTGAAGAAAATACCTATGACTCCAACGTCTCTAACTCTACGTCTTACCATCACACGCTCGTCCTCAAAGCTCGATCCCCGACAATGGTGCCAAAATTTGGTGTAGCTCAGTGATGAGTAGCACCTCCTTCAATGTCAATCCGGGAAGACGTAAGGATGGTATGAAGACCTCGAACAAGTGATGGCACAAGTGTGTGAGTGATAAGCACACAAACATGCACACACATACACACACACACGTGCACACAAGGTAAGAACAAAGAGAGATAATGGAGTTCTTTAGATTACTCAAAAGTGCTCTTACAAGTTCAATTCTACAACAAGCTAACCTCAAAAATGAGCTCTCTAGCTCTTTTTATAGTTTTTGTTTAGCTTTGGCCCTGTCCAGACCTAATGTCCGACCTAGTTAAAAATTAGGTTCTAGGGCCTATTTGAGGGCTCAAATGGAGTCTAAAAAATATGAAAATTGATGGGTAGGTACTTCTAATGCTCCTCAAGCTCAAGGACTCCTTGGCTTGCACAAAATGGAGCTACAAAAATATGAAATGGTATTTATAATGGTGTGGAGTGACTAAAATCACTATTTGGGAAATATTTCTTCATGGAAAAATTTAAGGGCCTATTTGCCAGATCTGCGTTGCTTACTT
The DNA here is from genome assembly GCA_020310875.1 of Ceratopteris richardii. Taxonomy (NCBI): domain Eukaryota; kingdom Viridiplantae; phylum Streptophyta; class Polypodiopsida; order Polypodiales; family Pteridaceae; genus Ceratopteris; species Ceratopteris richardii. The sequence continues at coordinate 91,488,567 of CM035423.1, forward strand.
TGCCTGCTTGTTCCTTGCTCCGACTCCCTTCTTTGACTTCCTTGTCTTGTGGGTCCTTGGGTGCCATGGCTGCTGCTAACAATGGTACTAATTAATGAAAAGTCTTGTTTTAATGATTTTTATTATTGTTTATATTTAACATGTGATTTATTACTTTAATTCTTTAATTTATTCATACTATATGTGTGTTTGTGTGTATATATGTATGTATGTGCATGTAGTTGTATGTGTATAAAATGTATGTATAGACATGTATATCTATGTATGTGCATGTGTATGTGTAAGTTCATGTGCATATCTGTGTGTGCATGTGTATGTGTGTGTATATGTATGTATGAGCATGTGTATGTGCAAGTGTATGTGCACAGTGCATGTGTGTGTATGTATGTGCATGTGTGTGTACGCATGTGCATATGTGTGTGTGTGTGTATGTATGTATCTGCATGTGTATGTGTATATGTGTGTGTGTGTGTGTATATATATATATATATATATATATATATATATATATATATATATATATATACATACACGTGTGTGTGTATATGTATGAGCATGCATGTGCATGTGCATGCGTATCCATTTGCATCCATGTGTATGTGCATGCATGTGAATGTGCATGCATGTGAATGTGCATATGCATATGTATAAGTATGTGTTAATGTGTGTATGTTGGGAAGCAAGAACTTTTGACCAAGGAGACTATACAAACATCCTTAAATACTTGGATACAAATAGGTTCGGAGCATATGTACAAGTATCAAGGTGGACTTCATAAGGAACTCATTAGGTTGAGGAACTTAGAAATTCCTTTAATCTTGATGCCAATGTCTCAATTTAAGGATGACAAATATGAAGACATGCAAGGATCTATATATGCCTTTACAAATAACCCTAATGACACAAGTGATTTAGGTCACTGTTTAGAGAAAGGAACTTGGGACCGAAACTTAGAGTAACCAGATGATCTAAGACATAGTCGACATCAAGCTCCTATAGAGCCACATAGAGAAAGTAGACATCATACTTCATCTAACCCTTCTTGAGGGAAGGAGAAGTAGTGAATGAATTCCCCATTAGAAGAAGAAATGAATGGAATAATCCTGAAAGAACTATTAGACCATACCAAGAAGCAAAATGTATGAAAAGACAACATGAAGGATCTGTAAATCCTCATGATTATGTAGTTGCATACAAACAAATCCTAAGAGTAGAGGAGATAGGGGAATACAAGACACAATTTGAAGCTTTTGGATTGACCTTAATAGGACATGCGTTAACTTGGTTTTTACCATTAAGGAAGGAAATTTTTGTAGATATAGATAGGTTTTTGGATGTATCATAAGGAAATTTTCAAAAATTGGCATTAAACATAGTACTACTACATTAATTCATACATTTAAGCCAAAACATGATGAAAGTGTAAGGATAACATCCAAGATATTCAAACAATATCTCAATAGATGCCCTCATGAAGGAAAAACCATCAATGCCTAAGAGAATGTCATTGTTCATTGAAGGATTGAATAATGCACAATTAAGGATAATGGTGTACTATAGGAGATGTCTAGACTTATCCTCTTGCATTAAGGAAGCTATTTATAGAGAAGACAATATAGGGACTCAGCTTCTAATATTTGATTAACAAGAGAATGGGGAAAGCAAAATACCACCCACAAAAGAGTTCGCTCAAGCCATAGCAAAAGCTCTAGGATTCACAGTTAGAACAACCTCAGTCAACCCTAGAATAACACAAACCAAAAAATCATATGTGTGGAGAGGTCCATCCTACTCCCTTGTGCAACTATAGAAAACTATCACACCTACAAGATAGAAGAACACTCAAATATTGCACACTAGAAAAGAAATGGACAAATCATATAAGGGAGGAGTGTTTTTATAACAAATAGCCAGTGAGAGAAAGGGAATATCAAAATCAGTCATTATAATTGAGAGAGAGATTTTTTGGATCAACCTAGACATGTCCTAGACAACAACCACCCATACCAGCTAATGTTGTTCCAATGAAGAACACATCCGTAGAGGAAAATTTAAAAAGATACCTAGTACCAACTAGACAATATTCTAATTGTTATAACAACCATTGAGATGATCATTCTAAAGATACCAGTTGGGACTATATATATATATATATATATATATATATATATATATATATATATATATATATATATATATATATATATATATATATATATATATATATATATATATATATATATATACATATATATATACATATAACAAAGAACCTAATCTTCAAGCTTTGCATTTGAGAAATGGAAGAATTGAAATGGTAGTAACCGCGTTCCTGTATCTAAGAAATAATTACATGTCAAACCCAAAACCTCAATTCAAGAACACACAGAAAGTCACTTGTTATAGGTGTGGGAGAGATCACTTTTTGAGAGATTGTCCTCAACCACCTACTCTAAGAGTGGAAGCAGCACATTCTAAGGATTATGGGAGAGAATAATTGATAAGGGATTGTCAAACAAAATCCAAATATGCAAAATTCAAAGAATCACATACCTCTAAGGCAATAGAAATCTTGGAAAATTCTAGAAGTACACCTGCCTAAGTAGTGACAAGAGCTCAAGTTAAGAAACAAAAACTAAACTTAGAGGAGGAAAAGAGAGAACTAAAAACGAATTCTTCATGGAAACAAAGGAGATCCAAACAAAAAGCAAAGTGGGAAAAGAAAGTGGAAGAATTAGAAAAGACATTACATATCGAATTCCAAAAGAAATTAGAAGAAAATGATTCAAAACAAAAAATTGAGTAAAGACACATGCAATAACTATCCAAATGACTAGAAACTTTGAGCAAGGCATGTAAAGCAAGAATAGAAGAGAGACCCATCCCAGTTGATGAAGAGAAAGTATATCCAATGCCTAAATTGGAAGCCAAGAAAATGCCAAGTTGTAAAGAAATCATAGAAAAGACTCAACAATTGCTAGAAGAAGATCCTTTAGAAACCAACCTCGAAAACATAGGAAATTTGCAAGAAAATTTTTGGAATGAGATACTAGAGAGTACATTGAAAAAGCAAAAATATATCAACCACCTTACTCCAATATTCAAGAAGAAATAGAACAAATTAGAGCTAAAAATCAAATTGAAGAGGTACCATTGAAAATGCAGTTTGGATTGAAAGATCAATTTAAACTTTTGTGTCAATGGACTCTAAAAGAAGTAACCAGATACAAACCTCATCTACAAGAATATTTGAATCAAGAAAGGAAAAATTCAATGGGAAATCCCATTAGCACAGATAGAGAGTCACTCATGAAAATACCAACAGACAAAATTGGAGGATATTGTGAGGGAGAAGAGGGTAACACTATACTTTCAATTCACCATGGAGATAAACAAACCAATGCCACTAGATAGTGGAGCTAGAGTAGTCATTATGACAAGAAAAACTTGGGAAGAATGAGGTGCTTAGCAACTCAAACCTACTAGAATGAAAATTCAACTTGCATATGGACACATGGAAACACCCTTAGGTATTTAGGAAAAGGTAATCATAAAAACTTGTGGAATAGAAATTGAACATACCTTCGCAATATTTGAATTTCCTTATCTTACCTCATATGAGATAATCTTAGGAAGACCTTTTATGAGACAACTACAAGTAGTTCAAGACCAGGAAAACGATTGCATTTATATGACAAACCTAGGACATATAACCAAATTCAATCTAAGGAGGGGAAAATACCATGAAATATCTCTAAGAGATTAGTTATAGAAGCTATCAAAATTAGTTTTTTTTTATTTGTGGAACATACAATACATCCAAAATCTTTCTAATGTCCCCATTACAGTTAATGAAAGACACCAAACCTTTGCCCTTAGCAGGACATCTTTCATTGTTACCTACCTTTACCATGATGGGTTCCTATAGAGATTGTAGGGAATTGTAAAGGTCTTTTGTGCTTGTCATGTGACGAGAGGCACCACTGTCCAATATCCATGAGTCATTTGTAGCTAAACCTTTAGCTGAGGAACACATTTCCTCTACTATAACAAACAACTCAAGCGCGGACTCGGTAGTGTTGGCAACCTTCTTGCCCTTGCCGCTTTTCAAAAAGCCACTTTCTCCTCTGCCTTCTTAATGCGATGGTCTTGGATTCTTTGGCATTTCTTCTTGCAGTGGAAAGACTCTCCCTTGAAATTCTTCTTGTCCTTATTCTTTTTGTCCCCATCTTTTGAAGCACCAGTTTTGGTACCTTTGGCATTTACCATGAATGCAGCTTCTCCTTTACATCTGTCATTCTTGCCTTGAACTGCAACTCCTCCTCCATGAGTAAGGCATTGAATTCTTCAAAGGTTAGTGGTTGAGGTTAATCTAGGTATTAAGTGGAGTTACCAAACAGACAAAGTTCGGTGGAAAAATTCAAAGATAATGCCAAGATATCTTGACTTTGGTACACGTGCTTCCACCATTTGATTCCCTAGATTCTTTATGTGAGTGATAAACACTTCTATAGTCTCCCCATCAACAAACCTCTCTACCGCTAGCTGATTCTCCAAGTTCTTAATTCATGTCTAATTCCAAGTTTCATATTTATTTCTCAATATGTTCCAAGCCTCACGTGACTTTGTGGTGTCTTGAATAAGAGTTAGAACACTATCAAAAGTACTTGTAACTAGAGTACAAAGCGCATCTACATTCCTATGCTTCCAAGCCCATAAAAGATCAGCATCGAGAGGAATCATTTGACCAAGATTAATTGAGTCACGTGTTTCTTGGGGCTCACAATCGGTCCCAAGTATAGTATCAAGCAACTCATAAGAATCAATGATAGAAGTGATCTTAATTTTACCTTCCGTGAAGGCTAGTGGTTGAATCCGCAATGTTTTGCAAGATCGGCATCATTACTGCTCCAATTTGTGTTCTATATGCTCTTATTGATGAACCACCTTGATTCCCAATAGTAGATGATGACACAATGCTTTCCATCTTCCCTCTTTAAGTCGTTCACAGACTTCTGCAACTTCTGTGACTTCTACATTTTTGCTTTTGCAATACTCAAAACCTCCTAAGCTATGATACCATGTTAGATAATAATGAGCAAGACTAATAACGCAACTGAATTAGATCATCAACTAGAGTCATGAGAGGAAAAACACTCTAACAAAAATGCACATAGATAGAGAGACAGAGAACTTGAATTCTCTAATTGCCAGCAACAATGTATATACAATGATGATACTCTCCACACGTGCGCTCTCACTGTGGAGCTTCAATGGAAATATAAACACACTGTAGATGAAGGGCTTTATAGTGTGTATAACTCGGATCTCACCTCAATAACTAGGCCTACCTAATCCTTTGATTTAGGCAAGATCTTTGGGACCGCCTGATGCTATGTTTTAGGTGTAACCATCGGGACCTTTTGTAATTTTGAAACATCCCAAATTACGTAATTATAGGATTGAGTAAACCATTGGGTTGAACACCCATCGGACTAGACACCGAACAAATCTAGACTACCAAATTGGTCACTGTAGTTCTAGATAGTTTGACTACTAGACTAGTGTTGGAAGAAGTATTTTTTATGGAAAAATAATTGTAAAATGCCAAAAAATTTGTAAAAATATTTATGCAAATGATGTAAAAATAAGGAAGAGTCTTCCTCATATAGATTAGAATCATATGTACTTTTTCTAGAATTTTTGGGAACTCCTAGGTAGCATATTTTTAGATTAGAAGGGAAAATGACCAAAATTCAAGTGTGAAAAGCGACACTTGAGAATGTATAAAAGACAATTTCCTCTATTTCGAGAGGGTTGGTTATTTGTAATTGATGCTATCCAAGCAAAGAGAGAAGTTTCCTGTAGAAAATCGTGATTCTTCCTTTTGTGTGAATTTCTTTGATTTGTTGAGTCTATTCTATGTGTATCCATGGAAATTTGCAAGCTTCTATTGTGTATTTCTGATGAATGTGTATGAAGAGAGTTGATTCCTGATGTGTTGAGTGAGAAACTGATGAAGAATGGTGCTGGAGATGAAAATCGTCAGATTTTATAGAATCGTGATTGTCTCATCAGAAGGTTACAGGTATCATTTTTGAGTTTTGACTTTATGATTGTGTTGTGCTGAGAAAATAACACACTTTAGACACCAAGATTATTGAAAATGATAGAGTATTGCTCAAGATAAACCAAACCCTAGAAATTCCTCTTCATTTTCATTATTTCTCAGAAATTCAGCCAGTTTTCTCTTGTTTCTTGGATTCTATCATTTAGAAGGGGTTGTGGTCTCATGTATACTTCTAGGATTGACAAATATAAGATGTATTGTTGATTCTTTATGCTAAATGATTGGAGAGGACAACTCCAAAGGGTAACAACAAATTTTTTTTGGTGCCGTTGCCGGGGAGTATAGCAAAAGCTCCATTGAAGTTGGACCTTGCTGGATCTTCTATTGTTGATGGTATTGAACACATTGAAAAGGTAATACTCTTTAATCAAGAAATGGAAACATGAAATGGTAGATTTTTTTTGTTGTTTGTCTTTTGGGAAAAGAAAGCAATAGATAATCTTTTGAGAATAAGAAGTGTTGAAATTCTTGCAAATTGATAGTTGCTCATATCATTTTTTGGAAGTAAAGTGCAAGTGTGTGAAAAAAATTGAATCAAGAAAGCTGAAGATAAGGTAAAATGTGTCTATCTTTGCATTTGTAGAGTGCTTTTTGATCAAGTACTAAGCAAAATTGTTGATCTTGGGAAGATGACATGATTGCATTGTGGAAAGTCAAGTAAAGTAGCTAGTTGCAAGTAGATAGGATCCATTTGTTAACCAAGTCAAAGCAATAATCTTGAGAAAAAGTTTATTTGCATCTTGAAAAGAAAAATGTTTGGGTTTATCTTTGCAAAAATTAATATTTGCACTTCTTAACACATTTTTCTTTGGGAAGTTTTGTTCATGAATTGTTTTGATAGCAAAGCATAAAGGAGTATAACCAATCAGGGAACACAGGATCAATAGATCACTAAACAAGAAACCCTAAGTGAAGTGTTTATCTTAATTTAGGGCAAAATACTAAATTAAAACATTCAAACAAATTTCTTTTCTCCTTAGGAAGTTGGATTGAAGTGTTGTTGTTAAGAGTAAGGGAGACCAAGTGGAAGGAAAGCAAAAAAATTGCTAAAAACTAGAAAATCAGAAAAATGCGATTCTCTTCACAGGATCGCGATTTTTAGGTTAATTTTTTGTTCATGATGTAAAATTGCAGGTGACAAGTGACTTGGAGTGGTGAAGAATTTGGAAGAGGAGTAAGAAGAAAGAAGAATCCAAATTGCAAAAGAACAAGAAGTTCAGAAAAATACGATTCTCTGCACAGGATCGCGATTCTCTGTAAGAGGAAAAATTTTTGAAATATTAAGCATATTTAGGTTTTTGAGAAAGGTAATTGGAAGAGAATTCATTAAAGTTGAGTAAGCAAAGGAAGTCAAATTCTAAAAATCAGTGAGGTTTTAGCATCAAGTGAGTAAAGTGGAAAAGAAGTACAGAATCGCGATTTTCACCAATTGGATAAAGGGAGAAAATTGTGATAAAAAGTTAGAAATGGGGACTTTACATCATAAATTGTGAAAGATAAAAACTTGAACAAGTGAAAAGCTAAGATCTTGAAAATATTGAACAAAATCGCGATTGTGTGAAATATATAAAACCCTGAAATCTCAGAAAGAAACTCATTTGAGTGAGAGAGAGAGAGAGAGTGGACAGAATCACGATTGTCTACAAACACAAGCTTCTGGACATTTTTTGATCAACCACGCAAGGTAAGGACTTTCCAACAAATTTTTGCATCTAATCAAGTTTTTGTATCAAGTATGGAACATAAAAAACTTAGAAATCAGTAAAAACACGGAATCGCGATGTTTTGATTTTTTGAGTTTTTAGTGAAAAGATAATCATTTTTTGATAACTCTTTTATTGCATGTTAAAAGTTTAATAAAGCGACTCTATTGTAGGAAGAAAATTTTAGAAAACAAGAACTTCAAAAAATTTCAAAAATCTGCACAGAATCGCGATTCTATAGTCATATACAAAATCGTGATTCTCTGAATTAAAGCACAAAATCACGATTCCCAGAGCACGATTTTCATAAGAGAGTCGTGTTTTTTAACGATTGTGAGCAATCACGATTGTCTGGGAACAGAATCGTGAAAAACACGATTCTCAGCACAGAATCGTGAAAAACTCGATTCTCTCCACAGAATCGTGAAAAACACGATTCTCTCTACAGAATCGTGAAAAACACGATTCTCTCTACAGAATCGTGAAAAACACGATTCTCACCACAGAATCGTGAAAAACACGATTCTCTCCTCAGAATCGTGAAAAACACGATTCTCTCCTCAGAATCGTGAAAAACACGATTCTCTCCACAGAATCGTGAAAAACACGATTCTCACCACAGAATCGTGAAAAACACGATTCTCTCCACAGAATCGTGAAAAACATGATTCTCTCCTCAGAATCGTGAAAAACACGATTCTCACCATAAAATCGTGAAAAACACGATCCTCACCATAAAATCGTAAAAAAAAACACACGATTCTCTCCACAAAATCGTGAAATTAATTGAATGATCCTTAGGTCTGGTAATAAAGTAAACACACATTCTAAACAAAAGCTAGGAAGAAAAGAGGTAGAATCAGTAATAGGAGAATTGCAAGAAAAAGATTTAGGGCAAGAAAGTAATATGGAGAATTTAAATGAAACCAATGAATCCTCAGAAGCTGGTGATTATAGAAACATTCTCAAATACATGTATACAAATAGGTTTGGAACTTATGTATATCAGGATGGAATGCACAAGTTTCTCATTAGATTGAGAAACTTAGAGGTTCCCCTGAATATAACACCAGTAGCACAATTTAAGGATGGTACATATGAGCATAGGCAGGGATGTGTATACATCTTCTCACAAGACCCAGAAAATTCTAATGACTTAGGGCAATGTGCAGACAAGAGACCTTGGGAACAGAACCTAGGGCAATCAGACTTGCCAAGACCACATGAAATTCACAATAATGGTGAACAACAACAAGGTAGAAGAACACATACTTCTCCAAATCCTTTTGAAAAAGAAGCAGAAGGATTTAGTGACTTTCCATTGAGAAGAAGACATAATTGGCAAAATCAGGGCAGAATGCTTAGACCCTATCAAGTAGCCAAATGCATGAAAAATCAATATGAAGGATATTCTGATCCTCATGCCCATGCTGCAGAATTTAGACAATTAATTAGAGCAGAAGAAGTAGAGGATTACAGAGTCCAATTTGAGGCATTTGGTCTAACCCTAACAGGACCTACATTATCTTGGTTCATTCCCTTGACAAAGGAAATGTATCTAGATATTGAATCTTTCCTAGAAGCCTTCATTGGGGAATTCTCAAAAACTGGAATAAAACATAGTACAGCTACATTGATACATAGCTTTAAACAACAAAAAGATGAAAATGTCAGAGAGGCAGCTAGGAGATTCAAGCAGTACATTGACAGATGTCTCAGAGAAGAAGTACCTTCCATGGCAAGACAAGTGTCCCTATTCATAGAAGGATTAAGAAGTGCCCAATTAAGAACCCTGGTGTATTATAGGAGATGCCCTGACCTAGGAGCATGTGTGAAAGAGGCAATAGATTTGGAAGACAACAGAGGACAAGACCTGTTAGCATTTGATCAACCTAGAATAAATGAAGATAAAATTCCACCAACAGAAGAATTGGCACAAGCCATTGCTAAAGCCCTAGAAGTTAGCACCAAAACCAATTTGATAAACACCAAGATAACAACAAATAAAAAATGCTATAATTGTGGAGAAAATCATTTGGTACAACAATGTCCATATCAAAAACCACAACATTTGCAAGATAGGAAAACACTCAAATACTGTACACTAGAAAGAAAATGGACAAATCATACCAGAGAAGAATGCTTCTACAATAAACAACCCATTAAGGAGAGAGGTTATGCAAACCAAAGAGAATCTAGATTTATTGAACAACCAAGACCTGTACTTGGGCAACAACCTCCATTACCAACAAATGTGGTACCATTTAAATACACACCAATAGAGGAGGGAAACTCAAGAATAAGATCACCATACAAAGAAGAATATCACTGGAATGAAGGATATCAGGAAGAGTGGGAAGGTTATGAGATGAGAGAACTAGAACTGCAAGCCCTAGATTTGGGAAATGGGAGAATTCAGATGGATACAGCCACATTCATGTATATAACCAATAATTATATGTCCAATCAGAAACCTCAGTTCAAAGGGAGCCAAAAGATAACTTGTTATAGATGTGGGGAAGAACATTTCATTAGAGATTGTCCACAACCTCCTACATTAAGAATAGAAGGAGCCTATTGCAAGGATTGTGGCAGGGAACATTTAATAAAGGATTGTCCAAGAAATCCTCAAAAACAACAAAACACATCTAATAACATACCATTGAAAACAGTCAACATCATGGAGCAAGAAGAATTGAGTGACCTTGACCAAGTAAATGTAAATGCTATAACAAGGGCACAAGCTAAACAACAAGAAACAACTAAAGAACAAAATAAGAGTTCAGTTTCAAAGGTGAAGAAAAATAGGCAAAAGGGGAAATGGGAAAGGAAAATGAGAATGGGTAAAAGTTTGGAAGAAGATAGTATGGAACAGTCAAACCATACTCCTCCTCAAAAGACACAAACCCACTCAGGGATAGGAAATTCACAGAGTCTAGACACCTTGCTAAAAGCATACAAGGGAAGAATTCAAGAGGGACCAAATCCTACAGACCATGTAATGGCTTATCCTATGCCAGAAATAGAACATGAAAGGATGCAAAAATGCAAACAAATCATACAAGAAGCACAACTCAAACTGGGGGAGTTAGACAATTCTCAAACAACAGTTGGGGAATCAAAGGCAACAAGAACAAGAGAAACTATTAATCAAGAAGATAACCCACAAATTACATTCCAGGTAAATATAGATAAACAATGTACAATCTTATACCACACCACAATGGAGGAATTGGTAAAACAGAATCCTCACTTACAATACAAAATGAAAAAATGGGAAGCAATACCAGAGAATCTTCATCCACAGCCACAAGAATTGGAGGAATTGTGGTACATTCCTATTGATAAGATATGAGGATATTGTGAAGGAGAAGAGGGAAACTCAACCCTAAAAATACAATTTGGTAAAAATTATGCCAAAGCTATATTGGATAGTGGATCAAGTGTGGCTATCATGACTAACAAACCTGGGAAAAATGGGGAAAAAATGAATTAATACCCACTAAAATGAGATTGCAACTTGCAGATGGACACATAGAAAAACCCCTAGGAATATGGGAAAAGGTGATTGTGGACATATGTGGAATAGAAATAGAGCATACTTTTGCCATAGTTGAATTTCCACAATCCACGTCATATGAAATTATCCTAGGAAGACCATTTATGAGACAAATGCAAATTGTGCAAGATTGGGGTAATGATTGCCTATACCTTCAGAGCAAAGGAAGGATAACCACAGTGAATCTAAGAAATGGTCATTATTGTGACATATCCCCTCAAGAATGGTTCAAAATACATCAAAATCAAGAATTAAGTGAAGAATCAAAGTTGGAAGATCGGAATGAAACTGAATCATCAATATGGAAGTGCAATGTGATAAGAAACCTTACAAATGGAAAAAGAAGATTAAGAAGAGAAGATTGTGTAGAAGGGAGAAAATTACAAGATGAGAGCTATATACCCCAAAAATTCAAAGATGAAGAATTTGAGCCTTATGGTTGGAACCAGATTTTGGCTACCATGGATCTAGCCAAAGATGAGTATGTGGGAGTGAGATTTCAAAATGAAGAAGGATATGATGTTTTTCACATAGGAATATAAATGATAAAGGTATCAAAAACAGAAGAGGACCAGGAAAAAGAAATGATATTGAAAAATGGGAAAACACAATATTTGGAAGAAGTAAAAGCTGAAGATGCAATAAAAGATAAAATCTCAGACAAATATAAGAAAAACAAACACAAGGAAATAGAAAAAGACCAAGAGGATGAAAAAAATGAGAAAATGACAAACAAAGATCAACAGTTTGATGTACCAGCAAATTTCAAGACTTATGAAGTAGAAGACAGATTACTTCTAAAAATGAAACCAAAGAGAGAAAAGAGAAAAGGGAGGCATATGACAATGAAGAACAAACTAAGAAGGTTATGATCACTCAGGAAGACGGGGAAGAAAGACATATTGTAATAGCTGATGACATGACAAATCAAGAAGAGGAGGCATTAAGAAATTTGGCCAGAAACTATAGGGATGTGTTTGCTTATAGCTACAAGGATTTGAAAGGTATTGATCCTAAAATCTGTGAACATAAGATTCCTATTACACCTGATGCAAAACCTAGCAAACAGAGACAATACACATTCAATGATAAATACTCTGCTAAAATAAAGGAAGAAATTGACAAGCTGTTGGTTGCCAATTTCATCTATGAGATTGAGTATACAGAATGGATATCTCCTATAGTTGTGGTACCAAAAAAGAATGGGAAACTTAGGGTATGCATTAATTTGAAAAAAGTGAATGTTGCAACTATAAGGGATAGCTACCCATTGCCTATAACAGAACATCTTCTAGAAAGAGTTGCAGGGAAGGAGGTGTATAGTTTTCTGGATGGCAATAAGGTCATATCTTCAAAGAATTCTTGAGGAATGTAATGGAAATTTATGTAGATGATCTGTGTACTTTTTCATTGAAAAGACAGGATCATTTGAAAGATTTAGAAAACATATTCAGGAAATGCAGAACATACAGAGTATGTTTAAATCCAAAAAAGCGTGTATTCTTTGTAAGACAAGGAAGAATGTTAGGTCACATAGTCTCCAAAAATGGAATTTCAACTGATGAGAAAAAAATAAAGGCCATAGTAGAACTTCCAAGACCGACAAATGTAAAGGAACTTCAAACTTTCATGGGACATTGCGGATATTATAGAAAATTTGTACACAAGTTTGCTGACATTGCAAAACCTTTGTATGCCTTAATCACAAAATTTGAGTGGACCAAAGAGTGTGACCAAGCTTTTGAGACTCTAAAAACTTGTTTGGTAACAACACCAATTTTAAAAACCCCATAGTGGGATAAAATTTTTCATGTCCATGTGGATGCTTCAAATTATGCTTTGGGATGTGTGTTAGCACAACCAATAGAAGGGAGCAAATTAGATTTTCCAATTGCTTATGCTAGTAGGCAATTGAATACAACAGAGAAAAATTACACAACCACTGAGAGGGAAGGGTTGGGAATGATATTTGCTGTGAAAAAATATAGACATTACCTTTTGGCCAATAAGTTTAAATTTTTTGTGGATCACCAAGTTTTACTCTACTTAGTAAACAAACCTTTCACACTAGTAGAATAGTCAGATGGTTTTTTTTACTGATGGAGTTTGAGTTTGAGGTGGTGGTCAGACAGGGAAAAACACATTTGAGAGCAGATCATTTGTCTAGAATCCAGGCTAAAGAACCAAGTTCACCTTTAGACGATGACCTGCCAGATACATATCTATTCAAAGTAGAAAGTGTTTCGGAGTGGGCCATGACTTTAGTACCTTTGCTAACCATGGGACCTTGCAGAACATTTGGGAATAACACACATTTAGTATTGCAAAGCAGGAACTTTGTGCTGCTAGCTGGGCACTTGTATCACCTCAACCATACAGGCATACTAGAATATTGTACTCCAGAAGAGGAGCAACAGGAATATTTGAGAAGAGCTCATTGTTGGAACCCTTGTACACATGCTTCCATAATAGTCACCCTAAGTAATCTCAATAGGATGGGAGTACATTGGCCTAATAAGATTCAAGATGTAACAAAATATGTTGCTAACTGCTGGAAATGCCAATCATTGCAAAATTCAGAAGTTATAACTCTATATTGGTTTCAGAAAAATCCAGAATGGAGTGAGAACATCATTGAGGAGTTGAAAAGGAAGAAGAAAGGAAAACAAGTAAGAGCTAGAGTCGACTCAAAAAATCTACAAATGATCTCTGAAGAATATCAACTGATAGGAGATCAATTGTATAAGAAAGGGATGGATGGATATTTAAGAATTTGTGTTTCTGAAGATAGATATCTGGAAATGTTGGAAATGGCACATTCTGGAGTGGCAGGAGGACATTTCTGAAGTGACAGAATTACTAAACTCATATTATATTTTGGCTTTTGGTGGCCAACTCTATTTCCTGATGCAAGAACATATGTAAAAAGATGTGACATTTGTCAGAAGGTGAGTCAACCAAATAAAAGAGACAATATGCCATTAGTTCCATTAATCTCAACAAGAGCATTTAGTAAATGGGGGTTGGATTTCATTGGACCTATACATCCTCCAGCAAGACAATCTCATGCTGAATACATAATAGTGGCCACAGATTACTTAACCAAATGGGCAGAGGCTAGAGCTACAAAAAAGAATGATGCTCATACTACTGCCAAATTTCTCTATGAAAACATCATCACCAGATTTGGACTACCAATTGAATTGGTAAGTGATAGGGGGACTCATTTTTTGAACCAAATCATAGAAAACATAACTGAATATTTCATTATTAGTCATAGAAAGTCAGCCCCATATCACCCACAAGCCAATGGGTTAGCACAGAGTACTAATAAAGTACTTTGTACTGTATTGTCAAAATTGGTAAACACAAACAGGAATGATTGGGATTCACAACTTAATCATGTCCTGTGGGCCTATAGAGTGGCATACAAAACTGCATTAGGAACCACACCATTTAATTTGGTATATGGACAAAATGCAATTCTACCTTTGGAATTCCTCATTCCAACACTAAAAGTGGGTAGTCAATACAATTGGACTGGACATGAATTATCTGAGAGAGTAATGGAATTGGAACAACTGGGAGCTTCTAGACTCCAAGCAATTATGAGTATATATGCAGACAAGAAAAGGCAAAAAGCTTATCATGATGTTCACATAAAAGAAAAAGATCTACAGGAAGGAGATTTAGTTTTGGCATACACAGTAAAGGAACATCAAAAGAAATTTCAAAAGAAAGGACATGGACCATATATTATCAATCAGATCAATAATAGTGGAGCTATTCAGTTAGCTAATATAGATGGAGAAATCATGCCAAACTTCATAAGTGGATGTAGAGTTAAAAGGTATGATCTTCCATTAACTACTTCTGAATGGAGAAGATTACATCAAGCACAAAACAGGAAGAAAGAAGAGGAAAACATAAGGAGGGAGGCTCAACAGGAGGCAAAAGAAAGGATAAGAAAAATCAAAAATATTAGAGAAGTCCTTTTTTGTGACACCTCTCTAAAAGAAAAAGAACATATGCCTGTTATAACAATGCATTTTCAGGATGAGAAAATCAAGGTCTTGATAGACTCGGGTGCATAAGCAAACTTGATCAGTTCAGATTTGTTGAAAAAGTTTAACCTAAAAAGGACTAAAAGTAAAATCTTTATCAAAACTTTGGAAGGACAAATAATACAAAGCATGTCTTCACCTTCTATTGAAGTTAAGTTCAATGAAGAATATATGAAAATAGATTGTGAAGAATGGCCAGATCATTTGATGACTGAGAAATTGATTTTGGGACAACCATGGCTAAAGCAAGGTAAAGTAATTTTGGATTTTGAAAAAATGAAGCTTAAGTTGACAATAAATGACAAAAGGTTTTTAATGTTTTTATTGAGTAATGAAGAACAGGAAGATCAACAGGATGTTCATGACCCAGATCTGGAAGGATTTACTTTTTCATTAGAAGACACACAGACATTACCAATACAATTACTAAATGACCAAGCTTCATTTAATCAAAACCAGCAAAAAATTGAAGGAGCAAAAGAGGGTGAAGAGATAGAAGCAAGGCGGCAACTATGGCATAGTCAGAAACATCAAGACATCAGAAGGATGTGGAAACAAAGTATACACAAGCCCTGTTCATCAAAACAAAATTCCAGGACAAAATGGATATGGAAGCCAAAAAATTCTAAAAACAACTTATCAGAAGGAGATGGATTTTTCCCTAAGACAGGGGCAGCAAGGGTTAAATATTATTGGGTAAAAAAATCAGATTTGATTCAATGGAAAAAGACCATCTATATTTGATCTGTATTTAGAATTTTCTAAGAAGAAAATCAGAATGTTACAAAAAAGAAATCATGACATATTGGAAATTATGACAAATAATTCTACCTTATCCTTTTTCTAAGAAGAGAATTGGGAGGGGAAGAAAAGAAATGGAAGAAATTATTATTTAAAAAAAAAAAGAAAAAGAGAAAAAAAAGAAAAAAAAAAGAAAAAAAGAGAAAAGAAAAAAGAGAAAAAATTATCCATTTTTTCCTTTTATAAGTTATATAGCACAAAGCAAGATATAGATAGAAGGGTAGCAGTTTTCTATTTATTATTTTTTATTTTTTATTTTTCATGATTTTTGATTTTTTATTTATTTTTCTTTTAAATATCTCCTTCCTCGATAAGAGCAGTCAGAAGAGAAGAGAGCACTAGAAATCTTGCTACACATGTAATGACCACTTCAATTGAGTTTATTTTTAGGAAGTTAGGATTTAATTGAGATTTTATTTACATTCCTCTTTCATGAAATATCACAACAAATGTCATTTTTTATTTTTTATGACTCATGTGGGTGGAGTTTTTTCTTTTTGTGTGATGCTATATTTTCTCCAGAATGGTGAATCCAAAAGAGCTACCACTTCATAATTTCAAAGCAGACTCAGTCACTCTGTCTAGAGGACATTGGTTCTTAGACAATGAAGCAACAATGGAGACAATAGAATTAGAATCTGATGAAGAGCAAGAGATTCCAGAAGCAGAAAAAATAGTCAAAGAACTCAAGGTTACAGTGGGAGTTGGAGGTTACAAGTACACTATGCTATGTCAAGAGTTTTACAAATTCCAGAAAAGTGCAGTCAATTACAAAAGATGGAAAGCAGTGGGATTACACAGGCTGCTGGATGAACCTATATTTTTCATAGATTTTGAAAGAGTGGCATAGGTGATGAACAAGTTGCTGGAAGTTGGAAGGGGCAATGAGGCGTCAGGCGTATTGTCAAGAACAAAGAAAATCAAGAAGTGAACATCACAATAAAAGCAGAGCATATCAGGGCAGCCCTTCAGTTTTACCCAATGGGAACTAAGTTGGATAATAGCTTTGTTAAGAAGAATAAGGAAACATATATAGGATATTCTAAGTTCCCTGATTTTAAGGGAAGAGAAATTGAGGAATATGCCATCAGAATGTTTTTGCAATACTTTTGTTTCCCGAAACTACCTAGATACACCATGCCACACAAATCAGTAACATTGATTATGCTCAATAATAAGGATAGAAATAAGCCCTTTGGAATAATGAATGTATCACCATATATACATGAGCAATTAAAGGAAGTAGCCAAACATTGGGAGCAAAAGAAGTATATGAATGGAGCCCAATTCTTGACTAGAATTATATATCATGTTCTAGGGATGGAGGATCAATTACAACTGGCTCCAGCAGCCCAATATTTCAGAAATTTGATGGCAGGAATCAAAAGTCCTTCAAGGAAGATATTTGTAAGAGAAGCAGAAGGCCAATCAAGCATGAGGGGAGCAGAAAGGAAAAGAAAAGGAATTTCAGAAGAAGTCATTCCAGTAAAGAAAAGAAGATTGGATCCAAGAAAAGTGGAGTTGGAACAGGTGGAAGCAACTAAGGAAGAGCATGAAGCTGCTCAGAAGCAGGTACAGTCTTCAAATGACCCTCACCCACCTCAGACAAGCAAAGAGCAGTTGTATACCTATTTGACTCAAGGAAATAATAAAAGGGCAGTATATGAAGCTCAATATCAAAAGATGCTGGAGGACTACTCTTGCAAAGCAACTGATTGGATTCAAGAGGAAGTAGAACACTATGAAGAGCTGCATGATTAGATGATGGCAGCTAAGACAGAGGAAGTTTTTGTCAAAAAAGAAGTGGAACTGTTAGCATATTTCAAAGAGCTACAAGGACCTCCTGAAACAAGAACTACAGTTGTAGTGAAGAAAAAGGTTCAGAAGAAACCTGTACAGAAGAGGAAGTTAACCAAGAAAAGTAAAGGAAAATCAGTAGCAGAACCTGTACCAATGATGGAGACAGAAGAAGTGATAGTAGAAGAAAGGAACCAGAAGGAATCTACTGCTGTGGAAGAGTCAAGACTGGAAAAACCAGGAATGGCAGGCTCTTCACAATTCTCTTCAAACTCTGAAAGTGATATTGAAAACTTTCTGTTGAAAAGTTTGAATTTATCAGTGCCTAGTACACCCAATGTGATAACATAGGCCTCTGGAAAAAATAAAACACCAGAAGACTTGAGTGAGAAGCCCCAAGGAAAGCAAGTTCAGGAAGAAGCAGTAAAACAGGTTAGTCCTGAAGAGGAGAGAAGGCTGTTGAAAGGCAAAGCAGTGATGTTGGAAGAATAGAGTGAAGTCAGAAAGGAATTCAGTTGTGGATTAGTGGATTCAAGATTAAAGACAATATGGACAAAACCTTTACATCAAACCTATTTCAAATTGGATAAAGGAAAAGTAGAAGAAGAAAAGGGAGTTCAGTTATGCAGTCCAGCCAATAAACAAAAAGATACAGATCAAATCAAGGAAACAGAAGAGGAAATAGTGGAAAAGAAGAATGCTCAAGAAGTAGAAGAAGGAATCACAGAAAAAGAGATCAACCAAAGCATAGAAGACATACTATATGACTTGAATTATAATGAAGAGTTTACAATTACAAAAGATCAAGGACAAGAGGAAGAGCTGGATCTCATGGATATAGATGAGCAAGAGGAAGGACAGAAAGAGCAGATAAGTAATGATCAGATAAAGGTATTTGAGGAAACTGAATCAACCCTAATTCAGGAAAAGGAAGTACAGGTAAAGGAAAGACATCTCTTTGAAGAAGAACAACAAGTGATGGAGAACAAGAAGGCAGAAGAAACAAAGACAACTAAAGATACATCAGGACATGATAATAAGGATGATCAGATATTGGAATATGAGGAAAATGTTGCAGACCAAGAAAAAATGGAAGCAGATAAGAGTCATGAAGAACAAAAGACCCAGGTCATAGAGTATGAGGAAGAAGATGAAGAAGAGAATGAGTGCAAAGAAAACAAGCAGATAGAAGTCAAACAAATGGAAATAGAAGTTGGGTTGGAAAGGATACCTAAAAATATAAGATCTGCTTGCAAGATCATTATGAGCAACATAGAGCAGTTCAGACCATCAAGTAGAAACATGATTATATCAGGTATGGTAGCAGAATCTGAGTTTGAAAAAGGCAGTAGTATCATTAAGGAACAGAAGAAGGAAACAGAGCAATTGGCAGAAGAATTGAGGATTGTAAAGGAGAAAAATGAGGAATTGACACACAGGATAATTTCTTTGGAGGAATTGGAGGTTCAACAGCAAAACAAAATCCAATATCTTGAAGAGAAGTGTGCAAAACAGACAGAGCATAGTAGTAAAATGGAGATGGAGTTGAAGAAAATAGAAGGGAGATACAGAACCTTACAAAGTTCATATCAAATTATGGTCAAAGCAAATGAGGAAATAAACAAATTAATAATGGAAGAAGCCCACTTGAGGGAAGAAAGCAAGACTGTTCAGGTGACACAGGAGGAGAAGGAAGATTTGCACAAGGAAGTCATGAGATTGCAAACAGAGTTGAAAGAAGCCAAAGAGTTGGAAAAACAAGCTAGTATACATGCTGCTACCTCAATGAGGGGGTACAATAAGTTACATATGGATATAGAAAGAGAGAGAAGTGATTGGCAGTTGAGTTTGGAAAAGGAAAGAAATGAGTGGAAATTAGAAAGAGAGTTGTGGACTTCTCAAAATAAGAGTTTAATGTTGACAATAGAAGAGCTACAGAAAAAGTTGGAAAAATCACAAACTCAGGTGGAAGAGCAGGTAGAGGCTACACAAATGGAAGAATACAAAGTAGGAGATGATGACAAAACCCAACACGGTGGTGAACAAGAAAACAAAGCACCTGTAGAAGAGTATTCAGAGGAGTTTGTTTAGAAACTTCTGACAGACAGAGAATCCAGAATGGAATTCATTAGAAAAATGCATGATGAATACGAGGAACAGATTGTTACATTCACTTTAAATAAAGGGATAAATCCATATCAACATCATTGGGCTGCAGATGGCATAGGAATACCCTTTTGCATGATTATGGAAAGCATTAAAAATTATCAGTTAGCAAGGGTGGGATTACCTACAAATAAGTATTTAGAATATGAAGAAGACATCTATGTGACAAAAGAGTTATTTGAAAAAGCCAATCCCAAATGGAGAAATAGGTGGTTGGATGCTAATAAGGAATGTAGAAAAATATGGAAAGAAGCACCTATTCAACTGAAGATCAATCCAGCATACTGCCCAGTAGCAAGAAGAAGGGAGTGGATAGTCTTTTGGGAAAGAAGGAAAGAAGTACAGATTCCATCCAAATGGTTGAATTTTCCAAAGATAGCAGGTCCGAAGGCAGGAACATGGCCCACAAAGAAGTATATGGTGGACACAGTTGAATCTATCATATCCACATACAAAGATGTTAATGATCCAGCATGTATTCTATTAATCAGAGTAATGAGACTCATATTGGCATGTATAGAGACCTTTACAGATACAGATGTCAGAGTTCTCAATTACATTGGCTTTAATTCACCATCTGATGCTTTAATATTTGATCTCAGTGAAACACCTAACAAGATATGTTTAATGGCTTATTATGGCAGAATAATATTTTTGGGCAGCCATTATCTACAGATTTTTGAAGATACGTTTGATTATGGATTTTTTGAAAGAGAATCAGAAATATTTGGGAACTTGTCAGTAGTTACAAAGTCTAGACTCACTGCTTATGAAGCTGCATACACAGAATACCTAAAAAAAGATATAATTGATAAACAAGAGGCTGTTGTGCAATGGAGAAAAGCACTATTTGAGATGGTAAACAACTTGAACATTACAGAAAGAAAGAGCCATGACCTACTGTCACAGGTTTATCAAAGAAAGAAGAAGTGAAGGAAGCATTCAAGGAATATGAGCAAGAATGTCTTTTGTCAGGAGCCAAAAGGTCTAGGAGGGGAAGAATGTTGGAAGAAGTATTTTTGAAGTATTTTTGATGGAAAAATAATTGTAAAATGCCAAAAAATTGTAAAAATATTTATGCAAATGATGTAACAATAAGGAAGAGACTTCCTCATATAGATTAGAATCATATGTATTTTTTCTAGAATTTTTGGAAACTCCTAGATAGCATATTTTTAGATTAGAAGGGAAAAGGACTAAAATTCAAGTGTGAAAAGGGACACTTGAGAATGTATAAAAGAAAATTTCCTCTATTTTGAGAGGGTTGGTTATTTGTAATTGATGCTATCCAAGCAAAGAGAGAAGTTTCCTGCAGAAAATCGTGATTCTTCCTTTTGTGTGAATTTCTTTGATTTGTTGAGTCTATTCTATGTGTATCCATGGAAATTTGCAAGCTTCTATTGTGTATTTCTGATGAATGTGTATGAAGAGAGTTGATTCTTGATGTGTTGAGTGAGAAATTGATGAAGAATGGTGCTGGAGATGAAAATCATCAGATTTTATAGAATCGCGATTGTCTTGTTAGAAGGTTACAGGTATCATTTTTGAGTTTTGACTTTATGATTGTGTTGTGCTGAGAAAATAACACAATTTAGACACCAAGATTATTGAAAATGATAGAGTATTGCTCAAGATAATCCAAACCCTAGAAATTCCTCTTCATTTTCATTATTTCTCAGAAATCCAGCCAGTTTTCTCTTATTTCTTGGATTCTATCATCTAGAAGGGGCTGTGGTCTCATGTATACTTCTAGGATTGAAAAATATAAGACGTTTTTGTTGATTCTTTATGCTAAATGATTGGAGAGGACAACTCCAAAGGGTAACAACAAACAACTAGTCACCATAGTTTTTGACAAGTTGACTATTGAACTAGTCTTTGTAATTTCGGACAAGTTGACTATTGAGCTATCATACCTCCAAACTTCATTCATGACTCCAAACACATCATCGTAACTCTGAATTGGTTGACTATCGGACTATCATACCTCGGAATTCTAGTGTGACTAAAGTATACACCCTGGCTAGCCTTCTGACTAGACTCACATAGATCATCTAGAACTTTTGCTAGTCTCATGTAGACCTCATCACAAATGTCCAGACTCTCATAATGGCTTCTCCTCATAATGGGGGCCATACAACTTAAGAGTACCATGGATCATTTGTGGTCACATGCGAGTGGATTATTGAGTATATCTAACAGCTACTAGTAGTTGAAATGTATTACAAAGGAACCAAAATTAGGGTTTTATTGGACATTGAGTCTCAAGTAACTAATGAGCTCAAAACTTCTAAATCATCTTAAAGGGAGGAAATAAGAGAATCACACTTTCATCCAAGCAATAAATGGAAAAACACTTCCGTTATTATCAAACATGAAAATTGATTTGAAAGTAGGACACGAGGAGACTTTAGTTGAGTGTGAAGAATGGCCTGAGAAATTAATGCATGAAAGTTTAATCTTAGGTCAGGACAAGATGAAACAATACATAGTGTCTATTGATTTTGATAGGCAATTAATCAAAGTAAGAGTGAGAGAGAAAACTATGAGAATTTTTCTTGTAAATGATGATGTGCAGGAACTAGGTAAAGACATAAACAAGATCGATATGGAAACATTTAAATTCTCAATAGAAGAAAATTCACAATATCAAGGAGAACCTAAAGAGGAGTATCTAATACCAATTCATCAAAAGAAATCCTTGTGCTACAAAGCAAATGGAGAACAAAATCCAATAAAACAAAAACATGGCAAAATAAGTAAAAACACCAAACAAATATGGAAACATAAAAGAGATTACTAGAATCAAAGTCAACAACACATCAAAATGAATCAAATATGGAGGCAAAAGCAACCGACAACAAAAGAAAGTCAAATATTTTTAGCAAGAAAAGAACAAGGAGAAAAATAAAAAACCTTAGAAAATAAATGCAGTAAAGGAAGTTGGCATTTGAGAAAGAAATCGAAAGAACGGGTTCAAAGAGAAGTTCAATTAGAAAAAAAATACAAAAAATAGAAAAAAATTTCAGAAAACCGCTTAAGTGAATCACTTAAGACCCTCATTCTACACCATGAAGATTATTGCATAATCAAAGTATGCATGTGTTGGACTATATAACAAAGCATGCATTTACTAGGCATGACATCTATAAAAGTTATGAAGCTCAATATTAAAAACTTTTGGAAAATTATCTTCACAAAGCAATTGATTGGACAAAGCTAAAATGGAACATTGAAGATCTCCACAAACAAATGATGAATGCAAAGATAGAGATTGTATTCATAAAAAAAGAGGATACACTATTATCTTACTTCAAAGAGCTCCAGGCACCTCCAAAGAAGAGAACTACAGTAGGAGTGATAAGGAAGAGAAGAAAATAGTCAAAGCTAAAAAGAAAGGTAAGAGGATCCAAGAAGAGAGTGGAAGCTAAAGAAGAGATATTAGAAGAAGGTTTAGCAGGAAGATCCACTTTGATCCACAAGATAGAAGCATAAAATGAAGAAGAAAAATAGTAGAGTCTGTTAAGGTAGTTGCATCCAAAGAAAACTCTGACATAGAAACAGACAGTGACGTAAAAGAATTCCTTCTAAGAAATTTAAACCTATTAGAGCCAAACTCTCCTAGTAAACAGACATGAGTTCAAACTATGGAACTAGAAGGAATGGTAAAGGCAATGGAATCGAAGAAGGAACACTTACATCTAGAATATATTGTAGAAATCGAGTCATAGGGACTCACATTAGTGACAAATCAAGACTGAAAAAAAAAAAGAAGCTAAGGATGGAACGAAAACTATGATCAAGTTAGTGGAAATAGAAATAACAAAAGCAAAGTTATGGAGGAAGAAAAGACCATACTAGAAGACATCAAGGAAATCTTGGATGATATTCAACATGAAAATGAAATCAATAATGTGAAAATGAAGGATATTTTAGACCATGAAGAAGAAGAAAACAAACAAGATCTAGACAAAGACCAAGAGAATCAAGAGAGTGACCATGCGGACCATGAAGAGAAAAAAGAGGAACATGAACTCGAAGAGTTGTAACGTAACATAAGGCATGCGTTTGAGAGAGAGAGAGAGAGAGAGAGAGAGAGAGAGAGAGAGAGAGAGGGAGAGAGAGATTGGCTACATGAGCACTGTATGGAGCCAATCCGAGAAGGAGCTATCATGAGTCAACCTTTGGCAAAATAGAGAGGCTACAATGCCTTCCCACTATTCTCTTTTCGTGCATGAATATAAGAGTTACTACCTCATATACATACTTGGCTAGATAGATATAAAGAACACTCAACTAACTAACTTCTCAACTAACTCAACTAACTTCCTAAAAGTCATGTTCAAGAGCATATATAAAACTCCAATCCAACTTCTAATCCAGTGTTGCATCTTTTGGGCTCCAAATCCATGAAATGATGCTATTCATGATTCAAAGATGACGCATTAGTGTTCGAGTGTCAAACATGTAGGCAGACATCACACATTAAGCTTAACTATATAAAAGTAATTCTTTTGGCTTTCGTACAATTGCTTCATTGGATTCATTCACTATGCTCATCAAGCTTAATCATATAAACTTACTGACTAATTATCAGTTTGGCAGAATTGAGTAACACATCAAATCATGTATGTTAAAGTTAAGAGTCTGTTTTACTTCCCATACGTCATGAAGGCCTTGTAAATTTTCCCAATCTCAAGTTTGGCCAAGCGTAAGAGACCCGGAGCACATTGCAAACTTGCTCATGTTTGGACTCATTTCTTTGCAACGGCTTGGTAAAAAGTCGTCTGGGAAAGCATCTGTCACATTAACAATCGAACTCATAACAGTTTTTCAAGTTGATGTAAACACACGTATGAAATAATTAAAGAACTTCCTGTTTATTAAAGATCTTCCAATGTGTAAATCCTTTACTCATTCTTCAGCCAAAGCTATGCAACAAATTCGAATGACCATGATACACAGCCAGGAAATTGACAGGATAAAAGGTAATAAAGAAGTGACTTCTATTTTCAACCGCACAAAGGGACAACAGAAAGCTGGGCATATGGAGTGCACGAGCCATCACTTCTAGGCTCCTTGTAGTAAGGACCTATCTCTGAATTCATTAACTATACGTTGCAGGTTTACTCTTCAAGTGAAACACATAAACAGGAAAGTAATTAAAGTCCTAGTTCACATGAAACAGAAAACCTGGAAACTCAAGTTATCTGAAGCCACAAAACTAGAACCTTCACAGGCACCCACATATAAAAAGTAAGACTTAGTTA
The DNA here is from genome assembly GCA_020310875.1 of Ceratopteris richardii. Lineage (NCBI taxonomy): Eukaryota > Viridiplantae > Streptophyta > Polypodiopsida > Polypodiales > Pteridaceae > Ceratopteris > Ceratopteris richardii. The sequence continues at coordinate 91,514,057 of CM035423.1, forward strand.
GGACTTATGTGTGCCAAAGGTATGGGATGAACTAAGCTTCCTGTCTTCTGAAGCAAATAGAAGCATGTGAAACTGATTAGTTCTAATCTGTGTCCCGAATGGTAAGAGATGGCATATATACCAGAATGAATCCAGGGAAACCCCAAATTCACCCTCAAATGAAAGCAACTATAAGCTCATGGTAGTCAACCACAAGACTATACACTTTTGGCTACCTAATTTACTCCAAATTGAAGAGATAGATATGCCCATTTGATGACAAGTTTTGTTTCTGTGTAAAATGATGCGATTAAGAAATACGATCCAGACCCAATTTTAACAGGAAACCTTTGCTGAGAAAAGTTGTCTCATAGCTGCTCAAGGGGCAGCCTTCCACCCATTGCCACAGAGTACCACTTTGCCCATCTGCAAGTTTACAGACCAAGTGCCCACAAATAGCTTTACTGAAGAGAGACACATTGCCATTGTGACTAAATATGCTTAAATCTTCATTGCAATCGAAATGTTTGTAAAACTCTTGGGGCATCCTAGTAGCTTCACTCCATTCCAAGGTCCCAAGGTCAAGTTTCAAGATGATCAACGTTATACAGGAATTGGTTGTCAATGAATGCCCGAGACCACCGACTAGTAGAAGACAACCAATGGACTCTACGAGGCATGGCTGATGCAAAATGTCAATAATTCCACCCCAAGTTGGATGATAAAGTTCCGACCAAACCTCTTTGCAGCTGGTATCATCAAGCTTTGCATAGACAAGCCTCCAATTCGATTTCCACGGTGAAAGCATGTTTTGCAGACCATACAGGACACGATTGCACATAACAGGGCTCTGAGGCATAGAGGAGAGCATTGTACTGTATTTCACCCAGGTGGAACGCGATGAAGATGTAAAAGCTACTGCATTTACTAAAAGAACTGCTATTTCATACGAGCATTCTGCATCGACTTTTTGCTTCTTTACTATCATGGCTCCTGCATATGGCACTTCGTCTATATGAGGCAAGATCTTGTAGGTTCTAGTCACTATGTTACAGACACAAATGCTGTAGACCCTATGAAATTGACCTGCGATACACACAAGGCCGCCATCCGCGGCGATTACATCAGTAAACTCTGAGGGCAAGAAATCTAGAGAAATGGCATGCCATAGACACGATGCATCATTGTATAGAAGGAGCTTTCTTTTCTCATCCACTGGACTATGACTGAACAGTGCAAGCCAGTCTTCGGTGTTCGATTCTGCATGTTTAATCAAGAACTCTCGATTGCGAAGTACGCCGTCCCAAAACTTGCAAACTGTTCGACCTCGAGCTATATCAAATGTCGAAAGATGCAAGAAGATGGCTTCTATAATGTCCTTTGGCATATCCATGCCACCTAAGCTTCTTCGTTTCCGTCACCTTCGGCCCCGGAGCTCGCAAGACAGCGCATCCGGAATTCTGGGCTGCGAAGTGTATAAATAAAGATCGGATCATTCCACTTCAGCGTTTGGTTCATGGGAAGTTTGCTTCCGCGTTCGAACAAATTTTTGGCGCCGAAATTTTGTGAAGCCACGATATAAAATTCGGGGTGTTTTCGGGTATCGCGTTATACTTCTTGATGTTCTTGTAACTCCTATATTTACTATGAGGAGAACACTATAATTTTGCTTTGGATTTTAAACTAGCATACTAAACTATTTATAACGGATAGAAACATTGACAAGAGTTGAAGTTGTCTCACATTGGGGTAGAGGAACTTTGTAATTTATGAGGGTGGTGTCATTTTTAACCTCTTAACACATATGGGTGGAGCACAAACAAAGTGTGCTAATTTTTTGTATAAAGAGAATAAGGGTGGAACATACACCAAAAGTTATGCATTTCTAAAAAATAATAAATAAAAATAAGTATGTTTAAAAAATATAAAAAGTTTATGGTCTTTGGGTGCATCACTCTTAGTTAGAGGGTGGAACTCTTTGGTTCCCATGGAAGGTACAAGAACACTTCTTTTCGAGTGTTCCATGATGTGGCATGAAAACATGTGAAAATAGGGGATGCCAAATGACAATACCCTATTGCATCTGCCATCTAACAATACCTTATTGCATCGCTCAATGTGAAATGGGCCTACATATACCAACACCAAAAAAACTCAATTCTTTTGGCACTCACTCTTTTTAAGACAATTTATGGTATCAAAAAAGTGAATGGTACTCTCTAAGCACGAAAGAATTGATGTTTTTATGATGTTCGTTATACCTGGAATGATAAGCAATGTGGCTTTAACAACATACCTTGGAATGAAAAGCAGTGTGGATTTAACTTCAGTGTTGTTGTGCTACTAATAAGTCTTCCTCTAAAAGTATGAAATCATTCAAAATTATTTTGCTAGTAGTAAGCCTTCCTCTAAAACTTGGCGATTGTCTACCAAAGCTAGAGTGCACCCAATATACCAAGCTTTGAACAACCCTTAGTAATCAGTAATCTTGGTAATCCCCTCATATTGATGGTCTCCCTAATGAGTTTCTTATTGAATTGAAAGAGTTTCATTTATCCTTATAGCCTAATGGTGCCAAAAGATGTTACTAGTTTGGATCTCTCTCTATTCTTACTAATATTGGAGTTATAAAGTTGATTCATAATAAGGGAACGTTGTTTAAGACCCTTCTACTATTGTGCCAAACATATAAACAGGTTTTGATTTGCCAATAGAAGTGCCTCATAGTCTACTATAGGTTTAACACAATTCGAAAGGGTGTTTTTGCAAAATCATTTTTCTCCATCAGGGTATTTAGTCATCGGCCATGGCTTAAGAAATGATGTATTCTGTATGTTGGCTATTGAGGATACGTTGGATGGTACAATACCCATAGTGGGCATATATGATGTGTCATGCATTGGTAGTAAAATGGTTATGGAATATTGTGCATGGTATTGAAAAAACATCCTAATACACCTTGAAATATAGTTATTGAAGGTGATGCAAATGGCATTGACAGAGATGATTTTCAAATTTCTATTCCTACTACGGTTCCTGCTCCACCTATTGTAGTGCAACTTTGTTCGGATGGAAGAGATGCTCAAGCACATGCATTCATAACCTCATCTGTCAAACATGCAATTATCCCTCACATTGGATCTTGCAAAAGAGCAAAGAATGCTTTGGATACACTTACAACTTTATACGAGGTAAGAAATGAGGCTCGTGTTGCTTATCTCCAAAAGTAATTGGAGAATGAGCGAGAATGTATGGATAGTTTCTTGAAAAAGGTCAATGATTTGAAGGAGTATTTGATTTTTGCTCATAAAGTCTTGCTAGATAGTTCACCTATGCATACTGTCCTTAATGGTCTTACAAATCATATCAAATTTTCGCTTTTACTCTTTGATTGATGATGAAAGGCAACTCAAATGCCTTAATATTTGAGAAGTTAGTAGTTTTTTTGTTGCAAGAAGATCAGTTTTGATAGAACAAGTCAATTATACATGTTTTAGATAAAGCTTTCTTAGCTAGTTAGAAGGGCAAAGGAAAATGAAGTTCATCTACTAGTAAGCAGAACTCTGATACTGCTTCATAGTTGAAGTGAAGTAACTCGATGGCGATGCACCACGATGCGCTCTCCTTCTTGAGCGCTCCACAACGATATCCTCGGAGTAGAAAACCAAGATCCTAAGGCCGCACACAGTACTCTGCACAGAGGCTACAGAATGCATTGTCGAGGGGTGTGAAAGGAGGCAGTCGCTCATGAAAATTGACTTGCGTTAACCTCACTATGTGACTACACGCTGGGTATTTCATTGCATACTTTAGGAACTAGGATGTGTTTTCAGTGTGTGAAGAGTTATTAGCTATATTTTAATACTCTATTTAAGTTTAGCCTATAAATCTAAGGTCAATAAGGAAGTGAAGCTATATACCTAGAAACAACATCTCGATATGATTGCAAGATTAATTCTTCATCCGTTATCCTATCTTTGATAATTTCAGCCATATCGTATTCTGTTTGCTTAGGTTGAGTATTTCTATTCGGAGATACAGGGAACAAAATCTCCATATTCTCAGGTTCTACTGATGTAATTGAAGAGAGATCTAAAAATCTAGATAAACAGTAAGCATATAATGGAGATAGTAAAGTTTCATTAACAATACGGTCTTTAACTACTTCTTCTACTTCTAATTCTTCACTAGTCTCATTTTCGTTAAATTGTGTAGTAGTATTCTCAATAGGAGCAAGTAAAAGAGTCTCTCAAATAAAAGAGGTATGTATGTTATGTTCATTAATAGACTCGTTTGAAGATGCATTCTTTACATACATGAGAAACAAAGTGCAATTTAACGTCTTATTGATAATTGAACTGTTTAGTGATAATACTAAGATCTCAGATCCAAAATAATCCTATATAAGTGCTTTGAGAAAAGTCCTAATACAGATACTTTGAAGATACTCCTATACAAATCCTTAGAGGAAAAGCCTAATACAAGATTTTATGTTTCAAATGTGATAAAAGGAAACTAGGAGAAGCAACACAAATGCAGCTTCAAACTCTTAGTAAAAAGCTCATAGATTTCATCAAGTCATCACTGCTCATCAATCTTCTTCAAATAGTCTACAGAAATTCATTAGCTCTCTTGATGAATATTAGTTTTATTTATAGGCTTTAGATAAGCATGCATCGGTATAAGCGTCGGTATATGTGTCGGTATACGCGTCGGTAATTCGCTGAAACTACCGACGCATATACCGACGCTTATACTGACGCTCTCTTTTTAACCGGGCCCGAACCCGAAATTCATCATTCTGAGCCTTTTGAATCTAGATCTTCTCCTTTCGGGTTTGTGCGCGCCAACAACAGAGCTCTGTTTGCCATCCTCTCTCTCTCTCCCTCTCTCCCTCCCTTCCCTCTCTCTCTCTCCCTCTCTCTCTCTCTCTCTCTCCCTTCCTCTCTCTCACTATCTCTCTCTCTCTCTTCCTCTCTCTCTCTCACTCTCTCTCCCTCTCTCTCCCTCTCTTTCTCTCTCTCTCTCTCTCTAAACAGACCTCTATCTTTATAGATCTGAAGTTTTGGTAAGTAGATCGCACATATTGTAGCACTCTTTTATTTTTCTATGTTTTTTCTTTACTAATATGTTCTTTGTTTGGTTTTGCAAGAGATTTTGGGATCAAATCTTTGGAAATTCGACGAAGAAGAACTTCAAGTGGATTTTGACGACCGTGATTCAAACAATTCTCTCTCTCTCTCTTTCCCTCTCCTTCTCCCTCTCTCTCTCTAAACACACCTCTATTTTTATAGATCTGACGCTTTGGTAAGTAGATCACACATATTGTATCACTCTGTTTTCTTTCTTTATGTTTTTGCTTTTCTAAAATCTTTTCTCTTTAGTTTTGCAAGAGATTTTTGAGATCAAATCTTTGGAAATTCAACGAAGGAGAACTTCAAGTGGATTTTGACAACTTTGAGTCAAAAGTTACATCAATGTAAGTAAAACATATATCACTCTTTTATCTTTCTTTATATTTTTGTTTTCTAATATTTTCTCTCTTTATTTTTGTTTGAGAGAGAGAGAGGGATATGCATATGCATGCATGCATATGCACATGCATACATGCATGCATATGCATATGCGTACATGCATGCATGCATGCATATGCATATGCATACATGCATGCATGCATATGCATACATGCATGCATATGCATACATGCATGCATATGCATACATGCATGCATATGCATACATGCATGCATATGCATACATGCATGCATATGCATACATGCATGCATGCATATGCATACATGCATGCATACATGAGTGCATGCATATGCATACATGCATGCATGCATATGCATACATGAATGCATATGCATGCATGCATGCATACATGCATGCATATGCATATGCATATGCATGCATGCATGCATACATGCATACATGCATGCATATGCATATGCATATGCATACATGCATGCATATGCATATGCATATGCATACATGCATATGCATATGCATACATGCATATGCATATGCATACATGCATACATGCATATGCATATGCATATGCATACATACATGCATGCATATGCATACATACATGCATGCATATGCATACATACATGCATGCATATGCATACATACATGCATGCATATGCATACATACATGCATGCATATGCATACATACATGCATGCATACATACATGCATGCATGCATACGCATATGCATACATGCATGCATGCATGCATATGCATACATACATACATGCATGCATACATACATACATACATACATACATACATACATACATACATACATGCATGCATGCGTACATGCATATGCATACATACATGCATGAGGGATATGCATATGCATACATGCATGCATATGCATACATACATGCATGCATGCATATGCATATATACATGCATGCATATATACATACATGCATGCATGCATATGCATATATACATACATGCATACATGAATTTTTATACGCATACATGCATGCATGCATATGCATATATACATGCATGCATGCATATGCATATATACATGCATACATATATACATATGCATATATACATACATGCATGCATGCATATGCATATATACATACATGCATGCATGCATATGCATACATACATACATGCATGCATATGCATACATACATACATACATGCATGCATATGCATATATACATGCATGCATATATACATATGCATATATACATACATGCATGCATGCATATGCATATATACATATATGCATACATGAATTTTTATGTTTTTGTATGCATACATGAATTTTTATATTTTTTTATATGCATGCATGCATATGCATGCATACATGCATGCATATGCATATGCATGCATACGTGTATGCATATATACATACATGCATGCATGTATATGCATATATACATACATGCATACATATATATACATACATACATGCATATATATATACATACATACATAGATGCATGCATATATATATACATATGCATGCATATGCATATGCATACATGAATTTTTATATGCATGCATGCATATGCCTATGCATACATGCATGCATATGCATACATGCATGCATATGCATACATGCATGCATATGCATACATGAATGCATATGCATACATGCATGCATATGCATACATGAATGCATATTCATACATGCATGAGGGATATGCATACATGAATCTTTACATATATGCATGCATGCATGCATACATGCATGCATATGCATATGCATACATGAATTTTTATATGCATGCATGCATGCATATGCATATGAATACATGCATGCATATGCATACATGAATGCATATGCATACATGCATGAGGGATATGCATGCATGAATCTTTACATATATGCATGCATGCATGCATATGCATGCATACATGAGTGCATACATGCATGCATACATGAAGTTTTATATGCATGCATGCATATGCATATGCATACATGCATGCATATGCATACATGCATGCATATGCATACATGAATGCATATGAATACATGAATGCATATGCATACATGCATGAGGGATATGCATACATGAATCTTTATATTTTTGTTTTCTAATATGCATATGTATATGTATATGTATATGTATACATGTATACATATACAACCAAGCATATGCATATGTATACAAGCTTAAGCATGCATATGCATACAAGCAAGCATATGCATACATGAATGCATATGCATACGTGAATGCATATGCATAGAAGCAAGTATATGTATACATGTATACATATACAAGCAAGCATATGCATATGTATACAAGCTTAAGCATGCAGATGCATACAAGCAAGCATATGCATACATGAATGCATATGCATACGTGAATGCATATGCATACAAACAAGCATATGTATATGTATATGTATACATGTATACATATACAAGCAAGCATATGCATATGTATACAAGCTTAAGCATGCATATGCATACAAGAAAGCATATGCATACATGAATGCATATGCATATGTATACATGAATGCATATGTATACAAGCTTAAGCATGCATATATATACATTGGATGAGATGAGATCTTCATATTGCATCAGATGGGATCTCCACGTACACCTTGGGGTGCACATGATCATGACAAATCGAAGATATATCATATCCGTAATGGAGCTCCAGTTATGGATGCGGCGGGGAAGTCAATGCGTCAACGTATATGACAACTCTGCTCTATCGAATTCGGTCATTCAGTAATGTTAAAATGGACCGAATAGGATAAAGACTCTAAAAATCATATCACACAATGCATATATGAAGAGTACCGGCCAGCACCTGGTAATCCTATTGTGAGTTCTGATTGGATTCAACATACAGCACGCGAAGTGATGTCGCATCGACGATCGGAAGCTCGCGATGCTTTCAAAGCAGGCTTACCGAAGCCTGTATGGCTAGATGCCGAAGAATGGGAATCAATTCAGGATGAGCATCAACATACTCCTGATCGGTATCGTCAACAAAGAGATGCGGTGGCCACACGTTTAGATACGGTTGGAACGTCGCATTTAGGTAGCGGCGGATACAACAGTATGCGCTACCAATTTGTAAGTATGATGTTAATTATTGAAGTTTTTTGTGTGAAGTATATTATGTATATTCCTCTAACATTTTACATATTTACTATAGGAGTTGGCAGTGGGTCGTCCTCCAACGCGAACTGAAGAATCATATGGATATCGACATGGACTGACTGTAGTGGGTCGTCCTCCAACCCTCTAAGTCTTGTAACTGTGCAGTCAGTCCATGTCGATATCCATATGATTCTTCAGTTCGCGTTGGAGGATGACCCACTGCCAACTCCTATAGTAAATATGTAAAATGTTAGATGAATATACATAATATACTTAACACAGAAAACTTCAATAATTAACATCATACTTACAAATTGGTAGCGCATACTATCGTATCCGCCGCTACCTAAATGCGACGTTCCAACCGTATCTAAACGTGTGGCCGCCGCATCTCTCTGTTGACGATATTGATCAGGAGTATGTTGATGCTCATCCTGAATCGATTCCCATTCTTCGGCATCTAGCCATACAGGCTTTGGTAAGCCTTCTTTGAAAGCATCGCGAGCTTCTGATCATCGATGCGACATCACTTCGTGTGTTGTATGTTGAATCCAATCGGAACTCACAATAGGATTGCCAGGTGCTGGCCGGTACTCTTCATATATGCATTGTGTGATATGATTTTTAGAGTCGCTATCCTGTTCGGTCCATTTTAACATATGCATATGCGTAACTGGAGCTCCATTACGGATATGATATATCTTCGATTCGTCATGATCATGTGCACCCCAAGGTGTACGTGGAGATCCCGTTTGATGCAATATGAAGATCTCATCTCATCCAATGTATATATATGCATGCTTAAGCTTGTATACATATGCATTCATGTATACATATGCATTCATGTATACATATGCATATGCATACATGTATGCATATGCATTCATGTATGCATATGCTTGCTTGTATGCATATGCATGCTTAAGCTTGTATACATATGCATATGCTTGCTTGTATATGTATACATGTATACATATACATATACATATGCTTGCTTGTATGCATATGCATTCACGTATGCATATGCATTCATGTATGCATATGCTTGCTTGTATGCATAGGCATGCTTAAGCTTGTATACATATGCATATGCTTGCTTGTATATGTATACATGTATACATATACATATACATATGCTTGCTTGTATGCATATGCATTCACGTATGCATATGCATTCATGTATGCATATGCTTGCTTGTATGCATATGCATGCTTAAGCTTGTATACATATGCATATGCTTGCTTGTATATGTATACATGTATACATATACACATACATATGCATATTAGAAAACAAAAATATAAAGATTCATGTATGCATATCTCTCATGCATGTATGCATATGCATTCATGTATGCATATGCATGCATGTATGCATATGCATATGCATATGCATGCATGTATGCATATGCATATGCATGCATGTATGCATGCATATAAAAATTCATGTATGCATATGCATGCATGCATGCATATATGTAAAGATTCATGTATGCATATCCCTCATGCACGTATGCATATGCATTCATGTATGCATATGCATGCATGTATGCATATGCATCATGTATGCATGCATATGCATGCATGCATATAAAAATTCATGTATGCATATGCATATGCATGCATGTATGCATGCATGCATATATGTAAAGATTCATGTATGCATAGGCATATGCATGCATGTATGCATGCATGCATGCATGCATGCATGTATGCATATAAAAATTCATGTATGCATATGCATGCACGTATGCATGCATATGTATATATATATGCATGCATGTATGTATGTATGTATATATATATATGCATGTATTTATGTATATATATATGTATGCATGTATGTATGTATATATGCATGCATGTATGTATATATGCATATGCATGCATGCATGTATGTATATATGCATACATGTATGCATGCATATGCATATGCATGCATGCATGCATATAAAAAAAATATAAAAATTCATGTATGCATACAAAAATATAAAAATTCATGTATGCATATATGTATATATGCATATGCATGCATGCATGTATGTATATATGCATATGTATATATGCATGCATGTATATATGCATATGCATGCATGTATGTATGTATGTATGCATATGCATGCATGTATGCATATGCATGCATGCATGTATGTATATATGCATATGCATGCATGTATGTATATATGCATATGTATATATGCATGCATGTATATATGCATATGCATGCATGCATGTATATATGCATATGCATGCATGCATGTATGCGTATGCGTGCATGCATGTATGCGTATAAAAATTCATATATGCATGTATGTATATATGCATATACATGCATGTATGTATGTATATATGCATATGTATATATGCATATGCATGCATGCATGTATGTATGCATATGCATGCATGTATGTATGCATATGCATGCATGTATGTATGCATATGCATGCATGTATGCATATGCATATCCCTCATGCATGTATGTATGCATGCATGCATGTATGTATGCATGCATGCATGCATGTATGTATGTATGTATGTATGTATGTATGTATGTATGTATGTATGTATGTATGTATGTATGTATGTATGTATGTATGTATGCATGTATGTATGTATGTATGCATATGCATGCATGCATGTATGCATATGCATGCATGTATGCGTATGCATGCATGCATGTATGCGTATGCATGCATGTATGCGTATGCATGCATGTATGCGTATGCATGCATGCATGTATGTATGCATATGCATATGCATGCTTGTATGCATATGCATATGCATGCATGTATGCATATGCATGCATGTATGCATATGCATGCATGTATGCATATGCATGCATGTATGCATATGCATGCATGCATGCATGCATGCATATGCATATCCCTCTCTCTCTCAAAAATAAATAAATAAAGAGAGAAGATATTAGAAAACAAAAATATAAAGAAAGATAAAAGAGTGATATATGTTTTACCTACATTGATGCAATTTTTGAATCAAAGTTGTCAAAATTTGCTTGAAGTTCTTCTTCATTGAATTTCCAAAGATTTGATCTCAAAAATCTCTTGTAAAACTTAAGAGAGAAGATATTAGAAAAGCAAAAACATAAAGAAAGAAAATAGAGTGATACAATATGTGTGATCTACTTACCAAAGCGTCAGATCTATAAAAATAGAGGTGTGTTTAGAGAGAGAGAGAGAAGGAGAGGGAAAGAGAGAGAGAGAGAGAGAGAATTGTTTGAATCACGGTCGTCAAAATCCACTTGAAGTTCTTCTTCGTCGAATTTCCAGAGATTTGATCCCAAAATCTCTTGCAAAACTAAACAAAGAACATATTAGTAAAGAAAAAACATAGAAAAATAAAAGAGTGCTACAATATGTGCGATCTACTTACCAAAACTTCAGATCTATGAAGATAGAGGTATGTTTAAAGAGAGAGAGAGAGAGAGGGAGAGAGAAAGAGGGAGAGAGAGGGAGAAAGAGTGAGAGAGAGAGGGAGAGAGAGAGAGAGATAGTGAGAGAGAGGAAGGGAGAGAGAGAGAGAGAGGGAGAGAGAGAGAGAGGGAAGGGAGGGAGAGAGGGAGAGAGAGAGAGAGAGGATGACAAACAGAGCTCTGTTGTTGGCGCGCGCAAACCCGAAAGGAGAAGATCTAGATTCAAAATGCTCAAAATGACGAATTTCGGGTTCGGGCCCGGTTAAAAAGAGAGCGTCAGTATAAGCGTCGGTATACGCGTCGGTAGTTTCAACAAATTACCGACGCGTATACCGACGCATATACCGATGCTTATATTGACGCTTTGTTTCCGAGGCAAAGCACCTTTCCCAAATTCTCCGAGGAGTATACCGATGCCGACAGCTGCCCGTCGGTACACTGACCGTCGGTATTCCCTCGATATGTTGTAGTGATCCACACACTTTAGTATTTATATGATGATTCTATAAAGGTTAAAACACCCCATACCTATACATATGGTTATATAGGTATTGTTGATCACTTTCACATGCCTATCACTTTCACATGCATAGGTATACACTCAGGATTAATCCCACATATCACATACACTACGGGTTCCTACAATTACATGTAAGCAAGTACTTAGGGTGAAACTTACACAACACATTAGGGGTTCCTTGTACTCACAAGTAGATAAATTTATAGGGTTGAATCCACACATGGACTTCGGTTCATACCCTTATCTATACTCATAAAACACTTAAACATTTATAGGTTATATATTCACATAAATATTTACAACTTGTGAAGCACATCAATGACTAACCATATACAGATCTTCTCATCTACATGAAATCACTCATGCATAAACATAAACATAAAGACCCATAATTATTGCAATACATTCATACCAATGCACACACACATGATCATGATTAATATATGTATAATCATAAGATTTGTTTGCATTCAACTACTTAAGACTTCATAAACATATGTAATTTAGATGATGAGATCTTCAATGAGTTCCAAATCTTCAGAGCTTTTCTACCTGCAGGTACTAAAAAAAGATTAGTCAAATCAAAAGCAATGTATCAAAAAGATTTGAGAGAGATAATAGTTAATGAGTCTGGAGAAAAATTATTTTTATTTTTTTGAATGTTTATTTGAATGTGGAAAGGTCTCCAACATTTGCCCCCACCAAACCTGCACATTGTCCGATGGGCCAACCTGCAGGTTATGTAAAGCAGCATCAAATTCTTTGGAAAAAGCTTATAAATTGACTATAAATAAAATGATAAAAAAATGCTTCTAAATTCAAATTAAGTTTTTGATAATAAAGAAAATCTATAAAATTATGTAAGTGTGAATTGGAAATCATTTCATTCAATGCATGAAGTCAAAAGACAAATTTAGAAAATTTTATAATAGTCATTTAGACAATCGTGGTAATTACCATTCTATTAATCCTATTCACAAGTAAGATTTAATTTATATAAGTATTCTATCTTTTATTTCTTAGTCATCCGCCATAAGATACATCTAACTAATTCTTCTATAGCAGAACTCTGCCTCATATAGCCCACAATACATTTTAGAAGTGATTTCAAGACCACAACTGAATCATAAAGAAGCCTACTTCTATAAAGTAAATTTACTTTTACTAAGGATTGCAAGTCAAGTGTTCCTCTCTTCTATCCTCATAACAAATTATAAGTTCCCTAAATTGGACCTTCAACTTACGTACTTATTCCTGCTTTGATTTATTTTTCATTATCTACATAATTTTCATAAATTTGTTTTTATACCAAAAACAAATTGATTCCTAGTTTTGAAATGCATGAAAAGAAACATTAAAAAACAATTAGAATTATTTCACCTGATTATGCTTCATCTTCATCTTCATCTTCCAGAAAGTCTTCGTCCAACTCGAACTCACTGCTTTCCCTTCTTTTAAATAATTTTATCCTTTGACTTAGCTTTAAAATCATCATTTTTCATCTTTGTCATCTGTAAAATAGCTTTGTAAAATAGTAAGTATTTTGTAAAAAGAAAACTTCCTTTTGTTTAATCTAATAGTTAAATGCTTTGTCATAATTTTGTTAATCGAAATGTTTCATATTCAAAGAACTCTTAAATTCTTTGTATTTGTATTTTGTAAAAAGAGGACTTCTTATTGTTTATCAAAATGTTTCATATTTAAAGCACAAAAAAAACTCTTAATTTGTTTCATAATCTAATAGTTAAATTCTTTGTATTTATCGTAGTTTGTTTCATCTTCAAATTGGTGTTTTAATCATTTCATCTATTTTTTACAATGATAAACTCATCTATTTTCTACAATGATAAACTCTTAGTTTTCTTGTTTAGTTTTAAAGGTTTTGATTTTTTTGAATTTATGTTCATAGTGTTCTCAATTTGTTTAATAATGTTATGAAGAAGTTGGTTTTCTGTTTCACTCGTTTGTTTCACACAATTTTTTGTAGTATTTTGTTTGATCTCTTCTTACATAATCCCTTCTTGTTTGTCATATTTGTTAATTTGAGTTTGTAATTCCCTAACTACTTCCTGATAAAAAAATTTCTCATTGGCAAGAAGCATTGGATTAAATGAAACCTCGAAATTTTCAAGTTTCCTTGATCCAACTCGTATTTCATGATCGCATTCACTTTGCTTTATATCCAAATGTTCTTCCCTAATGGGTTCAAAATTTTGATTTTCCTCTTTGGTTTTACTGATATTGATTTCTTTCATTACTTTATGTTCTGTTGTAAATGTACTCTCACTTATTTGTTCATTTGCTTTGATGTTCACATGTATGTTAGGTTTGGATAATTTTTGGTTCTCTTCATATGGATTTGTTGGATTTGGTTTAGTCTTGGTATGTTTTATGAATTCCTTCATTCCACCTCTTCCCAGATTTAATTGTAAAGGTAATCAACTCTGATAATTACAATTTTTTCACTCATTTTCAATCACTAATTTTTGTCTTCGTGCATCTTCATATGACCTACAAGCCCAAAATGTGTGTCCATATTCATCACACCAAAAACATTGCAAAGGTCGTTTTTGAATCCTATTTGGCATTCATGGTGGAAGTTTAGGAGTGGATCTTCTGAAATCATCTGAATGGATTTCAGAAGAAGGGTATGCAGATAGACCTTGGTATTTTCTCTCATTTTCATGCTTAGCTTTAGCTAATTCTAATTCTTGTATTTGTTTGGACAACAAATCATATTTTTGGTTCATTTCTACAATTTCAATATTCATTTCTTCTTTGCATGTTCTTAGGAAAACTCCTAATACTTGGAGAGTTTCTAACATAGCACTTATGGTATCATGTAAAGTTGAAATAATTCTAAATTTATGTCTTGGTATTGATGTTGTGCAATTAGCTCATGTGGAGCATCATGATACACTTGGTGTTGCAAAGCAGGATAGCTCTTATGATACACAATGTATGGCACAGAATATTAGCTCTCAGGATGCACAGTTAGATGTATCCTTGGTTGATAGAATGACAGATTTGGATGTTGAGGAGTCAACAGTTATGTAATCATTCTTGGATTCGCTCATTCGAGATGTTGACATAGATATGTTAGGACATGTTGGTCTTCATGATGGTGCTTTGGATACCTTGGATATAGGCATGGCTAACATGCTTAGGTTAGCCAACATAGCACATGTTTTGCCAGCATTCAGGAGTCTGATGTACGAGTTGTTATGCTCGAGACCAGACATTGCAATTGCTATTGGAGAATATGCACTTGGAGTTGTCAGTCGTTTGATGATTGACATAGGCATAGAGAGAGTGAGAGCTTTGCAGGAACTTCATGAGTTCTTGCATCAGTCATATGTGATCTCAAGTCTTGTCGATATGAGTCAAGCACAGTTTGAGGTGCATGGATACACCTTGTTTGGGGCAGTTGTTGTAGGTTGATTGGTATGGGTAGAGATCCGGACTCTTCTTGTACATTATTGTATAGTCCTACATCATTCTTTGTATGTGTTACCACTTATGGTCACATTGACCCTTAAGTGGGAGATTCTTGTATGTGTTACCACTTATGGTCACATTGACCCATATTCATATATATACATCATTTATAGAGTATTGCCTCAAGAGGGATCATTATGTGGGTTTTGAGGCTCCCATGCATGTGTGCATGTCTTTCTTCTCCTCTCTCTCCCTCTATATCCTCCTTGCTCCTCTTGTACTGCACACCAAAGCCCTTCATGATGTGTATGTATATAAGTGCATGTGTGTGTGATATATGCATGCGTGTGTTTATGCATGCATATGTGTGTATGCATGTGTGTATGTATGCATGTGTGTGTATGCATATGTATGCAAAATTGTATGTATGTATGTGTATATGTGTGTGACATATGCATGTGTGTGACATATGCATGTGTGTGACATATACATGTGTGTGTGCATGCATGTGTATATGTATGCATGTGCATCTGCATGTGTATGGTGTATGTATATATGTGCATATATGTGTCTATATGCATGCATGTATGCATGTCTATATGTATGCATGTGTGTGTGATGTGTATGTATCCACATGTGTGTTCAAAAAAAAAAAATATATATATATATATATATATATATATATATATATATATATATATATATATATATATATATATATATATATATATATATATATATATATATATATATATATATATATATATATATATATATATTATATACATCCATTTACATGTTGAGGGAATACTTTTTGAAAACCCTCCTTAATAATACCTTATGTATAGATATGTACCCTATAGTATTTTTATTTTTCAAACCTTCATGGAAACCATAAATATATGTATTTTAAGGAAATAAAAATCCAAGAATAAGGTGGGCCCCATCCTAGTAAACTAGCTACCCTTACCTGCAGTGAATGGTAGAATCAAATCCCAAGCTAAATATGGAGTGGGACAAGTAGTTTTATAAAATTCAAATACTTAAGCTTGACCCACTCTCCCTTTTGAAAGAGTCCAAAAACTTTTCAAAGACTCAAGCCCCACCATAGACTTTTGAGTCCTACACAAAGATTCTTGACAAATAGGACACATATGATTGACTTTTTGGACCCAAAACCCTACATAAAATATTCCAAACGCCCAAATTCGGATTTGAGGCTCATTCCCACGAAATGGAGGTGCTATTTATAGTATTTTTTTGATTTTTCATGAAAAAAACAAAGATATGACCATATGGGATAAGATGAACACCTCAGAATGGCTAAAAATCTTCTAGGATTTTGTCAATATTGTATTTTCCACCATACAAGTGTCACATCTAGAAGATTCTCCCAAGTAATATCATCTCCAAATATCTTCCCAAAAGGCCTATAAAAGGACCCCCTTGGGTGCCCTCAAAAAAAGAAGAGTTGTATGCGGGTACATACTGTGGGCGTAGTGAGCACTCCAAACCTAGGAGGAGGAGTCTACCCTATGTCATTGTATTGAGAGAGCTATACAAAATCCTAATTTGTAAGTCCCCCATGTCTTTGTAATATTTTCTATTTCAATCAAGTTCATTTCTCCAATTCCTTCCATTTCCATTACCCTCAATCCTTGCTTATGCTATCCAATACACCCTCTCTTCTTCTCTCATTTCCTACTCCTTCCATATTCCTTCCCTCTTCTCCATCATTCCCAAAACCCATTGAAGATTGTGGTATCACTTGGCTCCTCTTGTCATTGAGAATCTCTTTCTTGTGAGTGTTTTGCATTTTCTGTGTTGGTACTAAGTGGGCGGTGTGGACAACCCCTGCCTTAAGAGTACTTGTTGGGGATTCGGGGACAAGAAGGAGTTTGAGGGTTTGTAGGAGAAAAAAGAGATGATGAAAATGGAATAATAGTGAGAACTTCTGCAAAGGAATACTCTTAGAAACCTTGAATATTAATTATCCTTCAACAATTACAATGACTGCGCACAGTCTAATCAATGACTCAATACCACTTCAGAGAGTATCAATTACTGAAGACCAATTATCTCAAGTCTTCTAGCGGCGGCCTCTCGTGCACCAATCCTTCACTTGCTTCCCGCTTCCCTTGTGCACACCTTGCACTAAGCTTCCACCAAGCTAAGGAATTGATATCACTGCGCACGCACGCAATAGCCCTTGGAACTCTTGGAATCCAGCCCGTCTTCTCTCTTCTCTGCACACTTTCCTCCTGGCACCTCTTGCACTCTTGAATGTCGTCGCACACAGGAGGCTCTTCTTGCTTCCTCTCTTGCTCCTCTGAAGCTCTCTCTCTTGCTCTCAACTCCCGATGTGCAAGAATAGCCTTTGTCCTTCCTTTTGTTTGAGAGTCCGCCGGTTCGCGCACTCTAACTGCAATACAATCTTGGTGTCCTTTCAATGTCCCAAGATTGTCTTTTTGAACTGGTCCTCAACGATTCCCTACTTTGTCTTGTAGTGACTTTAGAACAAGAGTGACTTTTTTAATAAAATTTTGATTGGGGGCCTATTTCCACCTTTTCGTACGCGGCCTTCCACCTTCACCTTTCCTTTTAATTCTTTTACTTTTGCACCTTAAGATTTCGATTCAACCTTTGAACCTTAAGAGGAAAAATACTTTGTACCTTTAGTTTCAACCGGTTAGGGCTCTACAGATGCCCACCACCTAAAGATCTCTCCGTCCCGAAGAGACAACAGTGATACCAACTGAGAAATTGCAAAGACACAGAGATGAAAATAACGGAGGCAAGAAAAAATTTAAAGGGTGTGTATCTTATTGAGAAGAAAAAAGATAATGCACCCGACAAGAATGATGAGAGATCAAAAGTATGAGGTAATTATTGTAAAATGGATACTGGAAACTAAGAGTAATTATTCTGACTGTGGATGAGCAATTTATTTAGACTGAGGGCAATTTATTGTGGAGGTTGATTGAGGTTGTCAGCCGAGGTTGATGGAGAAGGGGGCAAAGGAGCAGAAGCTTGTTCGATCGTAAGCTGTAGCGAACTAAGGCATTGTCTAAGGTGATCCCTTTCCCTGCGGATACGTCGGCATGCAGCATTAGCACAAAGCCCTAAGTTGGAGCGATTCTGAAGATCTTCTAAGGCTTTTATCGCAGAGTCGGCCATATCGCAATAATGATCACGCTCTTCTTTGAGCAATCGTGCCGATTCGTTGAGGGAGTGCCATTGAGAGGTTGCCATGCGATGGATGTTTTCTATTGTTGAGATATACTGTTGATGAACCGAAGCTGCTGCGGAAACCGAATCCAAGGAAATCTGAGAGGCTTGAGCATTGCCGATAGCGACTACACTCGCGTCCTGGAGTAATTGCAAAAATGAAGGTGTTGATGGTAGGTCAAAAGGCGGAGTGGGATTGGCCGTAGGAGCAGGAGGGGGAGGGGGAGGGGGAATATACGGCGGAGGAGTTTGAAGGGATGGATTGGCCGATGGAGTGGGAAGTGAAAGATTGGGGGAAGGGAGATGTTGACTGACAGGAAGGTTACTGATAGAGGGGGATGTGAATTCCGGGTGAATTGGTGGCATATAGGGGGGGTTTTGAGGGTTGAGCTGGGTTTGAATAAGTGGGGTGAAATCGGAAGAGAGGGGATGTCTCGGGATAATAGGAGGGGTAGGCATGGATGGAGAATTTGTAGGTACAGGAGGGAAAGGGGAAGAAGATTGGGTAGTGAAGGAGGGGACGTGAGGGGGGGGAGTCATGAATGGAGAAATGGTGGCTGTAGGCGGGATAGGTGAAGAAGATTGGGGAGGGAAGGAGGGCACATCAGGGGGATTAGTTAAGAACGTAGAAGTGGTAGAGGCAGGAGGGATAGGTGAAGAGGAATGGGGAGGGATGGAGGTTACATCAGGGGGGTTAGGTATGAATGGAGAGGTGGTAGATGCAGGAGGGATGGGTGAAGAAGATTGGGGAGGGCAGGAAGTTACATCAGGTGGCGCGGAGGTGGGTGTCGAGGCGGAAGCTGAGTCAATAGAGATTAGAGGGGGGGAGGGAGATGGAGCAATGGAAGGTCCAGGTTGGGAAGGGAGATAAGCAGCATTGTGTGCAGAATGTGCGGAAATCTGATATAGCCAAGCTAAGAAGGGTGCAGAATATATGGAAAATGCATGAGAGCCTCTAGAGATAGCCTGGCGTAGGCGACGGGAGCGCAACATCAAGGAACTATAAATGAGGTGTGCGTAAGGGTAGGGGCGGCTATGGAGAAAGCAAAAGAGCGGATCAGCGATACGAATATCAGACCACGGGAGGGAAGAGGTTTGGCTGCGTAGTAAGAAGAAAAAGATGAATGCATTGAGAAGGGTGGTCATGCGGAGCGAAAACCTAGCATTACTTTGAAAATGTGTGTTACAAAAGGCGATAGTGGCTGAGGCGGACAGTCCCGAGTATAGGAAAGGGGGAGCACGAAAATCTATTAGGGGAGACCCAATACTTGCGGCAATGTCTGGGATGAAGAGAGTGCCGGTTCTAAAATGAGGGAAGAGGCGGATGGCTTCATAAACCTGGGTAAAATTGGCGGGGTTGAAGAAAACATTAGCCAAGCCCCACAAGCCCGCCTGTTGAAGATCCTCAATAGAAAACATTTGACGAAGGGCAATGGTAGGTATAGAGAGATACATTCAGATTTGCAGGTTTATGTCAGGTGGGAGAAACAGGCGCATATAATCACCGGTTGGTGAAGATGGGTGGGATGAATGAGACCTAGATGGGGAAGGAGAAGGAGGGTGCGGGAGGGGAGGTGGAGAATAAAGGTAGCTGGAATCTGAGTCTATGGAATAAAGGGGAAGATCCAGGGTCATAGGAGCTGTTGGAGTCGCTTGAACAGATGGGTCTGCCGATGAAGGAGGAGGTGGATTGGGATGGGCAGAAGCAATTGTGGAGGTAGGAGCAGAACTATCACCCGGAGCGGGGTCCGCCATGGATGAAACTGGGGAAAAGAAATGGAGCAGAAGAAAGCCTCTTCAGGGGGAGAGGAATCGATGGGGGGTCGGGAGGGGGGCGCTGGGGTGTGAGAGGGGGGGGTGTGGTGTGTTGTGTGAGGGGGGGGTGCCGAGCGGGGTCGGGAGGGGGGGGAGGGCGCTGATGTGAGAGGGGGGGGGTGTGGTATGTTGTGTGAGGGGGGTGCCGAGCGGGGTCGGGAGGGGGGATGGTGCTGTTGTGAGAGGGGGGGGGGTGGTGTGTTGTGGTGAGGGGGGGGTGCCGAGCGGGGTCGGGAGGGGGGGGGAGGGCGCTGATGAGAGGGGGGGGGTGGTGTGTTATGGTGAGGGGGGGGGGGTGCCGAGCGGGGTCGGGAGGGGGGGAGGGCGCTGATGAGAGGGGGGGGTGTTGTGTGATTTGTTGAGGGGGGGTGCCGAGCGGGGTTGGGAGGGGGGGGGCTGTTGTGAGAGGGGGGGGGGTGGTGTGTTGTGGTGAGGGGGGGTGCCGAGCGGGGTCGGGAGGGGGGGGAGGGCGCTGATGAGAGGGGGGGGTGTTGTGTGATGTGGTGAGGGGGGGTGTGCCGAGCGGGGTCGGGAGGGGGGGGAGGGCTGTTGTGAGAGGGGGGGGGGTGTGTTGTGGTGAGGGGGGGGTGCCGAGCGGGGTCGGGAGGGGGGGGAGGGCGCTGATGAGAGGGGGGGGGGTGTTGTGTGATTTGTTGAGGGGGGGGTGTGCCGAGCGGGGTCGGGAGGGGGGGGAGGGCGCTGATGAGAGGGGGGGGTGTTGTGTGATGTGGTGAGGGGGGGTGTGCCGAGCGGGGTCGGGAGGGGGGGAGGGCTGTTGTGAGAGGGGGGGGGTGGTGTGTTGTGGTGAGGGGGGGTGCCGAGCGGGGTCGTGAGGGGGGGGGAGGGCGCTGATGAGAGGGGAGGTGTTGTGTGATTTGTTGAGGGGGGGGTGTGCCGAGCGGGATCGGGAGTGGGGGGAGGGCTGTTGTGAGAGGGGGGGGTGGGTGATGTGTGATTTGTTGAGGGGGGGTGTGCCGAGCGGGGTCGGGAGGGGGGGAAGGGCGCTGATGAGAGGGGGGGGTGTTGTGTGATGTGGTGAGGGGGGGTGTGCCGAGCGGGGTCGGGAGGGGGGGAGGGCTGTTGTGAGAGGGGGGGGTGTTGTGGGATGTGGTGAGGGGGGGTGTGCCGAGCGGGGTCGGGAGGGGGGGGAGGGCTGTTGTGAGAGGGGGGGGTGTGTTGTGGTGAGGGAGGGTGTGCTGAGCGGGGTCGGGAGGGGGGGGAGACGCTGATGAGAGGGGGGGTGCAGGGTTGTTTGAGGGGGGGGTGTGCGGTGGTGAGGGGGGTCGAGTGGTGGCGGGAGGGGGGCGCTGGGTGTTTGAGGGGGGGGTGGGTTGTGGAGGGTCGGAGAGGGGGGTTGAAGAGGGGATTCGGGGATTGGGGTGTCGAAGGGTGATGAAGAGGGGGAGGGGGAGGTGGAACGTAGAGGGTGGGAGAGGGGGGGGATCGTTGGGTGCCGCCGGGGGGGTGGGTTGTGGAGGGTCGGAGAGAGGGGTTGAAGAGGGGTGTGATGAGGGGGGGGTGTCGAAGGGTGATGAAGAGGGGGGAAGGTGGAACGTAGAGGGTGGGAGAGTGGGGATTGTTGAGGGGGATTGAGGGTGAGGGGGTGTGAGATGCTCTTCTTCTTTCCTCCCTAGCACAACTTGGCGTGTGCACTGAAAATAAGAACGGAATTCCTGCGGATGTTGAATCAAGAATGAAAAAAAGAGGCCATATTATATAGCTAGTTTGAATGAGGGAGCACCTCTCAAGAAGGAGCGGTCTAGCATAAAAAGGTGATCAAAAAGAGAGGAGATGACAATGTTAATCTCATCCATCCGAGAGACAAACAAAGGAAAGGGCAAAACTGAAAGTTACTTAGCAAAACTATGAGCCATTCAAGTGATGAATTTCTTTTTATGAAGTGATGAATTTCTTGATTTTTTGATGGAGAAGAAAACTTGCGCCAAAATTTTTTTTTGATTTTCATTGATAAAGAAAAGAAAAAAAATCGTGCGCCCAAATTTTTCTGATATTCATAAAAACTGCGCCCAACCTTCATTGAGCTGATTATTACTACTTATTAAAACAATCCAAAACCAACAAGATAAAGGAAAATGCAATGGTTATGATACTTGATAATAAGCCTTGAGTCTGGAAATGTTTACTAAAGGTAGTGTGTTGCCATCGAGTGTTTCCAATTGCACTACACCCCACTGCAGCCTCTTCGTAATGCGAAAAGGGCCTTCCCAGTGAGGGATCCATTTCCCTTTGTTTTGATTAGAAATTTGTGGTCTGTGTAGCAGGGCTAAATCTCCAGGCTTCAAATTGTTTTGCCATAGATTTTTGTCATGAGTCTCCTTCCTGTGTAATTGCTGCTTCTCTAACTGTTTGGATGCTAAAATTCTCGATTCTTCTAGTTTATGCAAAGCAGTCAGTCTTGCTGAAACTTCCATCCCATTTTTCTCTAGTCTTTCCGTTCTTATAGAGCCTCTGATAAATTCAAATGGTTCAACAGGAACCAAGCCATAAACTAATTGAAAGGGGGAATACCCAGTCTCTTTATAGGCCAGTCTGTATGCCCATAATGTACCCAGATAGGCCCGTCCCCAAGAGGTCGGCTGCAACATGCATTCTTTTCGTAACATTGAAATTAATACTTTGTTCGTTGACTGGGCTTGTCCATTAGCTCGTGGGTAGTATGCACAAGAAGTCCTATGTAAAATGCGATACCTATTGGAAATTTCCTGCAATATTTTGTTAACAAAATGAGTACCCTGATCGGTACAGATTTCCAGCGGGCATCCAAATCTGCAAATGATGTTACAATACAAAAAGTCAGCCACTGTTTGTGCAGAGCAATCCGTTGATGCAATAGCTTCAGCCCATTTTGTTGCGTAGTCCGTGGCTATCAGTAAGTACTTTTCCCTTTTTGGAAGTGCCGGAGGGTATATAGGCCCAACAAAGTCTAATCCCCACTTCTCAAAGGGCTGCCAAGAAGTGGAAACTACCAAAGGGTGATGTCTTTGCTTGGTGGGTTTAGGTCCACACCTCTGGCACACATCACATGTTTTTCTCCAATTATCTGCATCCCTAAAGAGTGTAGGCCACCATAGACCAGCATCTAGTATTCTCTGGCTCATGATATGCCCTGGAAGGTGCCCACCACCTGTTCCTTCATGTGCAAATTGCAGTATTTCCCTCACTTCATCTTCCTCTAAGCATTTCCTCATCCTGTCATCCTTGCCCTGTCTGTAGAGTTTACCCTGAATGAAAGTATATGGTCTACTCTTGATAAGCAGCCTCTTTCTTAGTACAGCATTAGCACTTTCTGGATACAATCCAGTATTAATGAACTGCTTGATATCATCATACCATCCTTTAGGTTGTATAGCAAACAAGTGTGCGTCCGGGAAATCATCATTGATACCACTGGTTTGATCCTTCCTATTTATTCTGGACAAGTGATCCGCCATCACATTTTCTCTTCCTGGCTTATGGATTACCGAGAAGTCGAACTCTTGGAATAACAGTAACCATCTCCATATTCTACCCGTAGCATGTGGTTTGTTGAGTAAGTACTTGAGTGGTTGGTGATCTGATATAATAATAAATTTTACCCCCAATAAGTAATGGCGGAATTTTTGAACTGCAAAGACCATTGCTAGTGCTTCCCTTTCGGTAGTACTGTAATTTCTTTCAGCCTTGGTCAAGATTCTACTGGCATATTGAATTGGCCTGTCCATTTTAAATTCTTCACTGGGTTGAGTCAGAACGGCTCCCACTGCATATGCACTGGCATCGACATGTATATGAAAGATTTTTGACCACTCCGGGGCGACCAAGATAGGAGCACACACTAGCCGTGACCTTAATGTCTGATATGCTTTTTCCTCCTCTTCTTCCCATTTGAAAGTTACTTCTTTACCTGTGAGTCTAGTCAGAGGTCTAGCTATCTCTGCATACATTTTTATAAACCTTCTATGATAACCGGTATGCCCCAAAAAACTTTGGATCTCTTTAGGAGTTTTGGGTTTAGGTAAATTTAATATAGAGAGGATTTTGTCAGGATCTGGGGCCATACCTTTAGCGGATACCACATGTCCTAAGAGGGTTCCTTCTGTCACCAGGAAATGACATTTGTTTGGATTGAGCTTTAACTTAGTTTCTCTGCATCTTTGGAAAATATTCTACAGCTGTCTCAGGTGCTGGTCCAAACAATCTAGATGAGTTTCTTTGTGAGATCCTGAAAATGAAGAGAAATCATCCATGAAGATTCTAAGTGATTCCAGCAATAAGGGGCCAAAAATGAGATTGACCGTTCTGTTAAATGTGGCTGGAGCATTTCTTAGCCCAAATGGCATTTTTACATACACATACGTTCCCCACGGTGTGATAAAAGCAGTCTTTTCACGATCCTCTGGGTGTATTGATATTTGATTATAGCCACTGAAGCCATCCATAAAACTATATAGTGCATGCCCCGCCACTTCTTCAATGACCTGTTCTGCAAAAGGCATAGGGAACCCGTCTGGAATGGTCACCTTGTTGAGAGCTCTAAAGTCCACACAAATCCTGATTTTATTAGTATTCTTCTTTGGTACTATAACCATAGGTGAGAGCCACTCTGAGTGTTCCACAGGAATGATGATTCCTGCATCTTCCATCTTTTGGATTTCCACATAGACAGCTTCGGCATACTTGGGATTGAGTCTATAACTCCTTCCTCTGATGGGTCTGGCTCCCTCAACCAGAGGAATTCTGTGCTCTCCATAAGATGCAGGCACTCCTTCTAAGTCTTTATAATGCCAGGCAAAAACATCTGCATACTGGGTTAAGAATGATTTTACCTTTTCCAAAAGCTTTGGGTGGCTCCACAACCAAGTGGCCACTAGAACTGGTTGATTATTGTCTTGGGTGCATAAATGTACTTCTTGAACCGGGTTTCTTGTTACCAGATCATCTTCTTGTGCATCTGCTTCCTTGTCTTCTTCTACTAGCTTTTCGTGCATTGCTTCATAAGCAGGTGTATTTTGAACTTCGATGTTTTCCTCCTTGTCCTGCATCCATCCTGCAGGGATTTCTTGAATTGGGAAAGAACATTCAACCTCAGAATTTTTTACCTTGCTTTTAGCTTGGGAAACTTCGTTATCTGATGTTGACACATCCTCCTCCAATTTGTATTTGAGGGGTATCTTCCTGCCCCTTCGGTGGTCAGTGATGGGCTCTCCCAATCCATCAACCTGGACCTTTCCTTTGTCTTCATCATAGCCTCCAAATGTACCAGGATTATCAAGAAAAATTCCAAAACAAGAAGAAGAGTTGTCGGCATGAAGCCAACTTAAAATATCCTCTTCTTCTTCAAAATCTATTTGGGGTTGATCCTCCGCTTCTGTTTCCATGCAAATGCTCACTGTTTGCATCATACTAGTGTTTCCTTGATTGTCTGGGCCTTCTTCTAAATGAATTTGTGTCAGCTCCTGCCCTTTCTTTTGTACCCACATGGTGTCCTTACCCCAATCATGAATGACACTGGCATGCCTCAGCCAAGGTCTTCCAATTAAGAGAGGAAATCCTCCTTCAACCTGGGGCAATCTTAAGACCACAAAATCCAGGATAAATAGATTACCTTGTACTTCAAGTGGAACTTTTGGGATTACCCCTAAGGGCCTTACTTTGCTCTGATCTGCCAAAGTGACCGTGAAATTTGCACGTCTTGAAGGGTGGAGTCCAATCCTTTTCATGGTATGTTCAGGCATCAAATTAATGCCAGAACCACCATCTACAATAACACCTTGAAATTCATGGCCCTTGATTGATATTGTAAGCCGAGGGCTTTTATAATCTGTAAGGGGTGCTTCCCCCCTAATTATCCCTTGATGTAAGATAGCAGTCTTAGCCACTAAGCTTGTCGTAGAAGCTTCATCAATTATCTGCAATAATTCTGACCTGAATTTCCCATCCATCTTTATTAAATCAAGAATACTAACCTCCTTCTTAATAGACTTGAGTAGTTTTGAAGCCTCTGATTCTTTAAGGAAGTGAGCTTCATTTGCTTTGCTAAACTCTTCTTGAGCCCTCTTGAAGGCATGCCCAATGGCATCTCCGGTGCCTGTGAGACATTCCTTGTGGTTTGTGTCTGCACCTGTGATATCTTTGTCTTCCATTGCAACTCTGTCTTTGTTCAACTCCTTAATTATCAATTCTTGATTTTCTACCACTTTTGCCGTTCCCTTGCTTCTTGTCTGTACTGCAAAAGATTCGAGTTCTTCTAATTGTACCACTCTAGTGGATGGTGAGGGTTCATTTACCTGAGGCAATATCTCCTCCTTGAATACAGAGATCATTTGGAGATGGGGTCCGGAAGTAGAGGCTTGATTCTTAGGACAACAGTTTGTATAATGATCTCTGGCCTCTGGACAATTTCTGCAAGGGGGTGCATTTTCCGGCAGGGTGCATCTAGATTGGTAGTGCCCACATTCTCCACATCTGAAGCAAATAATTGGCCTTCTAGGCCCATTTGCAAGGTTAGTTCTTGGTCTAGGATTATAGTTATTACCTTGGTTTGTTGTTGCTGCCATTACATTTGCTGGTGGCAAGAGCCCGCCTTGTGTCCAGTATGTCGTTGTCGGTATTCCCCTTGATTGGCATTCATGGGCCTCATGCCCAATCTTCCTGCATAATTGACAAGTCACATTTAGCAAAGGACATTCACTTACTATATGTCCTTGCTTACTGCACATGGAGCACCATAGTCCGTTCTTAATGCCGCCTCCTTTTAGTTCTTGCAACTCCTGCCTCAGCTGAGCTAGTTCCTCTGCTTGGGCTTCCTCTTCCTTTTGGAGCTTGAGGGCTTCAATCTCTCTTCTCAGCTGAGCTACAGTAGTCTCCTCCTCTGTATAGGGCTTATTCCTCTTCAAGCCTTCCAGTTCCCTTCTTAACTGGCTCACTGGGTCCTCCAGTTCTGTACCATATGATAGTTGGGAAGACGTTGTACCATACTGGTGCCTTATTTGTTCCAAGCGGGTGGCCGTATTGATGAATTCCTCAACAGAGGCAGTAGGTAGCACTAACTCCTTTATTTTGCATTGGGTGACCACAGGTAAAGGTTTGGCTAACCACTTCTTGACAAAGAAGTCGTGTGGTGGATCCGGTAATTTAGCCATTAATGCTTTGGCTCTGGTTACGAATTCTGGGAACTTCTCTCCTGGACCCAACTTCAAGTTTTCCAATTCTTCTATAATGATCTCAGCCGTGTTGCCATGCTGAAATTGATTCTTAAAGGCCTCTTTCATCAAATCCCAAGAGGTAAAGTGATTTTCGGCAAACTGACTAAACCACTTGTCTGCCAGACCCTCCAATGTGGCGGGGAAGAGTATCAAGAAAGCATCTTCCCTACCCATTAGACCCCTGGTCTTACATAATGAAAGAAATCGTCGAATGTGCTCATCTGGGTCCTCATGGGCTAAACCTCTGAAGGAGGGGAATTTTATGTTTAACCTGGAGAGCAAGATTTCTAGGTCCACCTGTCCTGCCATGCTTCCTACCGATGAAGTCGATGAAAGTGGACTCGATGATCTTCGGTTCGTCTTTCTTCTTGTCTGCTTGCACTTGATTCTCAAGGTTTGTGACCGGGTCGCGGTCATGAGCTATTCATAGTCCACTTAAAATGAGACCTTGATAGAAGGATGTACCTTTTGGCCCACTGGAGTAATGTTGTCGACACTGGAATGTGTCCTCCAATGGCAATATATAGTCTCCTATGCTCAAAGCTCCTTGGAAGTCCCACCGTGCGTGCCAAATTTGTTGGGGATTCGGGGACAAGAAGGAGTTTGAGGGTTTGTAGGAGAAAAAAGAGATGATGAAAATGGAATAATAGTGAGAACTTCTGCAAAGGAATACTCTTAGAAACCTTGAATATTAATTATCCTTCAACAATTACAATGACTGCGCATAGTCTAATCAATGACTCAATACCACTTCAGAGAGTATCAATTACTGAAGACCAATTATCTCAAGTCTTCTAGCGGCGGCCTCTCGTGCACCAATCCTTCACTTGCTTCCCGCTTCCCTTGTGCACACCTTGCACTAAGCTTCCACCAAGCTAAGGAATTGATATCACTGCGCACGCACGCAATAGCCCTTGGAACTCTTGGAATCCAGCCCGTCTTCTCTCTTCTCTGCACACTTTCCTCCTGGCACCTCTTGCACTCTTGAATGTCGTCGCACACAGGAGGCTCTTCTTGCTTCCTCTCTTGCTCCTCTGAAGCTCTCTCTCTTGCTCTCAACTCCCGATGTGCAAGAATAGCCTTTGTCCTTCCTTTTGTTTGAGAGTCCGCCGGTTCGCGCACTCTAACTGCAATACAATCTTGGTGTCCTTTCAATGTCCCAAGATTGTCTTTTTGAACTGGTCCTCAACGATTTGCTACTTTGTCTTGTAGTGACTTTAGAACAAGAGTGACTTTTTTAATAAAATTTTGATTGGGGGCCTATTTCCACCTTTTCGTACGCGGCCTTCCACCTTCACCTTTCCTTTTAATTCTTTTACTTTTGCACCTTAAGATTTCGATTCAACCTTTGAACCTTAAGAGGAAAAATACTTTGTACCTTTAGTTTCAACCGGTTAGGGCTCTACAGTACTTGTGTAATGTTTGTGTGTTGGTACTAAGAGGGCAATGTGGATCACCCCTGCCTTAAGAGTACATTTGTGTTGATTGTGTTTAAGTGTACTAAGAGGGTAGCGGGGATCACCCCCACCCTAAGAGTGCCATTGTATTTGTGTGACAAAGCGGTGCGGACCACCCCTGCTTTGGCAGTGCTGTGTGTGTTTTTCATGTGAGTGATTTTATAGGAGCCTGGTGTCCCTCATCTTCAATTCCATTCTTTGTTTATGAGTTGAGCATCGAGGAAGTGTTAGAGGCCATTTCCTTAATGCCCCTCTCATAACCTAGTGCCCCTGCTGAGGAACTCATTAATGAATCTTCAAAACCCCAATAACCAAAACCGTCCCAACAAACCCTATCAACCAAGACCCCTTCTCTCCATCCACATCACATATAGTAGGAAGATTTTGTTTCAGCAACGCATAGTGTATCACTTTGGAGCTGAACGTTTAGAAGAAATCCTTGCATCTCTTGAGCCATTCATCTTCCCAATTCTAGAGTACACTTTGAGCTTCGACGTCTATATCTTTATTCTTTTGAAAGAAATCCACCTTCAAGATCACAATGGCATCAATCTTCTCGCATTTTTATGGACGATTCAATGAAGATGCTGGGGAATTTCTTGACAACTTGGAGATGGCATTCCTCATCTCTGGAAGAGATCAAGAAACAGTCAAGCTTAGGGCCTTCCCGCTGGTCCTGAAGGAGGAAGCTAGAACGTGGTACAACAATCTTTCGAATGAGGCAACATGAAGTTGGGAAGCAGTGCATGCAACATTCCTTGCGAGATATGGAAAAAGGGAGACACCTGAAGGATTATGGCAACAACTGCTCTCATTAAGGCAAGTAAATCTTGAAGATTTCTCAAACTATGAGTCAAAATTTCAATGTATTTGGAATAATTGGGAAGCTAGTCTAGGAGCAAATGAAGTAGCTCCATAATTTCTAAAAAGGGATAGGTTTATCTGGGGACTATTCCCTTCTTTGAAACAAAAGGTGGAGTCACAATTTCCAAGGACCTTTGAAGAAGCTTTAGAAGTAGCAAGAGTGAAGTGCAGGAAATTGAAGTTTCAGTCTTCAAAGGTGGAAAAACTAGAGCATATGGATATTGTTCTTGCCGTACCAGCTACACAAGCAGAGAATCAAGGAACTTCGCAACAAGATATTTTGCAGAAGCTCACACAACAGCTAGAACAACTAACACTCAACTTGGTGAGGAGCCAACAAGACAGACCACAAAGGGAACAAAATCGAGGACAACGACGACAAGCACAAGAGTTTATATGCTACAATTGCAACGAACGTGGTCATGATATGTACAATTGCCCTCACCCTCGTAGGAATCCAGGTGATATGTATCCTGTTAGGAGGCCGCCACAATATGCACAGGAACAACAACAACAGCAAGCCAATATTCCACCTATCCCAATGGCTCAAGGTGACCAAAGGCAAGTGAATGTTTTGGAGCTGACCGAGGAACAAGAGACCATGAATACTATGCCAATCAAGAGGACAAGGGTTCAAGACAAAGACCGATCTCAAGACGAAGATTCAAGCATGGGTACACAAACAAAGAAAGGGAAAGTTGCAGAAGGTGAAACCAGCAAAAGAAGGAGAAGGCCACGAAGGAAGATCACAATGGAAGACTTTCCTCTAGGTAAGGGCATCGAACCTTATGACCTAATTGAGGATATATCCACACAGAAACCAAATATCACTTGGCCACAATTACTCCAATTATCTTCAAAAACTAGGAGGGAATGGTCCAAGCTAGTAAGCACTAGGAGGGCTAAAAACAAGGAACTTAACCTTATAAGAGCCAATGCATGTGATGACGTGGTACCCACAGTGGATACATATGTGAAAGGAAGAAGAGTTTCAAATGTGTACGTGGATGGTGGAGCACAGATGTGTGTGATGACAGAAAAAACAATGCATAGGTTAGGCTTGGATGTGACAGGACCATCTGCATATCAAGCTAAAATGGCAAATAATAGTATTGTTAAATGTGTTGGTGTAATTGAAAATTTAAGAATCACAGTATGTGATATAGAGGTTGCTTTGGATATGTATGTCATTGCAACCAAGGGGGAGGGCTACCCTATCATATTAGGACGTCCATGGTTAATTGTAGTAAAAGCAGATCAGAAATGGGGTTCTGGCCTTCTAGTTCTCAAACCAAATGATAGAACAAGGTCAGTTACGTATGATTTGAAGGACCAAAAGAAGGAAGACCACAGGTATGAAACAACTGTGGATGAAGAAAGTTCTTGCTATGATAGTGATTCTAGCAGTGAGGAATCGACAACCAAAAATGATTCATCAACACTTGAAGTCATGGGCGTGATCTTTCAAGGAAAAGAAGATGGAGGCAAAGAGAATGATCTATGACAACCACAAAGTGAGGACTCCATGCTTGAAGCGGATCTCCAAAAGATGCTAGCAAAAGATCTCACCTTGGAGGAAAGGACCACGTACATCAACATGCTCAAAAGGTATCCCAAATTGTTCATTAAAGATTATAATGAGATACAAGGTGTAACTGCTATTCAACATCATATCGAAATCAAGCCAGAAGCAAAGCCAGTTGCACAAAAGCTCAGAAGGATCGGAACACTTCAACAAGAAGCTCTATTAAATGAGGTAAATAGACTCATAAATGCTGGTTTCATTTACCATGTATCAAATTCAGAATGGGTGTCTCCAGTAGTAGTTACCCCAAAGAAGAATGGTAAATTTGAGGGTGTGTGTAGACTATAAACCCTTAAATGCAGCAACAAAGAGAGATCATTTTCCACTACCCTTCCAAGATGAGATTCTAAATGAAGTAGCAGGTCATGAAAGGTATACAATATGTGATGGATACTCAGGATACTTTCAAATCTGGATAGCTGAGGAGGACCAAAGGAAGACCACATTCATTACGCCATGGGGATGCTTTGCTTATCGGGTAATGCCTTTTGGCCTAACCAATGCACCTGCAACATTTCAAAGGTTTATGAATTTTGTTTTTCAACCATTCTTTGGATCATTAATAAGGGTGTACATGGATGATTTCTGCATATATAGCACTAGAGTTATGCATTGTCAAAAAGTGGAAGAAGGCTTAAAAAGATTGTATGATCTTGGAGGTCAATTGAATCTTGATAAATGTCATATTGCTGAGAGAGAAGTAGTTCTTCTTGGACATCTCTACCTCCTCCTCCAACAACAAAGCAGACCCTCACTTTTGTACAAAAGGTACGCTACATGTCACGGTTCATCCACCTTCTGTCTGAAATCATATCTCCATTACAAAAGCTTGCACAAGATAGTGTCTTTGCATGGGAGGATATCCATAATGAATGTTTTGAGGAAATCAAAAGAGTACTCAGCACTCTACCTACATTGATGCCTCCAAATGTGGAAGAGACTTTCTATGAGTGTCCAAGTGCAGGTGACGAAGCAATCAGAGTAGTCTTACTCCAGAAGGATACAAAGATATCTCACATGCATCCTGTTTACTTTGCTAGCAACGTAATGAAAGAAAATGAGAAGAGATACACAGATGCAGAGAAACTCATGTATGCGCTTATGTTTGGAGTAAGGAAGTTTCGGTCTTACCTTCTTGCTATGCCTTTCATTATTCTTACAACAGATCATGCATTTCCATATGTGGTACATCATATGAGAATCTCATCTAGAATAGCTAAATGGGTTCTTGAACTTCAAGAATACAACTATACTTTTGTAGTAGAGGAAAGCACAAGAGCCAGTCTTGCAGACATACTCACCTACAGGAAATGGGAGAAGAAAATATCCAATGAAAGGGAGAGGGGAGCAACCTTGCATGAAGAAGATATGGAAGATGCACATATTGTATTAGAAGCAGGTCAACAAAGCAACAGGAGGATTTCTGATATATGACCAAAACAAACAGCTCATCTTCAAGAAAGGTATAACTCTTCCTAACGCTCATTCAAATAATGAAGCAGAATATGCAGCACTATGTGAGGCCTTGCATGAATGTGTTCAACATGGTATCAAAAGGTTGATCATCAAAGGAGACTCAATGTTGATAATTAAGCAATTACAAAATGTTTGGTGTTGCAAAAGCCAAAATTTGCTTGAATGTTTGAAAAGGGTACGAGTGTTATTGAAACAATTTGATAACACTCAAATATGTCATGTACCAAGGACCAAAAATAAGGAAGTAGATGCATTAGCAAATGAGCAATTTGATGGTTTCATAGCATCCATGAAAAGATGAAATAAAGAGCATTCTGGAATCATGTCATGAACATGCATGTGGAGGACACTTCTCACATGAGATAACGATAAGGAAAGTACTTCAAGCAAGGTATACATGGCCTACACTTCATAAAGATGTTTAGTATTGGTGTAAAACATGTAATAAATGTCAGATTACAGGGAATAAGAGGCTTATGTACGAACCAAGGACACCAGTCATATCTTATGGGCCATTCGAGAAATGGGGAATTGATGCAATTGGACCCCTACCAAGGACAAGCTCAGGGAAGGAGTACATCATTGTGGCAATGGACTACATGACTAGATGGGAAAAAGCAGCTAGCACAAAAAGGACAACCACACAAGATATTGGGAAGTTCATTTATGATTTCATATGTTGTAGATTTGGGATACCTTTAGAGATAGTGTCTGATCATGGTCCAGGTTTTAGATCAAATGTTTTGAATGATCTATTGATTAGATTAAACATAAGGCACATATACTCCACACCCTATTATCCTCAATGTAATGGTCTTGTTGAAAAGACCAATGGAATTCTTCGTAAAATCATCAGTAAGCAGGTAAAGAAGCATCCTAAGGAATGGGACAAGCACCTCACCGCAACATTATGGGCATATCGCACATCCTACAAGGCATCCTTAGGATTCACTCCTTTTCATCTAGTGTACGGACAAGAAGCCTTATTACCAATAGAAGTGGAAATCCCAAGTCTCCGTGTACTGCTAAAAGAAAGTGCAAAAAGTGAAGAAGAGGTCATTCAAAAGAGGCTTATAGATCTACAACACTTGAGTATGAAAAGGGAGCTTGCAGTGGAACATTACATCAATCAAGCAGAGAAAAGAAGGGAGGAATTTAACAAACACCTAAGGGATAAAGGGTTAATAGAAGGAACTCTTGTTTTAAGGTATGATAATCGCTTTGATAACAGGCATGATACAAAGTTCCAACCACGATGGGAAGGACCGTTTCTGATCAAGACAAAGTTCAAGAATGGAAGCTATCAACTCATGGATATGTCAGGGAAGCTGCATAAGACAAAGGTCAATGGATGGAGGTTAAAGAAATACTGGCAGAGGATAGAAGAAAGCAACGAACAACAGGAACAGTCAAGGGAGATTTTCTGTGTTGGTACTAAGTGGGCGGTGTGGACAACCCCTGCCTTAAGAGTACTTTTGTAATGTTTGTGTGTTGGTACTAAGAGGGCAACGTGGATCACCCATGCCTTAAGAGTACATTTGTGTTGATTGTGTTTAAGTGTACTAAGAGGGTAGCGTGGATCACCCCCACCCTAAGAGTGCCATTGTATTTGTGTGACAAAGCGGCGCGGACCACCCCTGCTTTGGCAGTGCTGTGTGTGTTTTTCATGTGAGTGATTTTATAGGAGCCTGGTGTCCCTCATCTTCAATTCCATTCTTTGTTTATGAGTTGATCATCGAGGAAGTGTTAGAGGCCATTTCCTTAATGCCCCTCTCAATGTGTGTACGTATGCATGTGTGTCTATGTACATGTGTGATGTGTATGTACCTGCATGTGTGTCTGATACATGTGTGTATGTGCATCCATTTATATGTATGTATGCATGATGTGTATGTATGCATGTGTGTCTATCTATGTGTGTGGTGTATATATGTATGTGTATATGTGCATGATATATGTGTGTGTGTATGCATGTATGTATGTATGCATGTGTATGTGCATGTGCATGATATATAAATGTATGTGTATGTGTGTATGTATGTATGTATGCATCTATACATGTATGCATGCATCTATACATGTATGCATGCATGCGTGTACACATGTGTGTTATATACACATTTTTGTGTGATGTCTATGTATGTATGCATGCATGTGTGTATGTATGCATCTGTGTGTGTATGCATGTGTATGTATGCATGTGTGGATGCATGTGTGTGATGTGATGTGATGTGTATGTATGTATGTATGTGCATGTGTGTGTGACATATGCATGTGTGTGTGCATGCATGTATGCAAGCATATATGTATGCATGTGTGTGTATACATTTGTGTGTGTGGTGTATGCATGTGTGTGTTTTTATGCATGCATGTATGTATGTATGCATGTGTGTATGTAATGTGTACATATGTATCTGCATCTGTGTTTGATATATGTGTATATGTGCATCCATTTACATGTGTGTGTGTGTATGCATGCAGATACGCATGTCCGTATTTATGCATGTATGTGTGATGTTTATGTATGTATGTGGATGTGTGTGTGATATATGCATTTGTGTATGCATGCATGTGTGTATGCATGCATGTCTATGTATGCATATGTGTGTGATGTGTATATATGTATGTGCATGTGTGTGTATGCAGGTTATGTATTCATGTGTATGTGATGTGTATGTATGTATGTACACATGTATTGGATATATGCATGTGTGTTTATGCATGCATGTATGTAAGTGTGTGTTTTCATGTATGCATGTGTATGTATATCTTTGCATATGTGTGTATATGCATGCATGCATGTGTGTTGATGCGTGGGTGTGTGATGTGTATGTATGTATGTGTATGTGCGTGTGATATATGCATGTGTGTATGTATGCATGTGTGTGATGTGTATGTATGTATGCATGTGTGTGATGTATGTGTATGTGTGTATGCATGTGTATATACACATGTGTATGTATGCATGTATGTATGTATGCATGTGTGATTTATATGTATGTATGCGCATGTGTGTGTGACATTTTCATGTGTATATATGCATGCATGTATGTATGCATGTGTATGTATGTGTGTGTGTATGCATGTGTGTGTGATGTGTATGTATGTATGTATGTATGCATGCATGTATGTATGTATGTATGCATGTGATATATGCATGTGTTTGTATGCATGCATGTATGCATGTGTATGTATGCATGTGTGTGTGATGTATATGTATGTATATACATGTGTGTGTATACATGCATGTATGCATGTATGTATGTATTTATGTATGTATGTATGTATTTATGTATGTATGTATGTATGTATGTATGTATGCATGTATGTATGTATGTATGTATGCATGTGTGTCTATGCATGTGCATGTATGTAGGCATGTGTGTGTGTGTGTTTTTGAAAATCAAGGTCCAACCTTAGGAGCACTTTGAAGTAATTTGATTGGCTAGAAGTGGAGAGCTTTTGTCTCAATATCATTTGCCACAAGCAAAGCACTAAATGACAAGGAGTTCCACGAGATTCTATCTCCAAAAAGTTGTTGAAAGCTCCCTCATTCCCAATCAGACTAAGGTGTGATTCCTAATTTTCAAGAAAAGAGCATCTCACTTTTGCACTTGTATATATATGGTACTTTGGATTTGAATGGGCAATATCACATGTTTTCTAGCTTGTAGAAGTCCTCCTTAGTTTGCTAGAGTTTTAGCAAGCGAGCCCCTTTCTTGCTTCTTTGGTGGCTTTGAGTTGTTGGAGTTAGACATCTGCCGAAACACATGAACAACACAAGGAAGAAGAAGAAGCTTGGAGCACAACACACAATACTGAATGTATTACCACTAGAATGTACAAAGATAAGTAACCCATTAGCATATATACAAGCCAGTGTCGGGATGAAATCCCTTAGGGAGTGTACATCAAGATTTTTGTTTTCAAATTTATTTCAATGTTTTTTTGGCTATGATGTGATGTTTTGACTGTAAAATGATAAAGTGAGTCATAAATTGTTTAAATGCTTCATTGATTGGACTGATTTCATTATGAAAACATTTCATTTCTAATTAGAACTATATATTTATGGTTAACCCCTTAGAAAAATGTTCCAAACCCTTAAAAACCCTAACTTTGACCCATGAAAAACTAGCTTCTAACCTTCGAGAACCCTTGAAACCCTTTCACCCATTGAAACCTAACCCAAACCCTATACAACCCTTAGAGTTTAAAACCAAAGTGTAAATAGACGCATTAATTGATGTGCTTGACCTTAATCATAGTCAAACCTTAGCTTTTCCCAAATAAAAACCCTAAGTTGGAACATTAGGTTCATCATTTAATCTAAATCTAAACCCTTAATTTAATTAAATTTGTACATAGATGTGAAACCAAATAAAAACCTTAGTAAAAAAATAAAAAATAAAAAGGGAAAAAGAAAAATAAATAAAAATAGAAAAAGAAAAATTAGAAAAATAAAAAGAGAAAAACCAAAAATAGAAACAAAAGATTGGATTTCCAAAATAGAAAAAAACAAAGAAGAAGATAAGATTCTCAAAATAAGATGGAATAAAAAAAGAGCCAAGAATAGAAAGGAGGAGGCTAGAAGATTCTAGAGTTCTAGAGAGAAGGCCTAGGGGAAATCTATAAACACATGCTTCCCCATGGATTTTCTCTACAGATTCTCATGATTTGAAGAGTACCAGTTGAAGTAAAGTAAAGAAGCAAAGAGTTCCCCATGGATTTTCTCTCTAGATTTTCTCCACATTCTCATGATTCGAAGATTATCATTCCAAGTAAAGTAAAGAAGCAAAGAGCCCCGTGGATTTTCTCTCCAGATGAGATCATAATTTGAAGAAAAGTAAAGAGGAGTTTCCGATTGGTTTTTAAAATTCCCATGATAGCTAAGAAGATTAAAGTTTAAAGTAAATAAGTGAAGAGTGCCCCATGGATTTTCTCCAGTATCATCTCATGATTTGAAGAAGAAGTTTTGAAGACCAAAGTAAAGAGCTTATCCCCATAGATTTTCTCTCTAGGTTTACTCTCCAGATTCCCATGATTTGAAGCGTGCCATTCAAAGTAATGAAAAAGAGTGAAGAGTTCCTCCCCACGGATTCTCTCCAAATGAGCTCATGATTTGAAGAAAAGTGAACAGAAGAGTTTTTTATTGATTTTTCAGATTCCCATGATTTGTTGAGAAGATTAAAGATCGAAGTGAAGAGTGAAGAAACATCTTTTCTGCACTCTAGCTGAGAAGACCATTCCAGTTTTTGTTTACCTGAGCCGGATGGTGGTAGAATATTTTGTATTATCTAGAGTCACTCTATGACACCCATTTGTATATTGATCATGATCATCGAGCATAGTTATTTATCTAGCACTCCAAGTTTGGTGATTTTATTTTAGAGCATTGTATTTTCCTTTCCCATTCACGACACATTCATCCTACATCCACGATACCACGTGGTTGAGGGCTTTTTACCTTTTCTCTTCCGAAGTGGGGGCCTACGATGACATTGGATCAGTGTACAGGGCAAGGCGCCTAGTGCGCAAACGCCGCTCGCTAGACAGGGGACGACTCACACAGGGGCCTGATCCAACCCCACATCGCTCCCCCACTTGACCTCCTTCTTCTCGACACCTGAACCCGACGTGAAGTGGGGTGGTTGCCCTGGTGATTGGAGATCCTTGACACGTCACCCACTCCTTCAGAAGACAAACAAGAACATCAACATCATACAAATATCTCTAGGTAATTGCATTTAAAGTTTTTTAAATATCTGCATCGTTTCACACACATAAAGAGAAGGATTGATTTTATCTGCCTGAGTTTGATCATTCACGTTCTACATAAATTTAGAATATATGGGTGTGCACTTTTCCATTATTGCTTAGATTAAGAATCTGCTTCTTGCATAGCTTAGATCATAAAAAGAAGAATATTAAAATGAACAAAATGATTGAACAATTTAGAAGATATGAAGAGCGATTTAGAGAAATGGATATTAACACAAATCAATAAAAAAAATAGAAAATATCAAATAAAATGCTAAAAAAATCCAAAAAATTAGGAAACAATTCTCTAAAAATGGGGTTCATAACAACTTCCTAAATGCAAAACCTTAGAGAATTTCCTTTTTTTCTCTACTTCGAAAAGAAAAAAAGCCTTTAAAAAAGAAAAATAATTCCAAAAAAATCCTTTAAAAATTCTAAAAATTCCACAAAAATTGCTAAAACTTTCCAACAAGTACTTATGAGTTGGGCAATACATTTACCTCCAAAGTGCATGAGAAAATTAAAAAAAGATCATGAAAATTGATGAA
The DNA here is from genome assembly GCA_020310875.1 of Ceratopteris richardii. Lineage (NCBI taxonomy): Eukaryota > Viridiplantae > Streptophyta > Polypodiopsida > Polypodiales > Pteridaceae > Ceratopteris > Ceratopteris richardii. The sequence continues at coordinate 91,553,967 of CM035423.1, forward strand.
AATAAGAAAATTAAGAAAAAAATGGTACGAGAACAGCTATGTAAAACTTGGATAGATTTTGCAAGTTCGAAGTAGTCCAAAAGATTTCAATTTTGCTAATGATAGGCCTTGAGGTAGAGATGTTGATTACTAGTAGCACCTTGCCATCCAAAGTCTCTAACTGTACCACACCCTAGCGTAGCATTTCTTTAATCTTGTATGGTCCTTCCTAATGAGGGAGCCACTTGCCTCGCAATTATGCCTATAATTGTGATCTATAATTGTGAACAAGCATACCAGCTTGTAATTTGTTTGTCCATAAAATATTACACTCTGAATGCTCCACTGGAATAATAATTCTAGCATCCTCCATCTTTTGGATCTCTATGTAGACAAATTTAGCATACTTTGGATTTAATCTGTATCTTTTCCCATTTACTAGTTTATTTCCTTCAATCATTAGAATCTTGTGTTCCCCAAAACTTATAGGTATTCCTTCCAAATCCTTATAATGCCATGCAAATACATCCGCATAAATTCTCATAAAAGATGTTATACATACCATTATCCAAAACCAGGTTTCCATTAGTATAGGACGAGAGTTTTCCTTCTTGCCTCACTCAATTTCTTTGACAATGTTCATATCCATCAATGTGTCCAAAGATTCTTCTTCACCTTTGGGATCTTCCATCACTTTATCCCACATAGACTGAGTTTCATATGCAAGAGCACTTTGGATAGCAACTTGCACTTCCTTTTCTTGCATCCACCCTATAAGGATTTCATGAATCAAAAAAGAAACTTCTTCAATAGATTGCTTTACCTTGCATGTAATTTCCATAGTTTCCTTCTTAGCATTTGGAACAGCTTCATCGATGTTGCACTTAAGAGGTGTCTTCTTCCCTCTTATATGGTATGTCACTGGTTCACCCAATCCAATAGCTTGTATGTTCTCCTACTTTTATTCATAAACTTCTTATGTACTTGAATCCTTCGAAAAAAATCCATAGCAAGAAAATGAGTATCCTCCTTGTAACTAGACCAACATGTCCTCTTCTTCATATAAATCCAACTCTGATTTGTTCTGGTATGTCCTTGGTTGTTTGTTCCTTCTTCTAAAAATATCTATTTGAGATCTTTTCCTTCTTGTTTTACACACATAGTATCCTTGCCCCAATCATGTAAAACATTGGCATGCCTTAGCCAGGGTCTTCCAATCAAGAGAGGAAAAGTTCCATCTACTTGTGGTAGTCTCAATACAACAAATTCCAAAGTAAGGATGCTACCTTGTACCTCAATTGGAATTTCAAGGACCACTCCCATTGGTCTTATTGTGCTTTGGTCGCCCAATGTCATAGTGAAGTTGATAGGTCTTGATGGTTGAAGTACAAGTTTTTCCATAATATGTTCAAGCATTAAGCTAATGCTTGAGCCTCTTTGTAGATGGTGTCCTTGAATAGTAAGAGTGAGTCATGGGCTCTTATAATCAGTAAGGGGGGTTACCCCCATAACTTTAACCTCACATAGCATTAGCCTTTGTAGCCAATGCAAATGTGGAGGTTTCATCAATGATCTGTAGGACTCTTGATCTAAATTTCACATACATTTTTAATAGATAAAAAATACTAACCTCCTTTTTAATGGATTTTAGTAGCCTTGAAGCCTTAGATTCCACAGGAGCATGGGCTATCTATGGCTTTTCAACCTTCTTTGGTCCCTACCAAATGCATATCCAATTGCTTCACTTACGCTTGTAAGCCCTTCTGTTGTTTGTGTATCTTCACTTGGAGTGGATCTATCCTCAAGTGCCCCCTTTTCCTTATTTATTCCATTTGTCCTTTGGCACGTTTTTTCTTGAGGGGCTTTCCCTTTGCTTCTTGTCCATATAAGAAAAGAGTCTATTTCTTCTAGATGTACCACTTTACTAGATGATGGTGGCAAAATGGTTTCTTCTACAACCCCTTCCTTACTCATATAAAGCATTTGAATTTGAGGCCTTGATGTGGATGCCTTGTTCTTTGGGAAAAAAATTGTGTAGTGATCTCTAGCTTTTGAGAAATTTTTGTAAGGAGGAGAATTCTCAGTTAGAGGAAATTTGATTTGATAGTTTCCACACTCCCCACATCTAAAACAAATGATTGGCCTTCTGAGCCCATTCCCAATATTACTTCAAGGATGTGGGTTGTAGGTGTTACCTTGACTAGATGCAGCGGCCATTACATTTGTTGGTGGTTGGACTCCTCCTTCTCCCAAATATGTTTGTGCAGGCATTCCTCTTGAGTGAGAATCATGGGCTTCATGGCCAGTTTTCCTGCATAACTATAAAGTCACACTTAAGAGAGGCTAGTCACTTACCACATGGCCGCGTTTGCTACACATGGTGCACCATAGTCATTAGGAAAAAAAATGAACCTTGCATGGGCCTTTTAGATTAAGGAACGATTAGTGATGGACCAATGAGAGGAGGGTGGTGGCCACAATCTAGTAGCTTAATCACCTAGGCTATCCATAGGCTTCCCTTGTTTTGGTTTGGTCAAATAGGAGAAAAACAACTAGAAGAGGTGGTTTTGTTCACTTCAATGGTTTTGAAAGCCCCTCAAATGAATTTTAACCCTTGGATTTGCTCCAAAATCCAATGGATGAGAGTGAATTGTAAAAGTCAAGGCATTGATGCTTTTGGACCCTTGGATTAGCAAGCGATTTAATGGCTAGGATGAGATAGAGTTGGAAAAAGGCACTTTTGTTTAGTAGCCATTGGATTGGCTCTTGCATCCAATGATAGAGATTGAATCCCAAAAAAATTAGGTGCCTTGAATGGAAACCATTGGATCCAACCACCATCCAAGGGTGGAGTTTGAAGGAACAAAAGATGAGGGTGCCTTTTTCCCTCAACCATCAGATTATCTCTTCATATAATAGCTCAAATGCCTACATGAAAGTAGATCACCCCTAGATGTGGACCTCCATAGGATTTCTCCTTGATGTAACGATCTAGAGTTGTGCAAAGAGTGTGCATTCAACCTGTGCAAATAAAGCCAAACCCACATGAATCTCTGACATTGTCTCTCTAAATCATTGGTATTTAATCTCAACCATTGAATTTAAGCATCCAAAGGCTCTAAAGCATTACATTTTAATTCCTAAAAATTAGGAATCCTTACAAGGTCCATGAAGGGCTCACTTTTTCCCCCTAATGTCCACTTTTGATGCCACTTCCATGAAGTTCTTGTAGCTCCTCTCCAATTGAGGAGGAGCTATAACTTGCAGGGAAAAGACCATTTTGAGATCTGAAATTTTGATGGCACAAACTTTGCTCTATGGAAGAATCAGATTAAAGATGTGCTAATTCAAAGGAGGCAATGAAAGCCAGTAAATGGAATTTCAAAGAAGCCTAAGGAAAAGAATGGTCAACGGAATAAGAGTGGAAGTAAATCAAGGAAGAGGGATATCAAATGCCATTATTGTTATAAGAAAGGAAATATGAAGAAAGATTGTTATGCATTAAAGAATGCTAAAGGTAAACGACGGAATGTTGATGGGCATGTTAAACACTTACCTGCACCATCTACTTCGACTATGAAGATTGAAGAAATTAATGTTATTTCTGATGATGCTGATGTGTTGACACTTGATAGTACTATGCCAACTGAGGCTCTTATGGTTGATTCTCTTTCCCATACATGGCTGCTAGATTCTGGTGCTTCTTTCCATGTGACACCACATAGAGAATGGTTCTCTAATTATGCAGCAAAGTCTCTTAGTACTTTGAGACTTGGTGACTCTTACCAGTGTGACGTTGTGGGGATTGGAGATGCGGTTGTGCAGTTCATAGATGGTTCAAAATTTACTACGCATAATGTACGCCATGTACCTCAATTATCATGCACTTTGATGTCAATTGGTCAACTTGATGACCTTGGTTACAAGGTGTTCTTCTATGCTCAGTCCTTTTGTATATCAAAGGGCAATATGGTTACCGCAAAAGGAAACAAAGTTGGCTCATTTTATCCTTGATTTGTATCATAGAAAGAACACTTGTTAGCTATTAGTGAACAACCTATGGCTTGTATTTGGCATGGTCATTTGGGCCATATATCTCGCAATTCAGCCTTTTCTGTTAGTCTAGAGGGATTCGTAGAGATTTTACAACTCCTTATACCCCAGTACAGAATGGTGTAGCTGAAATGATGAATAGAACTATTCAAGATAGAGTAGTTTCTATGTTGCATCATGCAAACCTCTCACAAGGATTTTGGGCACAAGCAGTATTCACTGCAGTTCATGTGATTAACCTTTCACCTAGTACTACCAAAGGTCTGAAAGTGGCATAAGAGCTATGGACAGGGAAGCCACCATTTTATGATCATCTTTGAGTTTTTGGGTGTGACGCATATGGTCATATACCAAAGAGTATTAGACAAAAGTTGGACCATAAGTCAAAGAAATGCATTTTTCTTCGATATGGTCGAGAAGGACAATTTGGATATCGCTTATGGGATCTTGAAACATGGTCACTGATCAAAAGTAGCGATGTCATTTTCAATGAGTCTAAGATGCATAAAAAGCCCATTAAGGAGGTTGAAGTGAGAAGAGTGGTGTTTGAGGATACTAGTCCTCCAGTTAGCATGCATAAAAATGATGCACATCGGGATGTTCAACAGAATGTCTGATCAGATCAGTCTGCACATGTTCCTGTTTAGCAACCATTAAGATGCTCTACATGTGTCTCACATCCGCTTGATAGATATGTTCCAGGTTTAGATTTTGTTATGCTAACAGATGTCGGTGAGCCTTCTTGCTACAAAGAGGCTATGCAGACAGAGGACCATGTCAAGTGGGAGTGTTCCATGAAGAGTGAGTTGGATTCTATTCACAAGAATGGTACTTGGGATTTAGTACCTTTGCCATAGCAATGACACTACCAACAGCAGACTAATAGGGAATTTCGGTCATGAATTCCTTTTCCTCATGTGATTTGGGGCAATCATCCTTGCTCAATTTCACATATGTGGGTAAATGTGTACTCAATGCCTTTCCACCCTGCATATTGAACCGGTGAAGTACTTTGGATATGTAATCACTTTGAGACAAGTATATGCATCTTTTACTCCTATCACGAGTAATGCACATGCCAAGAATATGTTTGGCATCCCCCAAATCCTTCATATTAAATTTCTGACTCACCTTGTTTTTTAGACTTGACAAGTCATAAGAGGACTTCCCAACAATCAACATATCATGGAAATAAAGTATCAAGCATATCAAGCTATCATCTGAGTAGGGGACTGTTTAAGTCCATACAAGCTCTTCTTGAGCTTACAAACTAGACTTTCCTTGCCAAGAACTACATAACCCTATGGTTGTTCCATATAGATCTCATGTATAAGATCTTCAAGCAAGAAAGTTATTTTCACATCCATTTGGACTAGCTCTAAGTCCTCCATTGCAATGAATCCAAGCAACATGTGCAACGTAGTCATCTTGACCACTAGGGAGTAGATTTCCTCGAAATCAACACCATGTTGTTGCTTAAACCCTTTGCAACAATTCGTGCTTTGTACTTTGGAGAAGCACTATCTGATGTGAATTTCAGCTTATATACCCATTTATATTGTAAAGCGCTATGAGACCAGACATTGCATTTGCAGTGGGACTTGTGAGTAGATATATGTCTAATCCTGGCAAGAACACTGGGAAGTAGTCAAGATGATTTTGAGATATCTGAGTGGCACTAAGGACAAGTGTCTATGCTTAGGTAGAGGAAAAGCATCCATGATTGGTTACACAAAATTTGACTATGCTGGTTGTGTAGACAATCGTAAGTCTACATCAAGGTACATTTTTCATTTTTCTGGAGATGCTATCTCTTGGAGATCTCATCTTCAAGAATGCACAATTGTTTCCATCAGAGAAGCAAAGTTGTTGCAGCAAGTGAGGCATGTAAGGAATCATTGTGGCTTTCTCGTCTTGCTTGTGACATGGGTTCACCTCAGCATGTACCTCATTTTCTCAGTGACAGTCAGAGTGCCATTGCTTTGGCTAATAATTTGGTCTATCATGCAAAGACCAAGCACATTGAGGTGAGGTATCACTTCATTAGAGATTGCTTAGCCACTGAGCGCATTATTCTTGAGAAGGTTCACACTCAAGATAATGCTACAAATGCTTTGACTAAAGCTCTACCACAAGATAGTTTTCAACATTGTTGTCACTTGATGGGGGTTACTTGATTCATGATCTTACACAGTCACTTGTATACTATGTAACATGCCCATGAGGTGGGAGATATTGTTTGTATACTTACACTCACGTATTCTTTATCATTCTTTATTTTCTCTCCCATAGTTACTTTGGCCATATTGAACTTTAGTGGGGGATTGTTACCATTAGTGTCCATGTGAAAGGCCAAATGGCCATCAGAAACTTCTTTGTGTATGTTTAATAAAACATATAGTGGCCTAGTCAATCACAGACTATAAGTTTGACTGCATGTGTAAGACCTAATAAGTCTATCCTCGTGCTCCCTGTGTACTATGTTTTTCTGTGTTTTTGGAGAGATTTCCACATTCAAAAAAATAAAAATGTTTTGTTTCCAAACTAATTAACTGTTATCTCTCTCAAATCTTTTTGATACATTTCTTTTGATTTGACTAATCTTTCTTTTTAGTATCTGTAGGTAGCAAAGCTCTTAAGATTTGGAACTGATTGAAGATCTCGTCATCTAAATTACATATGTTTATGAAGTCTTAAGTAGTTGAATGCAAACAACTCTTATGACTATCCATATATTAATCATGATCGTGTGTGTGTGCATGTATATGAATGTATTGCAATAATTATGAGTCTTTATGTTTATGTTTATGCATGAGTGATTTCATGTAGATGAGAGGATATGTATATGGTTAGTCTCTGATGTGCTTCACAAGTTGTAAATATTTATGTGAATATATAACCTATGAATTTTTAAGTGTTTTATGAGTATAGATAAGGGTATGAACCGAAGTCCACGTGTGGATTCAACCCTATAAATTTATCTACTTGTGAGTACAAGGAACCCCTAATGTGTTGTGTAAGTTTCACCCTAAGTACTTGCTTACATGTAATTGTAGGAACCCCTAGTGTATGTGATATGTGGGATTAACCCTGAGTGTATACCTATGCAAGTTTATGTATAGGCATGTGAAAGTGATCAACAATACCTATATAACCATATGTATGGGTATGGGGTTTTTTAACCTTTATAGAATTATCATATAAATACTAGAGTGTATGGATCCATAAGGCTATATGATATCCTATCTTATTATAGCATAAATGTTTGTACATTTTAACCTTAAGCATATGAGGATATTTCTAAATATCTATATACGTGTGTCAATTATAAGAAATAATTTATCTAATTATTAATTGCTTTAATTAATATATATTAGTGACACTATAAGATAGATAATATGATTTAACTAATAATTAATGTGTCATTACTATATGTGAGATATATTATATATTAGGTCATAGATAATATAATTAATATCGAATGTATTTAATGTACTATATATTAGTTTATATGGATATTTAGTTAATTCATATTAATAGTTAGTTAATGAACAAAACATATACATAAGTGTGCATGTACGTGCATGATAAAGAGTGAGAGTGTGTGTGGAATGCATGAGAGTTAATTAAATGTGTGTGCATGGCGAATTGGGTGCTGCGCATGCTTATCTAAAGCCTATAAATAAAACTAATATTCATTGAGAGAGCTAATGAATTTCTACAGACTATTTGACGAAGATTGATGAGCAGTGACAACTTGACGAAATCTACGAGCTTGCAATTTATGCCACTTCTCCTAGTTTCCTTTTATCACATTTGAAACATAACATCTTGTATTAGGCCTTTTTTCTAAGGATTTGTATAGGAGTATCTTCAAAGTATCTGTATTAGGACTTTTCTCAAAGCACTTGTATAGGATTATTTTAGTTATGAGATCTTAGTATTATCACTAAACAATTCAATTATCAATCAAAATGTTACATTGCACTTTATTTTTCATGTTTGTAAACAATGCATCTTCAAACGAATCTATTAATGAACATAACATATACCTGTTTTATTTCAGAGACTCTTTTTTACCTGCTCTTATTGAGAATACTACTACACAATTTAACGAAAACAAGACTAGTGAAGAATTAGAGGTAGAAGAAGTAGTTAAAGACCGTATTGTTAATGAAACTTTACTATCTCCATTATATGCTTACTGTTTATCTAGATTTTTAGACTTCTGTTCAATTGCGTCAGTAGAATCTGAGAATAGGGAGAATTTGTTCCCTCCACCTCTAAATAGAAATACTCAACCTAAGCAAACAGAAAATAACATGGCAGAAATTATCAAAGATAGGATAATTAACGAAGGATTAATCTTGCAATCATATCGAGATGCTCTTTCTAGGTATAGAGGTGCACTTCCTTACGGACCTTAGATTTATAGGCTAAACTTAAATAGATTATTAAACTATAGCTAATAACTCTTCACACACTGAAAACACATCCTAGTTCCTAAAGTATGCAACAAAACACCTAGTGTGTAGTCACATAGTGAGGTTAACGCAAGTCAGTTCTGATGAGCAGCTGCCTCCTTTCACACCCCTCGATAGATTTTGGTGAACCCAACGTGAAACATCATGCTAGTATGCTTACAGTTTTTGGTTGTGTTTTCAATCTTAATTAAAATAATTAACCTTTATATTCTTCATGTTTGCAGGTGAGTGGAGGAAGAAGCTGCAATGACAAGTGAAGATTCTGCTACTACCTCCTCTTTTCCCTGGTTGTTGATGGCTATTCTCTAAAGAACTGAGCACCTCCATGAGAAGAGGAACAATACGACCTGAAGAATCCTCGACACTTCATCCCCCCCCCCCCATTAACATACAAGAAGACCATTAATACACGATCACTTTTAGTTTGCACTTAGGATTGATTTATTAAAAAAGTTTGTAAAGAATTATCACAGCGCACATTAGAACCTTCAACATCGAACAACTTAAGGTAAAGAGTTTTACAAGTTCTTCCAAGTTAGTGAAAACATATATTATGATTATATCACTTGCACTTTTTTATTGTTAGCATAAGAAGAAAAACACAAAAGGATTATTATCACTCACATAAAAATATTAAAAGATTTTGTTTCTTTGCATATTTCCATCAACTCTTTGTAGTATAGTTTAACCATATTCAAAACGTGAGTAATGGAAATTGAGCAACATACAAATATGAAAACTATAAATCAAAGTGAAAGTAATGAATCTTACACAAATGTATTGCATGAGCAAATTCAAAAGAGTGTTGAAGCATATGTGAATGCATTGATTAATGAAAAGTTGAAAACATGGAAAGAAACATTTGTCAAAATGGAGAGTAAGGCTAATGAAGAAATAAATGATCACACTCTAAGTGACTTCATCATAATGATATACATGAATATCCATATCATGCTCTAAAGCAGCCAACTGATCATCCAAGGTGTCCTCCACATGAGCACCCATATGATCAACAAAATCATGCTCTACATAAGCATCATCACATCAAAAACATGCTCTACATGTGCATCCATCAGAGCATCTAAATCTTGTCATACATGTGCATCATGAATGTCAATAGACGTATGTGTAGGTAGACAAAATAAGATATGACGAGTCTCACATTGCACATAATGTTGAAATCCCACTGAGACAAGATTTTGTCTCACATGGAGTACCTGTAGTGGATATATGTGCCCAATCCTAGCACCTCTAACAAGCATAAGCTATCCTAACTGCATCTGAAAATGATGCTCATCAAGGAATGCATAACATTTACTCTCTTGTAATTGGCTAACTGAAATCAAGATCATATGAAATGAAGGCACATAGCATACATGTTTGAGCATAAGTGATGCTCCACTAGGTAGCATAAGGCATATATCTCATGCACCCACAATGTCATATGCCATACCATCAAGCAAGTGCACACATCCATGACTCCCACGTGAGAATCGACAAAACCACTTGTGATGTGGAATAACATGAAAATCAGCTAATGCATCAAGCAAACAAGCCATATGTGTGCTATCCAATGAATAAGAGGAATCTTGAGATGAACTATAGGAGAAAGTGATATCACCATCACTGGCATAATCAAGTGCCATAGACTCTCTTGAAACCACTACCGGACCTACATCATGTGCATATCTATGATCTCATCATCACATCCACCTAAAGCAACATCATCGAGTATGGCCCTCATGACCACAGTGCCCACATGAAAGTTGTCGATGTGATCTATGTCTCACATGAGTCCTCGCATACATATCATGTAGACTCTACCATAATCCACTACTCGTCTCCTCATAGATAACCAACTCATATATAGAATCCACAAGTTGTAATCAGATAGTGGAGCTGGCCAATGCATCCATATCCATCCATACATGGTTGGCCATGTCACGAGGCCTTTGTGCGTCTCTATGCACATACATATCTAACTCTGCACAAACCAATGTATGCCACATCTAATCCTTCCATCTCAAAAAGTCAGTGCCATCAAATCGAGAAGAAACCATGCTCACAATCCAAAGAGAGTAGAAACAATACTCTATCACCAATACGATCACATTTGCATATCCATATGCATAACTCACATCACATATATTTCACTAGAGAATAAAACCATGTTAAACACCTATCACATAACCATGCATCTAGCATACACATAGAACCATGAGCATAAACTTGCTCACTAAGTCTCCAAACTGATCAAGTAGATGTGAAAGAATCATGGAAAAAAATTGGTAGAGTACCCCTTGTAAATTGAGCAATCAAACAAGATGACCAATAACAAAAGAACAATGAGTAACCTATCACCACCTATCACCACCTATCACTGATCTAATCAAAGATAATGGCAAAAATACACATGCCAAAAAACTGATAGCAATACATGCCAATACAATGGTGATACATCTCCCAGTCAAGAATGAATCCTGCAAGATGGTCCAACCTATCACGAGTAACCTGTGACCAAGTACAAATGCATGGAGATAAGTAATAATCCAAAGCTATCTCACAAGCATAAAGGATCTACTAGACCATCTATGTAGCATAAATACTGATCAAATTTTGACAGCATCTCCTCTCCAAAATGGACTCTAGAACCAAAATAACCATGTGGGAATCACCATCGACAAATGCCAAGAATCACATTAGCAAATGAGATGTCAAATCAATGACCACATGCTAATATAATAGCCAATCAACATGACCAAAGAGTATGCAACTAAGGATCCAATCTGGATAATGTACCTACAAAGAAAACAAGGATACAAGTACCAACAAAGATCCAAAATTAGCTCTCATAAATTATTTGCAATCGACAAGTAAATCCATAGCCAATTAGAATAAGCAAGATATCGGCCACAATGCCACTATACATCCATAGATAATACCACGATCAAACACATGATGACATAAACTCAAAAAAGGTATACCACAATGTCATCTCACATGCCAAACACATGACAAGATCATGCTCTACTCTCATACGGAGGAGCTACCATAGCGATCATACATGGATAATGTCTTGAAGATTTAAAATAAGAGCTCGCACGTCAAAAGATCTCTCTCAAAGAAGTTCCACATCAAAATGAACCTCCAAAAGAAATTAGGTTTCTTGTGGTGAAAATATGCTGCTCTGTGTTTTGCTATTTCAGGGATGATAACCTTTGAATTTGAGATGTTACTCTTAAAGAAACTTCAAGAAATTTTTCTTGAAAATGTAAAGATATATAGAACATCTCAATCAGAGGTGTGTAGCTCAAGATATACATAAAACATGCATCTATTAGCGATTTTGCCTTCACCTATAGCACTATTACTTTGTATTTTGCAATTTTGGCAACCAAAAAATCAAAATATGAACTTATCTTTTGGAAAATTGTAGATTCCTTTTCGATCTATGCATAGCAAGTTAAATCGCCTCAATCCAACCTGTAAAACTCAAGTTACAGCCCAAAAATTGATATGTTCTTCAAGTGATTGTAGATTCGTCTTCTACATTAGTCTAAGTTTTTTGAATTTTTTGGGATTTAGAACTCTGGAAGGTTTCTATCCCCACTGTAAACTTATGGTATTTTTTCTTAGCCATGCACAAAACTTTCTAAAATAGGGAATGAATAATAAGGCCAATTCATTATTTATTCCTTTATGCTATTTTGGCACTAACTCTTGAAATGAGTGGATTCAAAATACTAGTCCATTTTTGGGCATCACAAATCTTTGTCCTATTGGGCTTGAAAATCCTATGTAGAATGTAGGTGAAAGTGTGCCATTTAGCCAATCTCATTGTAACTTGACCAAGTCAAATTTACCTTTGTTCATTCTCTTGGTAATGCATTCATTATTGTGTGTTGTGCTCCAAGTGTCTTCTTCTTCCTTGTGTTGTTTGCATGCTTCCACAAACCTCAAACTCCAACAATTGGTATCAGAGTAGGTCACTGCTTCATCTAGGGCATCATCGACACCCCTGCAGCCACAATCTTAGAATTGCACAAAAATTAGTGAGCATAGTGAGGGCGATTAGGAGTTCAAAATGACTTCGCTTTGTGGTGTCAAAATCACGATCTAAAGGCTCATTTTGGTCTCTAAACACACTATCGTAGTGCTTGTGTAGGCAACTTTATCTTTTTATGCGAAAGATATATATAGGTTTTGGTTCACTATATAAGCTCCTCAAAGTCTACTATAGGTCTAGCAAAACTCGACAGGGTAGTTCTGTTCAAATTTTTGAGATATAATCATTTTTTTTTACATTAGGGTATTTTAGTCAGTGTCCATGGCTAAAAGCAATGATGTATTTTGTATGTTGGCTGTTGAGGATAAGCTGGATGGTACCAATTACCCATTATGGTCTTACATGATGCATCATGTATTGGTTGCAAAAGGACTATGGAATATTGTGTCGGGTGTTGAAAAATGTCCTATTACACCTGCAAATAGAGTTACTAAATGTGATGTAGATGGCATTGAAGATGGTGATATTCTTTAGGTTCTTGTTCGTGCTATGGTTGGTGTTGCAACTGTTGTAGAGCAACTTTTTTGGGATGGCAGAGATGCTCAAGCACATGCATTGATAGCCTTGTCTATCAAACATGCAATTACTCCTCATGTTTGCTCTTGCAAAGTAGCAAACGATGCTTGGGATATGCATACCTCTTTATGCTAGGCAAGGAATGAGGCTCGTGTTGCTTGTTGATATATTTAGGTAGTGATGTGTGTGAACACTCTGGGACTGCCGGGGCACTTTTTTCCTTCTTTAGGAGGTTTTTTTCCCCTGGCTTGTATATACGCCTATTGCCCTAATGGGCTACGTATCTTTGTACATTCTCTAATAATACATTTAGTATTGTGTGTTGTGCTCCAAGCTTCTTCTTCTTCCTTGTGCTGTTTGCATGCTTTCGTAGACTTCTAACTCCAACAATTGGTATCAGAGCAGGTCATCGCTTCATCTAGGGCACCGTCGACACTCCTCCGGTTGCAGTCTTAGAATCGCACGAATTTTGGTGAGCATACTCAGTGTGAGCTCGTTTCGGCCTCTGAATGCACTATCGCAGTGCTTGTGTAGGCTATTTCGTCTTTTTGTGCCAAAGGTATATACCAGTTTCTGTTTGCCAGTATAAGCATCTCAAAGTCTGCTACAGGTCTAGTAGAATTCCTCTGGGCAGTTCTGTTCAACTTTTTGAGATACAATCAATTTTCTGCATCAAGGTATTTTAGTCACCGGCCATGGCTGAAAGTAGTGATGTATTTCGTGTTGAAGAAACACTCACGAATTTGACAAACAGACATAAAAAAAAAAAAGAGGGAAGCAGAATCAGAGAAAATCAAAAGCCTTAGTGGAAGGATAAATCCACGACCGTTATGTATAGTACAGAATCTCCCAGGATCAGAATACGTTACGCCGAATCAAACTGTACATAGAGAGAACGTGCAAAGGAATAACTGAAGGGAAGTGCGAACAAGAACGTGCTTAAGAAGAGCGTGCAGTATAAATAGGAGAACAAACAGAAGAAAATATAGAGGGAGTGTGTATGTGCGAGAATAGAGACGAGATATAGCAGATGCGCAGAGACGCAGAGATACAGATATACAGAGAGAGAGGTAGAAGACGCCATAGATCGCGTATGTAGAAGAAGACGCCAGAGATCGCGTATGTATAGATGAATAACAGAAACTTGAAACTTCAGGTATTCATCTGAGAGAGATGGTAATAAGAAACTACTCAGTATAGGAGAGTTTCTGTAGCTTGAGCAAGAAGAGGCCAAGCTCACTTGTACACATCTTCTCTAATAGAAAACACATGTTCATGTGGATGTTTGTGTGTATTGTTTGTATGCGATAGAAACAGAGTATGTTTATGTTACAGTTAAAGTTAGTCAACAGTTAACATTTTCTCAGTAAACGCATTTTCGGTCAGTTATAGTTCTTACAGTAAAAGAGTAATCTTTCGGTAGAAGAACAAAGTAGATCTCGCAGAATAATGCGAAGTTTTGTATGAGAGATAGCTCTTCCTGTAGCTAGACATCTCTACTTCCAGTTGATCAAAGTTTCCGGTGGAAAAGATATCCTCACATAGTACAAAGTCTGACCGGAAAGAGGTTGTCTGAACTGGTGGAGTTTTCTCTTAAACTTCAGAAAGAGTTCAACAAGTAAAAAGGGTTCACGCGTCACCTCCTTACTTCATGTATGTTTACTTGAAGTAATTATAAATAGATTTGAAGTTCATTCCGGTACGATTACGGTGTCAGTCCAGTGACAGTCCGGTGAAGTTTCGGTGAAGTTTTTTCAGTGAATTTAGAAGCGCAGTCTTATATGTTGAGCTCTAGACTTTGCTAAGCTATTGATTGATTACAGAGGTGTTCTGAATCACTCTAGCTTAGTTCTTCTTGGGCGTGGCGGTTTCCGCAAGGCTCAGCCTTCGTCGCGTCAACGAGGAGTGGTATCAGAGGGAAGAAGTATACCACATTTCCGCTACAGTGGTATCAGAGCCAGAATCAGAGTCAGAGCTAGGCGTATCTAATCAGAGTCAGAGCTAGGCATATCTAATCAGAGCCCAGAGTATTCACCATTATTGGAAACAAGGGCCAGTTAACCACAACGAGTGGAACCAGAACGAGAAAGATTCTGAAGAGCAGAAAGATTCTCAAAAGCTCACCGGAAGTAACAGAGACAAGAAGATCATGGCAGACCACGTTACTATTGATAAGTTGGACAGAGATAATTATCCCGCATGGGTAATGCGCATGGAAGCCTTACTTATGAGTAAGGACTTAATGATGTACGTGACCGGAGAAGAAAAGAAGCCGACCTTTGAAGATGATAGTCAACCGGAAAAAGAAGAATTAGAAGCCCTGAAGCTGTGGCAGAAGAAAGATGCAACGGCAAGAGCCTACATCTATAATACCGTAACAGATCATCTACTACCACATATCAGAGGTCTGGAGAAAGCAGAGGACATATGGAGTGCATTGGAAGATCATTTCCAAAATACTACGAAAGCCAGGAAGGCTAGCTTATGGTCCGAATTTACGACATTCAAAAAGAAGTCGAGTCAAAGCATAAGTGACTATGTCACTAAAATGAAGGATCTAGCAGATAGTCTTGGATCCATAAATGAAGAAGTCGAAGATCATAGATTGATAGCGCAAGTGCTCACAGGGTTGAGAGGAGATGAAAGGTGGAAACCTTTCGTACTATCAACTGAACTTTCTCTAAATCATTTTGTGCCAGATTTAAATCAGTTGCTTGGTTTGATGCTCACATATGAGCAAGACCTGAAAGGAGATGCAGATAAAGAACAAAGCTCTGCAATGTACATGAAGAACAAAAAGAAAGACAAAGGTAAGACAAAAGACGAAGAAGAGTCGAGTTCTCAAGCCTATTACGCAAGAGGTAAAGGCACTGGTAGAGGAAGAGCAAGAGGTTTTGGAAGAGGAAGAAGTAACCAGAATACCAACAAGAAGGCTTGCTGGATCTGTGGACTCAGTAATCACTTGGCTCATGATTGCTGGCACAATCAACAAGGATCAAATCAAAATCAAAACAGTAATAGCAGAGGCAGAAGCGGGAGATATCAAAGAGGAAGACAAAATCAAAGAGGAGGCTATGGTAGAGGTGGAGTGAGAAGTTGGGGACAGAATCAATCCTACAACACCACCTACAACAACTACGCAAACGACACGCAGAATGAGAGTCATACATCGTTGATGATGAACTCTATCAGCACATCAGATAATGAAGACTTAAAGGTATTTTACATTGATTCTGGATGCTCTAATCATTTGTCAGGAAATATAGAACTAATGTCAGAAGTAGAAAAAGGTAGTTCTGGTCACACTGTTCAAACAGGTGACAATACGAGACATAGCGTACACTCAATTGGAAAAGTGAAATGCAAGAGTGGAGCAAATTTGCTAACCAATGTTTTGTATGTTCCAACAATACCGAAAAACTTGATTAGCGTGGGACAGATAGTTGAGAAAGGTTTTCAGGTCAGATTTACAAATAAAGGCGTATTTGTAGAAGATCCCGAGAACGGATATAACCAGATTGTTTCTGGAAAGAAAGAAGGAAGACTCTTTACTTTAAGAGTACAAGGGAACATTGGCCAAGCGTTGCTCACACATGGAGAAAAGGAAATTACAGAACTTGATTTATGGCATAAGAGATTGGGTCATTTCAATGAAAAAGGAATTAAAGCCATGATAACGAATCAGTCAGTATTGGGATTACCAAATATACAGAATCAACATATGATTTACAAGTGTGAAGCATGTCAGTTGGGAAAAGCCCACAGGTTACCTTTCCAGAAGAAAGGATTCAAACATGATGAAGTACTCGAGCTTATTCATACAGATGTATGGGGGCCAACGAAAGAAGGATCAATCAGCGGATCAAGGTACTATGTTCTATTCATTGATGATGCAACAAGGTGGATAACTCTTTATGTTTTGAAAGAGAAGTCAGAAGTATTTGGAGCTTTCAGGCATTTTCATGCATATGCTGAAAGACTTACCAGACGAAAACTTAAAAGACTGAGGTCTGATGGAGGGGGAGAATACTTCTCCCGAGAATTCAATGACTATCTTTGGAATGCAGGTATTAAGAGAGAAATAACCTGCAGATATACACCACAACAAAATGGAGTAGCAGAAAGAAGGAACCGAGTTCTAGTCGAGTTCGCACGAGCCATGCTAAATGAAAAAGATTGTCCAAATTATCTTTGGGCTGAAGCTGTAAACACAGCTACATACTTGGTAAACAGATTACCATGTACAGCATTGGAAGGAATGACCCCTTATGAAGCTTGGTGGGGAAAGAAGCCAACACTTGATCACTGCAAAGTGTTTGGATCAGTAGCGTATGCTTATGTACCGTCTCAACTCAGACATAAGCTTGAACCGAAAGCAGAGAAATATGTGTTCGTCGGATATGATGAAAAGCAGATGGGATACAGGTTATGGAATCCTCTAACGAAACAATTTATTGTTTCTAGAGATGTTACATTTGATGAACAGAAAAGCTGGTATGCAGATCAAAGTCATACGACTGAAGAATACGAAGAAGAAATAAAAAGAAGAGAGAAAGGGAAATCAATTGTTCAGGTAAACAGAGATGAAAATCATATGCAGGCAAGTACGTCCAGGAATGGATCAGGTACGAGAAACGAAGATGAAGACGTGTATTCAGATACACATGAAGAGTTTGAACCAAGAAGGTCAAACAGAAATAGAAGACAACCAGAAAGGTACTCGTATGATACGTCATACATAACTCAGAAAGACTATGCATATATGGTCAAAGATGATGAAGAACCACAGAGCTATAATGAAGCAAAAGGCAAGGAACAATGGGAAGAAGCAATGGAAGAAGAAATCAGCGCACTGGAGGAGAACAAGACATGGGAACTTGTTCCGAAACCAAATGGTAAGAAAATAATCGGAAATAAATGGGTTTTCAAAATTAAGAAGTTTGCAGATGGAAGGATAGCCAGATACAAAGCGAGGCTGGTAGTCAAAGGCTATGCCCAGACGCATGGCATAGATTATGACGATACGTTTAGTCCGGTGGCAAGGATGTCAACCATAAGGACAGTGATCGCTGTAGCTGCATCAAAAGGATGGAAGCTAAGTCAGCTAGACATAAAGAACGCATTTCTGAATGGATACATTTCTGATGAAGTGTACATGGAACAACCTGAAGGGTTCGAAAGTTCCAGATACCCAAACTTTGTTTGCAGGTTAAGAAAAGCACTTTATGGAGTGAAGTAAGCTCCAAGAGCTTGGAATTACAGACTTGTGAAATATCTAAATGAACTTGGATACCAAAGTTCGAAGGCAGACCCAAGTCTACTCATAAAAAGAACAGAAGAAGGTACGATCTACATTTGTATTTATGTAGACGACTTAATAATCATAGGAACATCAGATGAAGGGATTACAGAAGTAAAGAAACTACTTGAAAGAGAGTTCAAGATCAGCGACCTAGGAAAGTTGTCATACTTTCTAGGAATGGAAATCACATACACAAATCATGGTGTATATGTGACACAAGAAGGGTATCTCCTAAACTTATTGAAGAAGTTTAATATGGAGAATTGCAGAGAGGCTTCAACACCGCTTGAAGTAAACCATAAACTCAGCAAATACAGTGGAGCAGAGTTTAAAGATATGAAGAAATATCAGTCATTAATAGGAAGTTTAATTTATGCTACACTAACAAGACCGGATCTTAGTTATGCAGTGGGAGTTCTCTCACAGTTTATGCATTGTACGACAGATCAACATTGGGTTGCAGGACAAAGAGTTCTTAGATATATTAAAAGAACTGTAAAAGAAGGATTATATTATCCTTTTACGTCTGACATAAAGCTCAGAGCATACAGTGACTCAGACTAGGTTGGAAGTCAAGATGACAGAAGGTCAACACACGGGTATATGATATACCTAGGAGATAAGCTGGTAAGCTGGTGTTCAAAGAAGCAACACACAGTAGCGTTATCGTCAACAGAAGCAGAATACAAAGGACTTGTAGAAGCAGCTAAAGAACTAATATGGATGCAGACCTTGTTCAAAAGCATGGGAATTGATCAAGGTAAACCTATCATACATGGAGATAATATGAGTTCATTATATCTTGTAGCAAACCCAGTATTTCATGCAAGAACAAAGCACATAGAAATTCAGTATCATTTCCTGAGGGAAAAGGTAATGGAGAAAGAGTTAGAAATTGTATACACTCCGACAAAGGATCAGATTGCAGATATGCTAACAAAGAGTTTGGATGGAACAAAGATAAACAGATTCAAAGAAATGGCAGGTATAAAAGAAAGAAAGATATATGAAAGACTGGAAGATGTCAAATTAGTGATTGAGGGGGAGCTGTTGAAGAAACACTCACGAATTTGACAAACAGACATAAAAAAAAAAAAGAGGGAAGCAGAATCAGAGAAAATCAAAAGCCTTAGTGGAAGGATAAATCCACGACCGTTATGTATAGTACAGAATCTCCCAGGATCAGAATACGTTACGCCGAATCAAACTGTACATAGAGAGAACGTGCAAAGGAATAACTGAAGGGAAGTGCGAACAAGAACGTGCTTAAGAAGAGCGTGCAGTATAAATAGGAGAACAGACAGAAGAAAATATAGAGGGAGTGTGTATGTGCGAGAATAGAGACGAGATATAGCAGATGCGCAGAGACGCAGAGATACAGATATACAGAGAGAGAGGTAGAAGACGCCATAGATCGCGTATGTAGAAGAAGACGCCAGAGATCGCGTATGTATAGATGAATAACAGAAACCTGAAACTTCAGGTATTCATCTGAGAGAGATGGTAATAAGAAACTACTCAGTATAGGAGAGTTTCTGTAGCTTGAGCAAGAAGAGGCCAAGCTCACTTGTACACATCTTCTCTAATAGAAAACACATGTTCATGTGGATGTTTGTGTGTATTGTTTGTATGCGGTAGAAACAGAGTATGTTTATGTTACAGTTAAAGTTAGTCAACAGTTAACATTTTCTCAGTAAACACATTTTCGGTCAGTTATAGTTCTTACAGTAAAAGAGTAATCTTTCGGTAGAAGAACAAAGTAGATCTCGTAGAATAATGCGAAGTTTTTTATGAGAGATAGCTCATCCTGTAGCTAGACATCTCTACTTCCAGTTGATCAAAGTTTCCGGTGGAAAAGATATCCTCACATAGTACAAAGTCTGACCGGAAAGAGGTTGTCTGAACTGGTGGAGTTTTCTCTTAAACTTCAGAAAGAGTTCAACAAGTAAAAAGGGTTCACGCGTCACCTCCTTACTTCATGTATGTTTACTTGAAGTAATTATAAATAGATTTGAAGTTCATTCCGGTACGATTACGGTGTCAGTCCAGTGACAGTCCGGTGAAGTTTCGGTGAAGTTTTTTCAGTGAATTTAGAAGCGCAGTCTTATATGTTGAGCGCTAGACTTTGCTAAGCTATTGATTGATTACAGAGGTGTTCTGAATCACTCTAGCTTAGTTCTTCTTGGGCGTGGCGGTTTCCGCAAGGCTCAGCCTTCGTCGCGTCAACGAGGAGTGGTATCAGAGGGAAGAAGTATACCACATTTCCGCTACATTTCGTATGTTGGCTGTTGAGGATAAGTTGGATGGTACCAACTACCCGTTATGGGCTTATATGATGCGACATGTGTTGGTTGCAAAAGGACTATGGAACATTGTGCAGGGTGTCAAAAAACGTCCTATCACACTTGCAACTGTTACAACTGCAGGTACTGAAGCTGATGCAGAAGGTGTCAAAGATGCTGATATTTTGCATATTCTTGTTCATGCTACGGTTTTTGCTGCACGTACTGCAGAGTAGATTCGCTAGGATGGCAGAGATGCCCAGGAACATGCATTGATAGCTTTGTCTGTCAAACATGCCATTATTCCTCACATTCTCTCTTGTAAAACAACTAAGGATGCTTGGGATACACTTACCACATTGTACCAAACTAGGAATGAGGCTCATGTTGCTTACCTCCGAAAACAGTTGGAGAGTGAGCACATGAATGAAGGTGATTCTATGGACAATTTCCTAACAAAGATCAAAGACTTGAAGGAACAGTTGATTTCTGCTGATGAGGTTATACCAGATAGCTCACTTGTGTAGATCGTTCTGAATGGTCTTCTTGATTCATATCAGAGTTTTGCTTCTACTCTTCGGTTGATGATGAAAGGCAATCCAAATGCCTTATCATTTGAGGAGTTAGTCTCTGTTCTATTGCAGGAAGATCAATCCAGGCAGAATAGGTCCATTATGCGAGTTGCAGATCAAGCTTTCCTGGCTAGTCAGAAGGGCAAAGGAAAATGGAGCTCTTTAACTAGTAAGCAAAAATCTGCTAATTCTGCATATTCGAAGAAGGAAGATAAAGATGAGAAGAAATCAGAAAAGCAGAAATTGTTTTGTAAGTACTGTAAAGGGAATGATCATATCATAAAGAATTGTTCCAAACTGGTTGCTAAAGAGGCAAAGAAGAAAGAGGCTGGAATTGTTGTTGCAGAGGCCTCTACACCAAAAATAGAGTCTGCTAATCTTGTGCTGGAAGAAGAATGGGCATTTACTACTGTCTGCAGTTTTGACCCATCTTCTCATGAGTAGTGCATGTCTGTAGTAGACTCAGATGTTTGGTATTTTGACAGTGGGGCAACCAAACATATTACCTCGTAGCGTAGTTTCTTCTCTTCGCTCGAGGCTTCCCCTACAGGGAATACTGTTACATGCACCAACAACTCCTCTTATCCTGTTATGGAAGTTGGTAAGTTCATTTTGACTACTGTTGATGGTAGTTCTTTCACTTTGTTAGATGCTTTATTTATGCTAGGGATCAAGAAGAACCTGTTATCAGTTTTTGCATTAGCCAAGATTGGCTTGGTTGTGAAATTTGTGATGACAGGTGTATAGTTCATGATCTGTCAAATGGCGATGTGATTATTGCTTCTAGCATTCTATGTCGTGAGCTGTATAAGCTCATAGACTATGAAAGATCTGTAAATGATTTGGCATGTGCAGTAAATGGTTCTCAGGCTATGTCAGATGCAAAGCTTTGGCATGCACGCTTTATTCATCTGAATTTGCTAGTTTGCTACGCCTGTAGAAATCTGAAATGGTGTCCTCTTTGCCCAAACTTGAGGCACCTGGAAAAAATGTTTGTGAAGGCTGTATTTTGGGCAAAATACAATGTTCCTCCTTTCCAAAAGATGGTTCAGATCCGGCTACTCAGAAATTGTAGCTTGTACATAGTGATGTCTGTGGTCCTATGCAGACACCTTCTTTTGGGAATCATCTTTACTTCGTGACTTTCATAAATGATTTTTCCAGGCATGCATGGGTATATCCATTGAAGGAAAAGTCCGAAGTGTTCATGTGCTTCAAACAGTTTTTGGTTTTGGCTGAGAATTTGTCAGCAAGTAAAATGGGTACCCTCCGTTCTGATCGAGGGGGGGGGTATATGTCTTCTGATTTTAATGCATTTCTGGCTGAACGTGGGATAAAACACCAGTGTACAGTGCCGTATACACCTCAACAGAATGGAGTTGCTAAACGAAAGAACATGTCACTCATGGAGATGGCAAAGTGTATGGTCAAGAGTCAGGCTTTACCACATAGTTTCTGGCTTGAGGCTATCATGTGTGCAACATATGTACTGAACATGTGTCCCACTAAAGCATTACAATCTATCACTCCATATGAGGCTTGGCATGACCACAAGCCATCTGTTGCTCATCTGCGTGTTTTCGGTTGTTTGGCATATGCATTAGTGCCTGAACAACATCGCAGAAAATTGGATGATAAAGCAATAAAATGTATTTTTGTTGGGTACAATTTTGAAAGTAAAGGCTATCATCTATATCATCCACATACTAAATGAATTCTGGTTAGCCGTGATGTTGTTTTTGTGGAAGATGCTATTCAGCCATTGCTTTCATGTACTAAGGAGACATCTGTTAGCTCCAAAGACATGTATGATACTTTGCTGCCTCTTTTTACAGGTGGACAACCTAGTGCTAGTTCCTAATGAGGAAACTTCTCAATCTTTCCAGGTTTCATGTGATGATGCAGATAATTCCATTTCTGATGCAGATATACATGATGCACTTATTGATGAGAGAGCTGATATTGAGCAGGCAAGAACTATGCCAAAATGGCTGGTGCAGACCTTGCCTGACAGCAAATTAGATGCATCTCTGTCATATCATACTTGTTCAGGCTCTGATAGTGCCTCTTTTCCATCAGATTGCTATGCTATGGCTGCATCTAGTCTCTGTGATGAGAATGAGCCTGTTTCGTTTGATGAAGCACAAAATTCAAAAAATTCGATGGCTGCTATGCAATCTGAATATGATGCAATAATGAAGAATGGTACTTGGTCTTTATGTGACTTGCCTTCTGGCAAGAAGGCCATTGGCACTAAGTGGGTATACAAGCTAAAGCGTAAACCTGATGGTACAGTTGATAGGTATAAGGCTAGGCTTGTTGCAAAGGGTTATGCATAGGAAAGAGGCATTGATTTTGATGAGATCTTTGCACCTACATGCCATATGACTACTGTTCGGAGCATTTGTGCACTTGCAGCCCATCATGGTTGGAATGTACATCAGTTGGACATTAAAACTGCATTTTTGAATGGTGACTTGCATGAAGAAGTGTATGTTTTTCAGCCCCGTGGCTTTGTGCAGAAAGGGCATGAAAACCAGGTATGCAGGTTAAAGAAGTAATTATATGGTTTAAAGAAGCACCACGTGCTTGGTATGAGAAGATACATGCCTATCGGATTGCACATGGTTTTGAGAACAGTCCAACTGAAAGCACCTTATATGTTAAACGTGCTAATTATGTGCTTCTGATCATTGTTGTCTATTGTGTACCTAAGTCAAGAAGACTTAAGGACTCATGCCACAGAGACTAAACCTCATTTGCCACACAAGTGCGTATAGTGGGAAATTGACACACGCTTATTTGTCAATCCGATCAAACGACCTAACCAAGTGTATGAGGACATGTGCACACGTGATGGAAAATGAAGTGGTTTAGCTTATGTGCATGAGAACAGACTAATCCACCTCTCTATCTCACTGAAATACTGAAAGTGTCTGTCGCGATACCACTTACAATAGTTTTCACTAAATCGAGGTTTTCTCTCAGCTCCAAACATGGCCAATAGCGGGTTTATTTCGAAGCTCTTGATGAGAAGCTTCTATTGCAAGTGGCTTCACTCGATTCTGATAATCGTGCTTCAAGTTATGACTAGAATAGTGAATGGCGAGAAACGCCCACACTCACTCTACAACTCCTACAAGTTCACACACACACTATAGTAGCTAAAAAACAGTGGGGAGGGGTAGACAACAGTCCTACACACACATTCCAAGCATTACACACACATAGAAGATAAAAAAGAAGATGAAAATCTGCAAGAAAGAAGCAAATTCGAAAATCAGGAGCTCTCTTTTTTCATAATGGCAAAAAGTCTCTACAAAGAGTCACAAAGTGACTTATATAAGTTGTGATTATGCATCTAGAGGACTCCTCTAGTGCATTTACATGGCTTGAGGGAATTTTCTAAGACTTTGAAGAAGAAAAATGTGCCCATTAATTTGAAAATTTTGGGCCTCCTCTTTTGTGCCTCTTTGCTCTGCAACACTCTCCCCCTCTTTGTCTCTGTCGTCCCTTGACAGGCTTTTGCTTCTCGTTTGTCGCTCGTCTAAGAGTTTTGAATACATGCACATAGTGGTCAAAGCAGCAACAAGGACTGTCAGAGAATTTGTTATTTTGTCCGAAGTATGTCCTTTGCTTCTGCTTGCCCCTTGATATCCCGTACATCACAATTCTGGGTTGCTGTATTCAGTCGGGCTACCATGCACGCCACCAGTGACTAAGAATGTGCTGTTCTTAGTCACCCACTTCAACTTTTTAGCCTCTACCTCTTTCTAACTTTTGGTCTTCTGATTTATCTTTATCTTCACACATCTGACCCTGTTGTATTGCTTTGAGCCTGTATCCTTTCTTTCCATCGCACGCTATCAGCGGGAGGATTATTACATGCCAAGTATCTTCTTGCACTTCTTCATGTATGCTTCTTGGCCCTGGTTCGTCCTTCCCATGAAATATCCTAGTTCTTGATATTCTTTAATTCCACTCCTCAGGACCTAGATGTTTGGGGTTGTTACCTGATGTGTGCCCCTGCGGGGATTTGGGCAGAGGGTGGTTATTTTGTTTTATTATCTTCCTTCTTTACTGAGATGTTTTGGTCTTTGACTTTCTTCTTCTTCTCTTCTTGCTTGAGTCCCCTTCCACACGTCCCTCCTCTTGAACTCTGTCGTCCCTGACAGGCTTTTTGTGGCGACGTGAGTACGTTTGAATGGCGGTTTGCTCTCTTTGATTAAGCAGGTTGGCGTGACATATCATAAACTCTTTCCACTGAGTTGACTTTACTCCATCCTCTGGTGCTTGTCGGTGATCCGCAAAAAAGCTCGTTTCATAAGCCACCAATCGTGCATTAAGGTTCGAAGTCATCTTTAGAAAAATTTGTGAATCAATTTCGAAGAAGCCAGTGAAAAATGCTTCTTCAAATGTTTGCATATATGTGCTTGGCAAAAACATAAGTCTTGAATAGTATGCCATAAGGGTTAAGCGGCTCGGAATGGTGGAAAGATAAAAAACGAGTGCTTCAGAGCCTTGTGTAATGCTGATGAAGTTCAAAAATGTATATTTGGCATGTTGGAAAACCTTAATTACTGTAAGGAGCATTCTAAAAATTTTATTTGTCATTTTGACGGCCAAATCCGGAACAGTTGCATATCTAGCAATCCAAAATTCCATGGTTTTCACCATGTACTCTTCCGTTGGTAGGTAATTATGTGGTGGGTTGGGTAACAGCGGATGTGGTGGGCTGGGTAGGTAATTATGTGGTGGGCTGGGTAACAGTGGATAATTCAGCCATTGATTATTGATGCTACCTTGGCGCTGTCCTTCCCAAAATTGCGATCAGGAGCATCTACGGGGTATTGGACAAAAAGATGGGTTTACTTGAAGCACATATGGTGATGCTTCCCATTGTACCTGCAGTGTAGGATTCTTTTCCAAAATTTTGCGCCTCCATATAGGATCAACCTTTTCGAATTCTTCTTGAGTATAATTGAATGTATCTTTGTTGAAGTGGAGGTTGGTGTCAGGATCCTTATTTGTCATTGTCTTTATATATTGCCGCGTTTGCTCTTTCAGGAGGCCATATGGTACATTAAAAGGCTTCAAAATTTGTTCCAAGTTTTTGCTCTCAATCTTAGCTTCCTTCATGACCTAGATTAGTTGATCTTCAAATTCAGTAGTAAGCTCGGACACCAGTAGTGCCCTTTCTTGTCGGCTCAGTTATGCAATATCCCGATTATTACGTTCAATTTGGATCTCCGGTCCTCCCTTATCGATGAATGATGTAAGGGGGGAGAGAGAGGATGTACCTCAATCTCCTCAGTAGCCGCTGTGGATTTTGGAACTACTGGTGTCCCCTCCGTGGCCTTTTGTGCTAGCTGATCCTGTAGTTGCTTTATCATTTCCTTCTTTTGCTGAATTTCTTCCTGGGCCTTCAAAATTGTGTCCCTATTCTTTTGGATTTCTTTGGTCATGATCATGAGTTGGTCAATGTCTTCTTTACATTGCACGAGATATTTATTCTCAGCCTGTTTCCACTTTGTCCTGAGAGCTGCGGTGTCCTCCATGTATCTCTTTTCCCATTAGGCAATGACTGCCTGCTCCTGCTTGAGCTGATCCTCATACTTAGCTATCTTGTCCTCCATTTCCTTTATATCTTTTTCTAGCTTTTCTTGGACTTCTATGGGATGATCACTCAGGAGAGCTGTCATTAGCTCCTTATTTCTGTTCCTTAGGTCTTCTGCCTCCTCACCTTTATTTATGATTCTAATATTTTACTTCTGGCATTCATCCGCGTCTTCTCGGCCTCGGCGAACCTCATATTTCTTTTGTAATTCCTGTAGTCGTTCCTTTAATTTTGCATTTTCCATCTCTAAAGTTTTGTACTGCTTCTTGGCTTCTTGAACTTCATTTTATTTATGTATTATTTGCTCTTTTGCGAGCTTTAATTCTGCTAAAAGGTGCTTACCCGTTTCATGTAGTTCATGCTTTTCCTGCATCGCTTTGTCATAGTCTTCATCAGCCTCAAGCATCAACTGTTGGGTATCCAGAGCGGTTCTGATCATGTCTTGCACTACTGGCTTGAGCTGAGCGATGTGGACATTTAACCATGTTCTTGGAATGCTCGGAGCTTCTTCTGTTTGTACATCTTTTCCTTGCTCTACATGGATAGTTTCGTTGTGGGGTTGTCTGATTTGTAGTTGAATTGCCGGTTCTTTTCGTTCTTCTTCTAGGTCAATAGTTTTCGTGGCACTCCCTTGAAATATGACATCCATAGGGGAGGGTTCTGCCACAACCCTTATCAGTTTGAAGGGTTCTGAATCTTCGACTGTAGCTTCTTTAGGTTCTTTCTTTGGAATCTTGATTGACACCTCTCGTGTAAGTGTTGTCTCCTTGATTTGAATTTTGGAAGTCTCATCGATTCTGATGACATGTGTCCCTTCTTGGGTTACCTCCTTGCTTGCGGTGTCTTGAGTGGGGTTGTCATTTGTCTTTATGCCCTCTTCTGTTTCATTGTAGTTTACGACATTAAGTTCCTCCCATTGCCCATCATCCTTGGATTCACTTTGAATGTCCACATTTAATAAAGATGTGTCGGGTTCTTCTTGTGCATCTGAAGATGAGCTTGAATTATCCAACCCGATTTCTCTGTAACGATGTACTTTGGTAAGCTTTGTTTTTGCTTCCGTATCATTGTGGGCTTGCTGATAATGGTACCCTTGCACTGGTAGATTAACTTGCCCCTCTGTATATTGGTGTGTATCTGCCAGGGCTTTAGTTAAGTCTTCTTCTGTAATTGGTCTTGACTCTTCAATTCTTGTCTTTGGGAGTACATGTGCCCTTTTCGTGGCTGGAACTTCTTCTTCTATTTGCTTTACCTCCCTTAATATCTTTGTGCCTCTCATTTTTGGTTGAGAGCTAGTTTCTGCCTCCTCAACAATCTTGACTCCTCTTTTCTTTTTTGGTACTGTCGCGACTTTGACATACTTAGCCATAGCTGTCCATGATGGCATTTCTTGGAGGTGCTCTCGAATGCCTAAAGCATGGTAGATCAATATTGTCAGAGGTACACTTCCATTCAGGAAGTTCTTGCTATTCCATTGCTTCTTTGTCTCGAATAGCCTTTCTTGTATGTATGGAGTCAGATTAATTTGATTTCCAATCTTTTATAGCATGTGAGAGTAGCTAGACAATAATCTTCTAAGGAGCCGTGTATTGATGCATATTTGGAAAGCAGAAGTGCTGATGAATTAGCCTGATTTCCTCTTCTACGTTAACTATATTGATGTCCGTGAATGTTCTGGTCTTTGCCCCTCGACTCTCTTCCTTCAAGACAGTGATTCCGTCCTTCTCCCATCCGAAAGCTTCCTTAATCAAGTCATGTGTAAACTGAATGACTACCCATTCTCCTATTCCATCCATGACTCTAGCCTCTAGCACCAATGGATCATGTAGTGCTAGCTGTAATGTATTCATGACTTGTGTGCACCTTTGAAAATCGGGCTTGTAGATTGGCAGTTCAAATTATTTGTGTATACCCGCTTTCTTCATGATGGCAATTGTCGACGGAAGCTCATGCACCACTTTGAAATCTTGGGACATTATAGGGAACTGATGGTCCGTGTCCATTATTTTGATGGTCACCAGAAAGAGATACTCCCCGGCCAGTTGATCTTCTCTAAACCAATGTCCCTTTGCTTTGGTTACACTCTGTAGAGGAAATTCCAATACTTCCTCCTGAATCGTTGCTTCGGAATCTTCAGAAGCCATCTTGTAATGAAAAGTGCATTAGCTTCAATAGAAAATAGAGCAATTGTGCGGTGCATTGCAGTGACATGTTGTTGTTTCGTCACTCCGATTCCCTTGATTCTATAAGTGAGATCTCTTACCACATCTTTTTATTTCTTTTCTGAAAGAAAACAAGTATTAGTATAGCCGAAGCAGTTATTTATTTACATAGTATGTCCATTCCTAAGGAAGTTGAAGCTATGACCTATTCCCCACTGGAGAATGTGCACCACTAATTTTATTATGTACATCAAGTGCTGAATGCTTGGCCTTGTAATATGGCCCTATTATGCATACTTTAGGTGCATTCGATACTTCATGAGTGCAATTGGAATCTTCGTGGTTCTGGTGTTCCATTCCTCACTTTTGATTTGGTTTCCAAATCCATTTTGTGGTCGCGTTGATAGGCCGTGTCTTTACTTTGGTTCCTCGAGCTTCATGTGTCTTCCTTGTTTCTTCTAATGTCCTAGTGATAGAGGTTTTTCTCTTCATGTTTCTATAACGAGTCTGTCTAGGCTTAGTTGTCCAAATGTCTTGTTGTAATGCATCCTCCTGTTTACTTATCTCTCTATGGGCTGCTTGTCTGAACTTCTTGGGGATCCATATCTATTGTCGTGCCTTCTGAGCTTCAATCAAAGGCTTAGGGAGCCATACTTGCAAGAGTCTTTTTGGTTCAGATTTCGGTGAAGCTGACTTCTTGTTCTCCTTTTTTTTTCATGAGTTGGTGTTGCGATCTCTGGTTTCTGCACTTGATCCTTGCATACCCATGTGAATCTGACCTTTCTTGGATGCGGGTATTTGATAGTGGTTTTTCGAATTGGTGATCCTTCTATCGTGTGAGAAGCTCTCAAAGTGTTGGTCCCCTTAGTGTCGGGCTGTATGCGAATTGAATAGGATGAATTCACTTCTTCCTTGGACACATTAGGGTTTGAACTTTTTGCTTCTTCTAGACTTGCTTCTGAGGTATTGGGGTTGGAATCATGTTCCAATAGCTCTTCCTTGAGGTCTTCTACACTCTTGATTGCTTCTGGATTCTGTGAGGGCTTCTCCCCTAATAGACTAAAAATTTCCTTGTGCCCTATCTTGGCTGAAATGTCTCCTTGCGCTAGGTGGATGCTTACTTCATTATCAATGATCCAATCCTGTCCTAGGATCAAGTCATCATCCTTGCACACTAAGACTCGTTGTTCCATGGAAGAATTTCCTAGGTGGAGGGATACATTAGTTTCTCCCATGCATTCTATGATTTGACCTCCGATACCTATCATATGAGCTTTCGTGGGAGTCATAATCGTTTGAAGATCTCGTACGATCGCATTTCACATGCAACTGAGTCTTGCTCCTGAGTCTATCAAAGCATCTATCAATTTGTACTCTATCTTGCCAATCCCTAGGTTTAGGTAGGGCTATGACATGTAGGCATTCGTTGTGTCAGACTTATGGACTTGGTAATTCGCCATAGGGATAGGATCTTCCCCTTGGAGATACCGTTCGTCTGTTTTCCTAATCCACTCTTTCCGTTTCTTAATACGTTCTAGGGCTTCTTGCCGTGCCTCCTCTCTAATCCCCTCTTCCTCTTTCTTCCTATTTTTAGCACTTACAAGACGTGCTAACATGTGATCTGTCAATGGCTCCATGAACTGCTTCACTCTACATCCACTTATGTAGTTAGGAAGAATGTCTCCATCCAGAGTGGCTAGATTAACTGCTCCACTAGTAGAGATCCTATTAATGATTAGAGGTCCATATCCACGCTTTTTGTAACTTCTTGGCATGTTGCTTCAAGGTGTAGACCAGAACTAGATCTCCTTCTTTAAGTCCTTTGTCTTTTATATGTGCATCATAATATGCCTTTTGCCTCCTCTTGGCTACATATATTCCTGCGACAACTTGCAACCTAGTTTCATGCAACTTCTCTATTTGGTCTAGTTGTTGAGATAATTCATGTCCCATCCATTCATACTGTTGGGCTACTCTCAAAGTGGGTATCAAAAAATCAATTGGTAAGATCGCGTTCTGTCCGTATACTAAATTGAATGGGGTAGTTCCAATGGCAGTCTTGTACGTGACTCGGAATGCCCAAATTGCATGATGCAATTGTTTGTCCCAGTCAGACCTCCCATTATTGACAATCTTTGTCAATACCATGCATAATACCTTATTGGAACTTTTCGCTTGACCATTGGCTTGGGGATGGTATGGGGCTGATTTTTTATGGATCACTAAAAACTCATTCATTAGAGACTCTATCACTTCATTAATGAAGTGCATTCCTTGGTCACTCACAATCTCAATTGGTAATCCGAAACGAGTGAATATATGCTCAAAAAGAAACTTAGCCGTGGTTTGAGCATCGTTCCTTCTAGTAGCCTTTGCTTCGACCCATTTGGTCAGATAATCGGTGGCCACTATAATATACTCGGCATGTGACCCTTTGGCTGGTGGGTTAATGGGTCCTATGAAATCTATACCCCATTTAGAGAATGCTCTAGCACAAACCATAGGTCTTAATTGCATGTCATCTCTCTGGATCGGTTATTTAGGCCTTTGGCATGTCTCGCAGCTTTGTACATATGTCTCAGCATCCATATGCAAAGTTGGCCACCACAAGCCCGCAAAGAGGATCATTTTTACGGTTCTTTCAGCTGAAAAATGACTTTGCGCAGTTACTCACATAGTCATAGACATCCTTAGGCATATCTGGCCAGTATACTCCTAATCGATTTAACTCCCTAATGGTTTCATGAGTTCCTTTGTGTGTCCTCCATTTGTTCACATGAGCTTGTTCAATCAGCTTCAATTGTTCATCTTCCTCCACGCATCTTAGCAATACTCCATTGGGTTCCTTGTAGTACACACTTCCCGCAATAATGTGCAAATTCCTCGGCTGTAAGATTTCCTTTTTATTCTCTTTATTGATTGAGTGTTGTGGGCCATGAGTGAGTGTATGAATTAGTTTCTCCGCTCACTTTGGGCACACTTCCAAATTAAACAAATAGGTTTCTGGCAAATCATCGGGTACTCCACTTGGTGGTTCTCCATGTGTTAAGCTAGAAAGGTGATCTGCTCTCACATGGGTATTTCCCTTTTTCACTACCACTTCAAAGTCGAACTCCATCAATAGTAGAAACTATCTTACCAATCTTCCCGTGTTACAAGGTTTATTGACTAGGTACAATAAAGCCTGATGGTCTATGAAGAACTTGAATTTATTGGCTAAGAGATAGTATCTAAATTTTTTCACTACATAGACCATTCCTAATCCCTCTCGCTCCGTAGTTGTATAGTTCCTCTCAGCTTGGTTCAGTTGTCTGCTCGCATAAGCAATTGGATGATCTAACTTTCCTTCATCTACTGGCTGGGCTAAGATACAACCTATTGCGTAATTAGAAGCGTCCACATGATATGAAATGGCTTGTTCCAATTCAGTGTTTTCAGAATTGGGGCTATGCTAAGCCGCTTCTTTAACTCATTGAATGCCTTCTCACACTCCTCTTTCCAAGTGAATTGAGTTAAGAGTCCATACAAGGGTTTGGCGATTATGGCGTACATGTGGATAAATCGACGATAATATCCACAATGTCCCATAAATGCCTGTACCTCTTTTGCATTCTTAGGTCTTGGAAGCTCTAAAATGACCTTAATCTTGTCTTCATCCGTGGAGATTCCATTTCTAGAGACTATGTGTCCTAAGATCTTCCCTTGTCTTACCATGAAGACACACTTCTCTGGGTTAAGGCAGACTCTATATTGTCAGCATTTATTAAATATCTTCTGCAATTCAGGAATGTGGTCTTGCCTTTGATTTGAATATGTACATAGGTCATCTACATACACTTCCATGCTCTTCTTCAGGAATTCTTTGAGAACATGACACATCAATCGTTGGAAAGTAGCAGGCGCATTAGTGAGTCCAAAAGGCATCACTTGGAAAGCATAGAATCCCCATTCAATCATGAATGCGGTCTTATGTTGATCCTCGGTAGCAATAGCGACTTGGTTGTATCCAGAGAATCCATCCAAGAAGCTATAGACTTCTTTTCCTGCGACTCTTTCCAATAGATGGTAAGTGATAGGTAATGGGTAGCTATCACGTATGGTGGCTGCATTGACCTTTTTCAAGTTAATGCACACTCTCAGTTTTCCGTTCTTCTTAGGCACAACTACTAGTGGTGATACCCACTCGGTGTGTTCTATTTCATATATGAATCCTGCCACTAGTAGCTTGTCTATTTCTTCTTTAATTTTAGCCGCATAGACCTCATTGTATGTATAAGGGCGTTGTTTCGATGGTTTTGCCTCGGCCATCATTGGTATTCTATGAGAGCAAATCGAGGGTTCCACACCCTTGAGATCCTTATATGTCCATGCGAATACATCTCGATATTCTCGGATCAATTGTATTAATTCTTCTTCCTCCTCAATTGACACATCTTTACCTATGTATGTACATCTTTCTTCTCCATCTTCCACTATTACTATGATCTTTTTTGTTTGTTCTTTGTTGTCATATGCTTCTCCTTCTCGAGCCTCTCTTTTAGGCATTTGAATGGCTACCTTTCTCTCTTCTACTTCATATCTTTTAAAATGCTTCGGAACCTCGAAAAGATCTGGATTTGGTCCAATTTTACTAATTCCTTCCTCTTGCTCTTGTACTCTAGGGCTGGCTTCTATTACCAAGATCTTTATCGGTTCCTGCTTCTCTTTGGTTCGAATGGTGTCTAGATAGCTCTCTTCTGAATCGAATTCTGGTTCCATTTCTATACTCTCATATTCCTCTTTCCACTCTTTTTCTAGGATTTCCCCTGCTTCCACTTCTTGAAGGACAACCATGTATAGGTTTACATCATAGCCTTCTTCATCTATGCACTCGTTCATAGTTAGTACTTCCTCATTCACACACACATCCAAAGTGGCTAAGATTTCCATCCATCCATTTGGTTCAAAGGTTTCATCAAGAAAGATTTGAGGCATATACCTTGGGTCCTCTACAGGTCTGTAGTTAGGATGTCCTATTGGCCACAACTGTCTTTTATTATCCTCTTTCTTGGCTTCTTTACACATCCATAACTGAGCATCCTCATGCATCCATGATTGCTCGCTTGATCCAGCGCTATGAATTGATAGGTCGTCTTCCTCCTTGTGTTTGTGTTAGTCGGCCGCCGAGTGAGACAAATGTAATGACTGCCGGATGTAACGGAGTTCCTTGAATTACGCGCGAAAAGTTGGTACGCGCATCTTGTAAAGGTTATATAAAGAAATGTAAGAAGAATGGTTAGAAGAGACATTTTTGCCGGGAATTGCCAGATGGTTCGCCTTGATATTTGTCAGAATATTGTTACACTATTGTGAGGTTCTGAGTATTGTTAGTGTTGATTTCTGTTCTGTCTGCATCTTCTGTATATATTGAAGTTCATTGTAACGAATGTTAAGTGACGGATTGTGTGTCTGAGTACTGGTTCCGTATATGCTCTTCAATCGTCGAAAAGTACCCTGAGTCAGTCTGAGTAGTTATATTACTGTGTGATTTGATTTGACAACTTAATACACTGTTGAGTATGTTCTGTTTGTTTTACTGAACTTGTTGCATTCGGTGATGAGAACGGACTAGTATTTTCGGTAACATGAGCTTTTAGTTGAGATCGCTATAAAGCGTTGTGACAAACGAATCTATCAGTTAAAGTATTGTCTCTGGTTGATTACTACTGTGAAATCGGTATCCCAGACTACTGCTCTGTTCCAATAGCAGGTTAGTCTGGAGAGTTTGGTATGCGGAAATATAGAGATCAAATGTTGTTAGTTACTGCTAGTAACTGAGCTAAGACGTGTATACATGTTTTGGATGTTGTGTTGAATAATTGGGAAAAGAGTACAGGGCCTCTGTCTAACAGACCCCTACCACTCCCAAGAACCCACGTTGTTTTCGGTGACGATACTAAAAGTTTAACACAGTTTACGGTGAATCACTGTTTTACGTTAATATTTGTTCGGTAATGATTTCGGCTAGACAGTAACACAACGTTACCGTTACTGTTTCTCTTAACACTTGGCGCCATCTGTGGGAAGGTGGCATCAAGATTGTCAGTTGTCTGTCAGAATTAGATTATCGTTCGATTGGCAGTAGCAACAGAACCAGATTGTTGCAAACTGTTCCGTTAGTAATACTACGCGATTAGTACAAAAGATGATACATGCCGGTTACTCGATCCGGTGAAACGTATCCCAAGAACCATCAGTCTGGAGTACTAAAGCC
The DNA here is from genome assembly GCA_020310875.1 of Ceratopteris richardii. NCBI lineage: Eukaryota > Viridiplantae > Streptophyta > Polypodiopsida > Polypodiales > Pteridaceae > Ceratopteris > Ceratopteris richardii. The sequence continues at coordinate 91,589,253 of CM035423.1, forward strand.
AACTTTGGGAGGTAGAAGTACAACTAGGAATCTACCAAGACACAATGGGAATCTAGTTCAACAATCTTGGAAAAAGATTCAGATTCATGTACGATTAGAAACACTCTAGTCAAAGAAATCGGCGAAGGTGAAAAAATGCCGAATTCGAGCATAATTTCGGTTCATTCCTGTGAAATTTCGATAAGAGAATCACAGTTTTTCGGTGACAATTTAGCATTTTCTGCTGAATCCTCAGCCCAATCACCACGCTCGAAAGCAAGTTCCCATACACTGGACATCAAGGAGGAAGGAAGGCTGTTCGAAATAGAGATTCGAATCATATCAAGCAAGATAATAAATCACACCGGAAAGTGCGCCATCCGACGATACAGATTCCAGTAGTTCAGATATTCCGGCCCGAGATACAGAAGGAAGGTATAATACACTCACGATGAACGGACAACAACAACAACAGTTATGCCCACCCAGGCCACCTCCAACGGGAGTGACATACACGAAGTTTGGTGGATTTCCAGGAGATGATCCGGATGCTCATGTACGCACCTTCGAGATAAGCTACGCAGTTCTCAACCATCCACCAGATCAGGCCTACAAAGCCATTGTCTTCCAATCTACACTTGTTAATGAAGCAGCTAGATGGCTTACAGAATATGCTATTAATCATTTGGGCACCTACGAAGCAGTACGAGATGCTTTTCTGCAGCGATTCAGGCTAAAAAAGAATCCAGCCGAAATTTTTGATTATCTGCAGAATAACAGACAGAAACCAAATCAAACTGTACAGGAGTATGCTACTCTCTTCATAACACACTTAAGGCAGCTACCATCGGCCCATGCTAACTTACCAGATGATGTTATCACTCAGTGGTTCATCAATGGCTTGGTTCCACAACTTAAGCAGATCATGATCATAAGATGTGTCGGAGCTATGACACTCGATGCAGTAATTGCAATGACTCTGCAACTGGAAAACAAAGTTGGCAGATTTACAGAAGACTTGGAATGGTTAAAAGCAAACAAAAATGTTGCAGAAGATATGACTAGACAAGTATACTGCAACATATGCAAAAATTCAGGACATACCAGTGCCAATTGCGCACTTAATCAGACATTCTGTGCTATCTGCAACATTGTCGGACACACCACCGAAAACTGCGCATACAACGCTAGAGTACAAGGAACAACGACTATCAATGCAATTATCCAGGAACAAGGGCAGCCAACCAACCATTATGTGCCTCCACAAACGAGAAACAACCAGCAGCAAGTATATCGAAATTACCGAGGACAGAGGAATAACAACTATAATGCACATCACTGGCAGAACGGACCACCACCGGAAAATCCCAATTTACCACCACCACGCTGCCATTTTTGTGGTGAATTTGGACATATTAGGAGATTTTGTAAGGATGCAGCTGAGTATGATCAAAGGAAGAAGGAACATCAAAATCCAATGGCCAACATGGTAAAAATCACACCGGTGGAAACACAGGCTGCTGCAGTCCAGACCCGTTCCGGTAAACAACTGCAACCAGCAGCAGAAATATTTGAACTAGGGATACGTGAACAACACAGAATGTACAACAAAGCTAGTCAATGGACCACAGCAGAACCATCAGTCTTTCCAGAGCCTATTCTGGTAACCCAGTCCTCGTTAACGAAGGAAGAAACGCAACAAAGGGAGTTAGCAGCAGGAACATCATCAGTAGCAGATACATTACCAACCATAGACACCTCCGCATCAGCAGAAGCATCAACTTCAACATCAGTAGAGCCTGTCAATCAATCTCAACAGGCCTGGGAAATCTTATCTAAGGCATCTATCACTCTGCCTCTGGGCCAACTACTGGCATTAGTACCTGGAATTCGACAACAGTTCCAACAACAGTTCAGTCCGGTACCTTCTTGTATTCCGGCGACAGCAGCAGTTCAACCGGAACCTGATTCTACTGTCGATCATTCAGTCCCCTTAATTACAGTATGGTATAAGAATCATAAGATTACGCAAGTATTGATTGATGGAGGCTCTGGTGTTAACATTGCGACTTCGGCATTATGCAAAAGGTTAGGATGGACCAAAATTGAGCCAGTTCAATTTTTTGTCAGAATGGCAGATCAATCAAGAGTCCATCCCGTAGGACTTGTGCAAAATATACCCATCACTTTGCAAGGTACGACCTTTAAAATGACCTTTGTCATACTAGATCTGCCGGAATCCACTTTGGATTACAACCTTCTTTTCGGCCGACCTTGGCTGAAACATGCGAAGGTAATACAGGACTGGTCTGCACAAGAGCTTACATTTAAAGATGCCAATCATAGATATGTGGTAAAATTAGATGCTACAACCCTGCGAGCTACACACTAGACCGTATTTTGCTGAACCAGTCCATATGCTAGATGGATTGTCAGACGATGAAGAAGAAGAATTTCTGAAGAATAACGCTGATTTAATTTCCTTAGGAACTGTTGATCTACAGACCGTTGTAGATAATTGGAATGCTTCAGTCTGTATAGTAATACCCATCACAGAAGAGGCTAAGAAAGAAGACACTGTTTCGGCATATGACGATGAACTGCAGCAACTCTTTAAACCAACAGACAACACGGAGAAACATCAACAGTTCTATGTCCCTGAAGATCAGCTGATCACTTACAATTTAGGAGATGAAGATCATCCGCGTCCTGTGAAGATAAAGCAAAACTTACCGGAAACATTTCAAGCAGGTTTAATCCAGCTACTCCAAGAATTCACCGACGTCTTTGCATGGGACTACAAAGACATGAAAGGATTGGACCCCCCGTATCTACCAGCACAGGGTTATGCTGAAGCCAGAATCAAGGCTGATAAAGCAAACCAGCTACCGGATGAATCCCCATTATGCATCTCAGGTAAAGGCAGAACTGGATAGGTTATTAAAAGTCGGATTCATCGTGCCAGTAGAGCATGCTGAATGGATCTCTCCGATTGTGATTGTGCCAAAGAAAAACAAGCAATTGAGAATCTGTGTAGATTATCGGAAATTAAATGCAGCAACTGTACCGGATCCCTTTCCAATCCCCTTTTTGGATACCATGCTTGATAGAGTAGCAGGTCACGAGATGTATTCATTCCTAGATGGATACAGTGGCTACAACCAAGTGAGAATGGCCGAAGAAGATATACCAAAAACTGCATTTATTACCAACTGGGGTGTCTTTGCTTGTACGGTAATGTGGTTTGGATTAAGAAACGCACCAAGCACATTTCAAAGATGTATGCAGGAGATATTTTCTCCTTATCTCACTTCATTTATGCAAGTATATCTCGACGATTTTTCAATTTTCGGTAAGATGATAGCACACCTGTTCCATTTACGGTGCTGTTTTCAGAAATGCAGAGAGTATAAACTCTGCTTGAACCCAAACAAATCAGTGTTTGCGGTCTCATGTGGCAAATTACTTGGCCACATTGTATCTGCACAAGGTATCCAAGTAGATCCAGATAAAATTTCGGCAGTATTAGAAGCTCCGGTGCCAGCTTCTCCAAAAGAAGTTATGCGCTTTATGGGCCAAGTACGGTGGCATGGAAGGCACTTACGGTGGCTTGCTCATTTGGCTATACCATTAAACAAGCTAATCAGCAAAACACCTCGACAATTTGAATGGATCCATGAATGCCAGATAGCATTGATCGTTTAAAGCATTTATTAACACAAGTTCCTATCTTACAGCCACCGGACTGGGATCACCCATTTCATGTATTTGTTGATGCTTCAGATATAGCAATAGGAAGTGTGTTGATTCAACAAATTGATAAATGGTTCAGACCAGTGTATTATGCAAGTCGAAGATTAGCGCCTGCTGAAAAGAATTACTCTGTAACAGAAAGAGAATGTCTAGGGCTAGTATATTCTGTCAAGAAATTCAGACATTACTTGCTAGGCCATAAATTCACATTTCATGTAGATCACGCTGCACTTGTCTATCTAGTTCGGCAGCAGCATCTAGGTGGTCGATTAGCGCGATGGGTCTTACTCTTGCAAGAATTTGACTACGAAGTCATTCACCGGCCAGGCAGTTCACATGCCTTAGCAGATTTCTTATCCCGCTTAGATTCCGGTGAAGCTCCGGTGGGCATAGATGACACGACACCTGCGATTTATGTATCAGAACCAATTAATGAAGATTCTGCAGACCCACCTATCCCATTTTCATATTATGATCAGATCTTGACCTTTCTCACTGATGGTTGCCTTCCATCTCAGACTTCTACGGCAGTACGCAGGAAAATTGGAGTCTTTAGCTGTCGATTTCGGTTAATTGCTGGAGAACTATATTATGTAGATCACACCGGAATCCTACTTCGCTGTATTCCACCGCATGAAGTTAATTCAGTTATTACTCTGGCCCACTCAATTCCTTCCGGTGGTCATTTTGCAGCAGGCTTAACTCACCGGAAAATTCTGCAGAGTGGTCTCTGGTGGCCAACGATGTACAAAGATATACTACAGTTTGTCAAACAATGTGATATTTGTCAAAGATCGGGTCAGCCTTTGCAACTTCATCTTTTTCCTCTGCAACCCATCTTACCATTGGAACCTTTCCAGAAGTGGGGTCTAGATTTTATCGGTCCGATTACACCTCCAGCAGTCTCCAGTAACAATCGTTACATACTGACCTGCACAAACTATGCAACCAGATGGGCCGAAGCCTGGGCTTTACGGTCTGCTACAGCCGTTACGGTAGCAAAGTGTCTGCTAACCGATGTCTTTCCACGTTTTGGCTTACCACTGGAAATTGTCTCAGATCAAGGCACTCATTTTATAAACAATTTAATGAAGGCACTTACACAGTCATTTCAGGTCACACATAAATTTAGTTCTCCTTATTATCCGCGTGCTAATGGTTTGGCCAAAAGTACAAACAAATCTCTGTTGAATATACTTCGGAAATTGATCATGGAAGCACCGGAAAGATGGGATCAACTGCTACCTGCAGTGTTATGGGCATACCGGACTACCTACAAGGTAACAACAGGATTGACACCTTTCAAATTAGCTTATGGCTTAGAAGCAATAGCACCAATGGAGATAGTTATACCAAGTTTACGAGTAGCCATTACCCAGAAACTGCTACCGGAAGACTCACTGTCATTTCGGTTGGACACACTCAGAGAGTTAGATGAGCACCGATGGCTCAGTTTCTTAACTATGCACGAAGTTCAACTAAGACAGGCAAGGACGCACGATCGAAACCTGAAAACTCCAGTGTTTTCGGTCGGACAGCTTGTACTTTTCTATAACACAAAGTCAAACAGATCCGCAGGCAAATTCAAATTACAATGGTTCGGCCCTTACAAGATCGCAGAGCAAATCGGTCCAGCAACTTTTCGGTTGACTACGTTGATCGGAAATCCACTTCCACAAGCAATCAACGGCTCAAAGCTGCGGCCGTATCAAAGCGCTATTAGTCCGCATTAAATCATTCGGTAGTGGACCGCATTTTTTTTAGCTTTTGTTTTTTACTTTTCATTCTGTTCTTTCTTTTCTTTTTTAAAATAGCCGTGTTTTGTCATAAGCCGCCCTCCTTACCAATTACTCAAGCATGCACGCCAAATTAAAAGCAATATCATTCCAGCACTGCACAATGATAACCATCACTTCCTACCCCCCCACCGTAATATCTGTACTTAAGCTCTTCGGTTGCGTCAAAAAACGCTATTGTCTTCTTGTGATTGTGATTGTGTGTTCTGTGTTCTGTGTATCCGTGTGCTGTGTCCTGTGTATTAGTGTTTGCGTGCACAATGGAAGCATTGGCGAACTACACAGCTTTCTGTGATGGTATCCCTACCGAGGTAGGAGAATACCTGCATATCCGAGGGTTGGCCAACTTCGCTGAGCTGCCTTGGCACTCAGTGGAAGCCCATCCCTTCTTCGCACAAATTATCCCAGCCATCGCTCAATCTCCCATCACCGAACGACAATGGCTCTTCCCCTCCCTACCATCTAGAACCGTAATAACCTTCCAAGCCTTCGCCGAAGCCTTCCGCCTCACTCCACAAGGCCGCGAGAATGGCCCAAGTATCCCCGTAGCCCGCATGACCGAACTTTTCCCCCGCCATTCATCGAACGAATACACCATTCTCTGCCGCCCCGAACCTGAAAGAACTGCATTACAGTTCTTAGTCGCAATCCTTAACCTCCAGAAACGCACCTACGATATCTCCCGCCCATTCTATTCCGCCATCGACCTTACCGCACGAGAACCCGTTAATTTCGCCTCATTTTTCTTTCACCGAATCCATAAGGAGTGCGTCGCCATAGTGAAACCAGTCAACAAAAGGAACCACCCCTCAATCCAGACTTCCCCACATCCTTTCTTTTCTCTTCCCAACCATACTCGCCGCTCAACCACCACAACGAGGACCAGTCTTAAGGCATGAAGAGTCAGTTCAACTACTAGAAGATGAGGAAGAAGAAGATGAAGAAGAGCTCAACCAGTTGTTCCGCCAGAAACGTATCAGAATTAGCTTCTCAGAAAGTGAAGCACAAGGCTCAGCCGGAAAGGATAACGATGACGATAAAGACGAAGAGAAGAACGAAGAGGAGACATTCCACGATACAGCTACGTCAATGCATAACGAATCATCGGCAGAACAACAAGAACAACAGGATCAAGCAGAAACAGAATCAATCTCGACCGAAAAAGAAACAGAGCACCAGGAAAATGAGCAGCAAACTAATCAAGATGCACTAGACAATCTACTGAAGGAAGTGGAATCCACAGAAGCAAACAACGCAGAAACGGAACAAACAAATAAGGTACAAACTACTGACCCTGCCCTCCCCAAAACACAACTTGTTAACTCCATCTCCCAACCGGAACCACCCCGCAGCCCCATCAAGCCCAGTCACCCCACCGGAACTACTGAAACCTCAACATCCTCCCTCAATTATTCACTACCGAATTCACAACAACTCCTCATCGGAACCTCGTCGCAACCTCGCCCTCCTCTGCCACCCCACCCCATTCGAGTTTTTTCGGAATTAGAAGCCATGGGTCGCCTCTTAATTAATCTATCCCAACAACTACCGCAACACCTGAAGCAAGCCACAGACGATGCACGAGAAGAATTCCAACGGAAATTGGAAGTAATGGAGGCAGACATCACCCCCCTCCAGGAAGAGTTACAAGCAGCACAAGCGGAAAACCATGCACTCCATGAGCAGATCAAGCAACTACAGGCTACACTCCAAGCACAAGAAGAAAGCTCAAGCCAGCGAGATAAGGCATTAGCTGAAAAAGACGAATTACTGACAGCTGCCGACACCGAAATAATAAAGTTAAATCAAACAATCAAAGATACAGACGATACAAGAATAGCACTAGGAAACCTACTGGAAGAAACAAGACTCCAGTTGCAGGACACAGTACAGAAATACCAAGAGCAGCAGAGAGAAGCAAAGCAGGCAGTAGAAGAGCTACAAAGAACGAAAGAATCACTGGATGAGGTAAATTCTATACTTAAACATCAATTACTCAGGGAAGCTAAACATCAGAAGGAGTTAGCGAATGCCCGCAGAGAACGAGATGCATACCACAAAACCATACAGTTCCAGAATCAACAGTTTGAAAGACTGGATAATCAGGTATGCAACCAGAAAGACCGAATCACCGAGATGCAGAAACAAGTAACGGACATGAAGACAACAAGAGATGCGGCATTATCAAACAATTTTTATTTACAGGAGGCCTTTTTGCAAACACAGGCCGAAATTTTGCTCACCAAAGCTATTGCCCTTAGTTCCGTTAGAGTAGATGCGCAGATTTTAGAACCCGACACCCTTAAGCAATTATTAGAAACCCTTAAGAAAAAAATAGCCCGGACATTTAGATTAGCCAGGAATATGTATTTAGAAGGTATCATAGATGAACAGTAGTTTTGTAATCAAAATCACTTGCGGGTTCGAGTCCACCGTGCGTGCCAGTGTTAGTCGGCCGCCGAGTGAGACAAATGTAATGACTGCCGGATGTAACGGAGTTCCTTGAATTACGCGCGAAAAGTTGGTACGCGCATCTTGTAAAGGTTATGTAAAGAAATGTAAGAAGAATGGTCAGAAGAGACATTTTTGCCGGGAATTGCCAGATGGTTCGCCTTGATATTTGTCAGAATATTGTTACACTATTGTGAGGTTCTGAGTATTGTTAGTGTTGATTTCTGTTCTGTCTGCATCTTCTGTATATACTGAAGTTCATTGTAACGAATGTTAAGTGACGGATTGTGTGTCTGAGTACTGGTTCCGTATATGCTCTTCAATCGTCGAAAAGTACCCTGAGTCAGTCTGAGTAGTTATATTATTGTGTGATTTGATTTGACAACTTAATACACTGTTGAGTATGTTCTGTTTGTTTTACTGAACTTGTTGCATTCGGTGATGAGGACGGACTAGTATTTTTGGTAACGTGAGCTTTTAGTTGAGATCGCTATAAAGCGTTGTGACAAACGAATCTATCAGTTAAAGTATTGTCTCTGGTTGATTACTACTGTGAAATCGGTATCCCAGACTACTGCTCTGTTCCAATAGCAGGTTAGTCTGGAGAGTTTGGTATGCGGAAATATAGAGATCAAATGTTGTTAGTTATTGCTAGTAACTGAGCTAAGACGCGTATACATGTTTCGGATGTTGTGTTGAATAATTGGGAAAAGAGTACAGGGCCTCTGTCTAACAGACCCCTACCACTCCCAAGAACCCACGTTGTTTTCGGTGACGATACTAAAAGTTTAACACAGTTTACGGTGAATCATTGTTTTACGTTAATATTTGCTCGGTAATGATTTCGGCTAGACAGTAACACAACGTTACCGTTACTGTTTCTCTTAACAGTATGGGATTCCATTGTAGTGGATGGACATTTCGATATGCAAATGTATGTAAGTTTATCTTGGTGGTATTTCCTTGATGTTGTAGGTATAATGAATCTCTTCCCCAGTCTTGCACTATCCACATTTGTCTCATGAAGGGTCGACCTAATATCATTTTGTAATTGTTAGCCTTTTCAAACTTACAGATGGCTAATGTGTGTTCAAATTTGACTCCATAGGTGGTTAATTTGATCCTTTATAATATTCCTAAGGGTTTCTCTACATGACCGTCCGCTAGTTGGAGCTTCATTCGTGTGGGTCGTAAAGTAGGCTTTCCCCATTTCTCCCAAATCTCATTGGTGGCGATTCCTACTCCAGCTCTTGTGTGTAGTATAGCCTTGGTCATGTAGCCGTTGTAAGTGACAGGCAAACACGTATTACCTTCGTCTCCTTCACTAAATTCTCCCACCTTATCTACTGGAATTTGTATCTTAGATGAGTTTTCTTTTCCCTTGTTTTCCTTTTCATCCTTCTCTTGCCCTAGTTCCAGTTGACTCACTAATTGCTTCCATAATTGCGATTTAACCTGAAGTAATTCTTCCACAGTCAGTTTGCATTGTACTTTCGTCTTCTTAAGTTCCGTTAGATTGTGTGAATTCTTTTCTGAGTTTCCCTTTCCTTTTCCATGTACTGTGGGTGCTTGGATTATCATGGATTCCTTTTCGTATTCTCCCATGTAATTTGGTAAGGTTGAAATGCTCTGAGCTTCTTCTCTATTTCTGTCTAGTCTTGATACTTCCTCATATACTTCTTCCATGTTGGGATTTGGTTGATAAACTTCTACATCTAATTTCTCAAAGGGAGGTTTGGTCACTCCATTCCTCTTCCATTGTTCTTCTCGGATTCTATTCCATAATTCCTTCGACCAATCAGCCTCTAAGTCAGGTATCATTGACATAGGTTCGTCTTGAGTTTTCACTCACTCATCATCCTTCTCTTTTAGTTCTTTATCCTTGACTTTAACACACTCCTTGTATTGATCATCTGCTATCCTCATCTCTGGAAGGGCTAGGATAGTCTTTTCTAGGGTTGCTTGTGCTACCTCTATAAGTTTTCTACATATCGCAAGCCTCTCTTTTTCTAATTCTACTTGTGGATATAGTTTTTCATGTTGTTCTACATTTGCTCCAGTCTTAATTCTAGCTTGGTAAGCTTTTAACCACATGTCTAAGTCATCCGGTTTTGGGTCAGCTAGAATTGATCCTGGTTTCTCTGCTTCTTGGATAAGCGCTGGAATGGGAACCTCTTCTCGAATCTCTGGTTCTTATGCTCTTTCTTACTTCTGGTTTGTTTCTTATTGTCTTGATTCTTGTTTTTTATCCATTTATCTTTGAGCTTTTCTCTTCTTTCCTTCCATTTTTGTACTTTTATGTTCTGGGTATTCTCACGTGAATCCTCTGAATCCTCTACTATTTGAATTTTGGGACTTACTATTCTATTGTTTTCTTGTTCCCGTTCTAGTTGTTTTCCTTTTTGTTCTTTCGTTTGAGCTCGGGTAATGGCCTTTAAAGGAACGGTGTATTCTTTATCACCTACAGGTGCTTCTATCACTTCAATTACATTAATTGGTGTAGTGTCTTGGACTTTGGTGGGATTCTTAGGGCAATCTCTGAAAAGATGTTCCTTTCCGCAATCATTACAATATCCTTCCCAAGTCCTAGGAGGTGGTGGGTTGTAAGGCCAAGGACATTCTCTAATAAAATGGTCTCCTCCGCATCTATAACAAGGTCCTCTTGGCACAGGTGGTCTAATGGGTGGTCTCATGGGTGGTGGTGCTTTAGGTGCAGTATACATTAAAGTTGCTACCTCCGTTCCATAAGCCTAATCATAGCCTTCATATCCATAGTATGCCGAATCATATGCTGGTTCATACTCTAACATGTTGGCTTCATAGGGATAGTAATCTGCTGGGGGTAGTTCATATCTAGGGTTTGCTGATTCTACACTGGTCATCGTTGAGGCTGGCACTATGGCTCTTTCCAAATTTTCTTCTAGCTGGTAATACTTCACAGGTACCACATGTTGAGGGTGTGGGGGTTGTGGTCCCAACACTGGTTGGGGGTTTCCAAATTGTGCTGTTTCATATGGCATGGGGGCTCCTGCTGGTGTTGGGTATGAATTGTATCTGGGCATATCTCTACCTGGCTCTCTAGGTGGATATCCATATGGTCGATACTGAGGCGGTAGGAGAGGTCATGCCTGCCTATTGAATGGGCAGTTCTCCGTGGTGTGGTTGGTGTATTTTTGTTCTATGTGGCAGTACAAGGCAGTTCCTTGATGGGGCTGTCTATTGTAAGGATATGTCTGAGGTACACCAGTTCCTCCTCATACACACATGTGCGTGGGGTGATCTCCTCCACATAGACTACATCTTCGTAACATAGGAACTCTTAAGGCTGGGTGTTGGTAATTTCTCTGTCCTTGGACTCCCAATTTCTTTTCTACCAGGTCTGCTAATTCCTCCACATTACTGGAGTTGGACGTAATAGTACTCCGAGAATCTTTTGATTTAGTGGGGCTAAGCGTGCTCTTGAGATCCTCAGCTAGATTGTCTTCTAGGTCAATGCACTCTTGAAGACACTCACTCAGGGTTTGCAATCTCTTCACGTAAACTAGCGTTCTTAGGGTTCCATTTGTGAGTCCATCCAAAAATAATGAAATCATTTTTTGCTGAGTGGGCCTCTCTGCAGCTGGGCACCTATCCACATATTGGTTGAATCTTTGGGTGGCCATTTTCACAGTTTCATTAGGGTTCTGTTTAAAGATATGGATTAAAGACGTAGAGTTACGTTTAATCCCTCTCTTAGTGAATTCCCCAATGAATTCTTGAAAGAATTGCTCCATATTTCCAAATTGGTTGGGATCTAATGGATGGAACCAAGTCAGAGCCGTTCCTGTGAGGGTGAGTCCGGAAGACTCATACTGCACAAAGAAGTCGTCTACTTGTTTTGCTCTTAGAACTTGTTTAAATTCGGTAATGTGGTCATAGGGTTCTCAAAATCCTTCATAATGATTTCTCATGCATTTGGCCACCTGAATCGGTCTCAATCTCCTCATTGGTTCTGGTGGTCTAGGCATTACAGGGAAGGAAGGAATTGCTGGTCTAACTAGGGGTATTCCAGGCTGTACTCCTATTGGTGGTCGTGGTCTTACCGGTGGTTGGTATTGATTACCTACTCCAGGGTGGGTCTGATTGTGAGTTTGCACTACGCGAGTTGCAAATTGCACATGAGTACGGTTTGGAACACTCCGTTGTCTAGTTTGTCCTGACGTGGTGTGCTCTGCCTCTTGTTGGGTTCCAAAGGGGTTTTGAGAGGTGGTTGCCTGCTCTCTTCCGGATCTTGTAGATCATAAAATGTCATCGGGCTTTCTTCTCTTCCTTGGGCTGGTGAGTCTGTTTGCAGCAATAAGTCCATTCCATGGATCAAATAGACTTCCAATAGGTAGTCATCTTGAGGTATCAAGTCTCCTCTCAAGACTCGCGTCACTTGGGACTTGCCTCTAGGGGTTGTCACTAACTCCTCAGGGTATCGTCTCCCTGAGTCTTCCTGTCCCACTAGCTCTCCTCTCTCATTGATCAAATCAAGAAATTCAGTCATTATGTATATGTGACCTATCTTGTCCATCTATGCTCCTCCCTCATACTTAACAGCCGGTCTAGGCACAATTGTGGCATCCATGGAAGTTACCATCCGAACCATAGATCTGTTTAAGCCATCGAGGTAGATGGGGATCTCCTGGGCATTAGTAGAAACATACTGTAAAGAAGTGCGATACTCCCCTTCTACAGTGGTCATGAAGTTCCTACCGAGAGTGGGACCCTGCATGTCGTCTGAAGCCATGGGTATCTCCTCCTCTGAGTCACTAGAGGTGTCTGAATAGACAGAGCGGTGACTGACCTGAGCGGCACTTCCAACAGAAGATATGACACTTCTTCGGCTACTTAGCACCCTTCCTGACCTCAAGTTCATTCACCGTCTTGAGGCTCTCTAGGTCTCTGAAACTCTCCCTAAGTGGCTCCACAAATGCCTCAAGTTTTCCCTTCAAAATGCTTCCTCTGAGCGATACCACTTTAGGCGATACCACTTTAGGCGATACTAAACTGTCCACGATACGGTACCTGAAACCTAGGCGATACGATACCGCAATTGGGCACGATACGATATTGGCTATCCTGGCGATAGGATACCTCCAGAGTAGACGATACGATACCAAGCCTAGTCACGATACGATACCTATGGGTTCCACGATACGATACCAGAAAATTGGGCGATACAATACTTATGCTCTAGCTGATACAATACCAGGTACTCTCGCGATACGATATTGAAACTGGGGCGATACGATACTGAAAACCCAGAGGATATGATACTTGAGTATTACATGATACGATACTGACCTTCTCATACGATACGATACCAGAAAATTGGGCGATATGATGCTTATGCTCTGGTCGATACGATACCAGGTACTCTCGCTATACAATACTGAAACTGGGGTGATACGATACTGAAAACCCAGACGATACGATACTTGAGTATTACATGATACGATACTGACCTTCTCACACGATATGATATCTCAGCAAGCAGCGATACAATACCAAAATGGTATCGCGATACGACACCGGAATGAGAGACGATACGATACTTGAGGGCTGCACGATACGATACTACTGCAGGTGGCAATATGATACCACTGACCTGAGCAATACGATACTGGATTCTGTGGTGATACGATACCACCAACTTGCATGATACGATACTAGTATGGTATCGCGATACAATACTAGGACAAGACACGATACGATACCAAAAGTGGACCGCGATACGATACCACTTTGGTAAGGTGTGATCGCGATACCAACCCGGCGATATGATACCACAAGTGGTATCATGATACCAAGGCTGGTAATCGGCGATACGATACTTCGACGAGTATCGTGATACAAGGGAATTTTTGGTATCGCGATACCAAAAACTCAACCGATCGCAATAATCAAGCCAAAATATCTCAAAAATAAAAACTTTTTGTTTCCCCTTGCTCTTCTCTCCCCCCTCTTCACTCCTAGCCTACTGTCTCACTCCAAGAAGCTCAGAAAACACTCTGTCCTGCCCCGCGATACCGGTTGCGCAAGTAATCACTTATTGTGCACTTTTAAACTGTTTTTGTCAATGAAATCTTATGGAAACTTACCTTTGTGATGTCTTGCTTGCACCTTGAGCTCAGTAAATAGCTTTGATAGCCTGGAAAGCACGATAGCACACCCATGATACCGATCGCTGCTCTCACACGATACTACTTTCTAAATAGTTGAGAAATGAACTAAAATTTTTGGTTTTTATACTTTTTGGTGACTGAAATTGAACTACACTAATTTGGCAATTTTTTTGGGATTTTTCTTGGTGGTCTTGGCTTACTCCTACTCCACTCCTCTTCTCCTCTCCTCCTAACCTAACCCTTACTCTCCCTTCTCTCCCTTCCTACTAACCCTAAACCTAAAAACTCATTACACACACCTCCGAGATGTGAAGTACCAAGTGCTAAAGTGATGGACTACTTGCCACTGAACGAGTTCACTTCTACAAGAACAATTTCATCACTCTCGAGCTATAACCATCACAAAGGCACCTTGGTTGAGTGTTCCCCGGCAACGGCGCCAAAACGTGTGTACCTAAGTCAAGAAGACTTAAGGACTCGTGCCAAAGAGACTAAACCTCATTTGCCACACAAGTGCGTATAGTGGGAAATTGACACACGCTTATTTGTCAATCCGATCAAACGACCTAACCAAGTGTATGAGGACATGTGCACACGTGATGGAAAATGAAGTGGTTCAGCTTATATGCATGAGAAAAGACTAATCCACCTCTCTATCTCACCGAAATACTAAAAGTGTCTGCCGCAATACCACTTACAATAGTTTTTAGTAAATCAAGGATTTCTCTCAGTTCCAAACTCCAAATATGGCCAATAGCAGGTTCATTTCGAAGCTCTCGATGGGAAGCTTCTGTTGGAGTTGTTTCACTTGATTCTGACAACCGTGCTTCAAGTTATGACTAAAATAGTGAATAGCAGGAAACACCCACACTCACTACACAACTCCTACAAGTTCACACACACACTACAGTAGCTCAAAAACAGTGGGGAGGGGTAGACAACAGTCCTACACACACATTCCAAGCATTACACACACATAGAAGATAAAAAAGAAGATGAAAATCTGCAAGAAAAAAACAAATTCGAAAATCAGGAGCTCTCCTTCTTCACAATGGCAAAAAGTCTCTACAAAGAGTCACAAAGTGACTTATATACATATGCTCTAAATTTGGTCCTTTCACACAAGATACCGGCACTTTATTACTAACAAAGTGAATTTCCTACTAATTTACAAGGAATATATTACAATAAGTTCGGATTATGCATCTAGAGGACTCCTCTAGTGCATTTACATGGCTTGAGGGAATTTTCTAAAACTTTGAAGAAGAAAAATGTGCCCATTAATTTGAAAATTTTGGGGCTCCTCTTTTGTGCCTCTCTGCTCTGGAACACTCTCCCCCTCTTTGTCTCTGTCGTCCCTTGACAGGCTTTTGCTTCTCGTTTGTCGCTCGTCTAAGAGTTCTGAATATACGCACCCAGTGGTCGAAGAAGCAACAAGGACTGTCAGAGAATTTGTTATTTTATCCGAAGTATGTCCTTTGCTTCTGCTTGCCCCTTGATATCCCGTACATCACAATTCTGGGTTGCTGTATTCAGTCGGGCTGCCACGCATGCCACCAGTGACTAAGAATGTGCTGTTCTTAGTCACCCGCTTCAACTTTTTAGCCTCTACCTCTTTCTAACTTTTGGTCTTCTGATTTATCTTTATCTTCACACATCTGACCCTGTTGTATTGCTTTGAGCCTGTATCCTTTCTTTCCATCGCACGCTATCAGCGGGAGGACTATTACTTGCCAAGTATCTTCTTGCACTTCTTCATGTATGCTTCTTGGCCCTGGTCCGTCGTTCCCATGAAATGTCCTGGTTCTTGATATTCTGTAATTCCACTCCTCAGGACCTAGATGTTTGGCATTGTTACTTGATGCGTGCCCCTATGGGGCTTTGGGCAGAGGGTGGTTCTTTTGCTTTTATTATCTTCCTTCTTTATTGAGCAGTTTTGGTCTTTGACTTTCTTCTTCTCTTCTTGCTTGAGTCCCCTTCCACATCTATGTTGATGACATGCTGCTCACTGGTCCTATTGAGAATCATATTGCTGATTTTAAGGCTAATTTGCATGACTCATTTGAGATGTGTGATTTGGGGCATTTGCATCACTATTTGGGCATTCAATTTATGCAAGTTGATGGTGGAATGGCTTTGTGCCAAACGAAATATATTGACACATTATTGCAGCGTTTTGGCCTTGAAGACTATAAGCCTATTGCCACTCCTATGGAGACAGGTTTACGATTGAGTCTTCATGATGCTGGAGATGCATTTGATGTTGTCCTCTATCAGCAGGCTGTTGGATGCCTGATTTACTTATGCATTACTAGGCCAAATATTCAGTTTGTTGTTTCACAGATGAGCAGGTTTATGCATTGCCCAGGTGTCAAGCATTCGCAGGCGGTTAAGCACATCTTTCGCTACTTGAGTGGTACTCGACTACTTGGGTTGTTTTATCCCAAGGGGGGATCACTACCGCCAAATTTGCATGCTTTTTCTGACTCAAACTAGGCTAGTTGCTATGACACTCGTGTGTCCACTAGTGGATTTTGCTTCATGCTTGGTAGCTCATGTATATCTTGGTTGAGCAAGAAGCAGCCTACTGTGGCCACTTCCAGTTGTGAGGCTGAGTATAGGGAAGCTTTCACAACTACTATTGAGTGTGTGTGGCTCAGACACCTTATGACTGATTTGGGTTTTGGTCAGTCTTCTGCCACCACCATCTTCACTGACAGTCAGAGCGCATTGGCAGTTGCGAGGATTCCTCTGTTCCATGCTCGCACTAAGCACATTGAGGTGCATTATCATTATGTCAGGGAGAGGTTCTCTGCTGGGGAGATCAGCTTGGTATATGTGCTGTTAGACGGCCAACGGAGTAGGACAAATGTATGCCGGATGTAACGGAATTTTCGAAATTTGCGCGAAAAGTCGGTACGCGCATTTTGTAAAAACATCTTTTTAAAGCAATAGAAAAAGAGTGATCGAGACCCGTTTTTCTCAGAAGTTGTTTGAGTACTGTCTGAGTTGTGTGGTGTCATCGAGAGATTGAGTCATATTTCTATATTGTTCTGTTCAATCTGTTCGTCTATTCCTACTGCAGTGCAGAGTAATGAATTCGTAGTAACGGGTGTGAATCTGTTTGTTAATAGTTATGTTCTGTATTCACTGTTGATTCCGAGCACAGGGAAGGACTAATATTGGTAGTAGTATGAACTGCGAGTTGGAGCCCTAATAAGCTTGGTGGTTAGTTAAACTGTGATTAGTATGTCTGTTGATGGAGTTTTGCATACGATCAACCTGTACACCCTCTGGTACGGCCGTCTGTCTGACTACTATCTGGTATACCTGTCTGTCCTGAAGAAGTGTGTAGTGATTCGCATAAGTTTAGTAAGTTGAGTAACTCTATTAGTTTGCAAGTCAGAACCAGACTACTGCTCCGTTACCATAGCAGATTAGTCTGTAAGTTTGGCGTCCTAATACGCAGAAACAATTACTGGTCAGTTAAAACTAAGTATCTGAGCTAAGACGCGATAGAGTATTTATGGTTATGTAAGGATTTGGGAAAATAGTACAGGGCCTCTGTCTAACAGACCCCTACCACTCCCAAGAACCCACTGATCTGACAATGCCTTTCGGTAATTGAAAGTTTAATATAGTTTACGGTGAACCTCTATTTTATGTTAAATATTTGCTCGGTACGATTTCGGCTAGTTATTAAAACAGCGTAACTTTGTAGTATTTAACACTTGGTGCCGTCTGTGGGAAAGTGGCATCATAGTTGCCAGTCATATGTCAGAATTAGATTATCGTTCGATTGGCAGTAGCAACAGAACCAGATTGTTGCAGACTGTCCCGTTAGTAATACTACGCGAATAGTACAAAAGATGATATATGCCGGTTACTCGATCCGGTGAAACGTATCCCAAGAACCAGCAGTTTGGAGTACTAAAGCCAACTTTGGGAGGTAGAAGTACAACTAAGACTGACCCAGTTATCAAGAAAGTTAAGAACGTTAAAACTGGTTCCGGTCAAAGTCCGGTGGAACCTGTTCTGTCTCTGGTGGATTCCGGTACTACTTCGGCACAGTCTGTCGAAAATATAGTAACTACAGAACCTACCAAGACGCAGTTGGAATCTAGTTTAACACTCTTGGAAAAAGATTCGGATACGATTAGAAACGCTTTGGTCAAAGAAATCGGCGAAGGCAAAAAAACGCCGAATTCGGGCATAATTTCGGTTCATTCTGGAATTTCGGTAAGAGAATCACAGTTCTTCGATGACGATTCAGCATTTTCTGCTGAATCCTCAGCCCATCTGCCATGCTTGGAAGCGAGTTCCCATACACTGGACATCAAGGAGGAAGGAAGGCTATTTGAAACAGAGATTCGAAGCATATTAGACAAGATAATCGCACCGAAAAGTGCGTCATCCGACGATACAGATTCCGGTAGTTCAGCAGGAAAGTATAACACGCTCACAATGAACGGACAACAACAGTTATGTTCACCCAGGCCACCTCCAACGAGAGTGACGTACACTAAGTTTGGTGGATTTCCAGGAGATGATCCGGATGCTCACGTACGCACCTTCGAGATAAGCTACGCAGTTCTCAATCATCCACCGGATCAGGCCTACAAAGCTATTGTCTTCCAATCTACACTTGTTAATGAAACAGCTAGATGGCTTACAGAATATGATATTAATCATTTCGGCACTTACGAAGCAGTACGAGATGCTTTTCTACAGCGATTTAGGCTAAAAAAGAATCCAGCCGAAATTTTTGATTATCTGCAGAATAACAGACAGAAACCAAATCAAACTGTACAGGAGTATGCTACTCTCTTCAGAACACACTTAAGGCAGCTACCACCGGCCCATGCTAACTTACCAGATGATGTTATCACTCAGTGGTTCATCAATGGCTTAGTTCCACAACTTAAGCAGATCATGATCATAAGATGTGTCGGAGCCATGTCCCTCGATGCAGTCATTGCAATGACTTTGCAACTGGAACACAAAGTCGGTGGATTTATAGAAGATTTAGAATGGTTAAAAGCAAACAAGAATGTTGCAGAAGACATAACCAGACAAGTATATTGCATCACATGCAAAAATTCAGGTCACACTAGTGCAAATTGTGCACTAAATCAAACATTTTGCGCTATTTGCAACACTGTCGGACACACCACTGGAAACTGTGTTTACAACGCCAGAATACAGGGAACAACAACGGTCAATGCAGTTATTCAAGAACATGGCCAGCCAGCGAATCACTACGTGCCTCCGCAATTGAGAAACAATCAACCGCAAGGATATCGGAACTACCGAGGACAGAGGAACAACAATTTTAATGCAAACCGCTAGCAGAACGGAGCACCACCGAAAAATCCCAATCTACCACCACCACGCTGTCATTTTTGCGGCGAATTCGGACATATTAGGAGATTTTGCAAGGATGCAGCTGAGTATGATCAAAGGAAGAAGGAACGCCAAAATCCAATGGCCAACATGGTAAAACTCACACCAGTAGAGACACAGGCTGCTGCAGTCCAGACCCGTTCCGGCAAACAATTGCAACCAGAAGCAGAAATATTTGAACCAGGGGTACGTGAACAACACAGAATGTATAACAAAGCTAGTCAATGGACCACTACCAGTCTTTCCAGAGCCTATTCCGGTAGCCCAACCCTCGTTAACAAAGGAAGGAACACAACAAAGGGAGTTAGTAGCAGAAACATCATCAGCAGCAGATGCATTGCCCACCGTAGACTCCTCCGCATCAGCAGAGGCATCAACTTCAACATCAGTAGAGCCTGTCAATCAATCTCAACCGGCTTGGGAAATCTTATCTAAGGCATCAATCACTCTGCCTCTGGGCCAACTACTAGCATTAGTACCTGGAATTTGACAACAGTTCCAACAACAGTTCAGTCCGGTACCTTCTTGTATTCCGGCAACAGCAGTAGCTCAACCGGAACCTGATTCTACGGTTGATCATTCAGTTCCCTTGATTACAGTATGGTATAAGAATCATAAGATTACGCAGGTATTAATTGATGGAGGCTCTGGTGTTAACATTACGACTGTGGCATTATGCAAAAGATTAGGATGGACCGGAATCGAACCAGTTCAATTTTTTGTCAGAATGGCAGATCAATCAAGAGTCCATCCTGTAGGACTTGTGCGAAATATACCCATCACTTTGCAAGGTACGACCTTTAAAATGACCTTTGTTATACTAGATTTGCCAGAATCCACTTTAGATTACAACCTTCTTTTTAGACGACCTTGGCTGAAACATGCGAAGGTAATACAAGACTGGTCCGCACAAGAGCTTACATTTAAAGATGCCAATCGTAGATATGTGGTAAAATTAGATGCTATACAACCTTGCGAGTTACACGCTAGACCGTATTTTGCTGAACTAGTCCATATGTTAGATGGGCTATCAGATGATGAAGAAGAGGAATTTCTGAAGAATAACACTGACTTAATTTCACTAGGAACTGTTGATCTACAGTCCATTGTAGATAACTGAAACACTTCAATCTGTACAGTAGTACCCATCACCGACGAAGCTAAGAAGGAAGATACCGTCTCTATCCATGACGATGAATTACAGCCACTTTTCAAGTCAACAGACGATACAGAGAGACCTCAACAGTTTTATGTCCCCGAAGATCAACTGACCACATACAACTTAGGAGATGAAGATCATCCGTGTTCTGTAAAGATAAAGCATAATTTACCGGAATTATTCAAAGCAGATTTGATTCGACTACTTCACGAATTCTCAGACGTCTTTGCATGGGATTACAAAGATATGAAAGGATTAGATCCACGCATCTATCAGCATAGAGTCATGTTGAAGCCTGAAGCTAAACCAAACAAACAGCCCAGCTACCGGATGAATCCCAATTATGCATCACAGGTAAAAGCCGAACTTGATAGATTATTAAAAGTCGGATTCATCGTCCCAGTATGTGTACTTGAGCCGCAATGACTCAAGGACTTGTACCAATGAGACTATACCTCGATTGCCATACAAGTGCATATAGTGGAGTTCTTTTCACACATTTAATTATCAATCCTAAGGAGTGACTTACCAAGTGTATGAAGACTTGTGCACACGTGATAGAAAATGAAGTGAGTTAGCTATTCAAGCACGAGAAAAGACTAATACTACCCACACCTACTGAAAAACTGGAAGTGTTGCCGCAAGCCTCTTTTCAGCAGTTTTGGTTTTTTGAGGTTTTCTCCCAGCCCAGAACTCCGAACATAGACAATAGGGTACTCGTTTCGAAGCTCTCGACGAGACGAATCCAACGGTAGTGGTTTCACTCAATTCGGACCACTCTGCTGCAAGTTATGGCAGAAACAGTGAATTACGGGAATTCCTAACGCCCGCGTTTTTGCTTCTCCTAGCTTACACACGCACTACAGCCACTCAAAACAAGGGGGAAGGGGTAGACAACAGTCCTACACTTGCATTTCAAGCATCACACACACATACATGAGCAAAATGAAGATCAAAATCAGCAAGAAAGAGGCAAACTCGAAATTTCAGAAGTGCTCTTCTTCACCATGACAAGAAGTCCTTTACAATGAGTCACTTTTGACTTATATACTAGTGCCCTAAGTTTGGTCCTTTCACACAAGAGACCGGCACTTTATTCACTAAAATGCTAACTTCCTACTAATGTACATGGGTAATTCACTAATCTTCTGAGGGGATGCATCTAGAGGACTCCTCTAGTGCATTTACAACGGAAAATATATACAAAAGTGGTTATGTTACAAAAAATTGTGTGTCCAAATCGGAAAAATTTTGGGGCCCGTCTTTTTCCTCTGCTTTGTGCGCTCTTTAGCTCTGCAACACTCTCCCCCTCTTCGTCTCTGTCGTCCCTTGACAGACTTTGCTTCGCGAACGCGTCCCTTGGGCTGTGTTGCCTGATTCTTGATCTTGCTTTTCTCCGCACGCTTCCCTTGGTCAGTATTGTCTGCAGTTAAACAGACATGCAGATTCGATGGCCTTCTTGATTCAAGCTCTACTACTCGAGAGCCTGATGTAGTTGTCTTGCCTGTTGACTCGGGTTGCCACGCACGCCACCAGTGACTAGGAATGTGATGTTCTTAGTCACCCTCTTCAACTTTTCAGCCTCTACCCCTTTCTAACTTTTGGTCCTACTCTGATGTTTGAAAAATCCACTACTCGGGACCCTGGGGTTTAGCTTTGTAGCCTGGTGCGTGCCCCTGCGGGGCTCTGTGCAGAGATGGGTGTTGCGCCCCTGCGGGGCTTCCTGCAGAGATATGTTCTTTTTTCTCTTCTTAATGAATAGTTTTGGACTTTGATTTTCTTCTTCTTTTCTTCTTGCTTGATTGTCCCTCTACACGTCCCTCCTCCTGAACTCTGTCGTCCTCGACAGGCTTTCAGAGGCGACGCGTGTATGTTTGAATGGCGGTTTGCTCTCGTTGGTTCAGCAGATTTGCATGACATATCATGAATTCCTTCCATTGCTTTGACTTCACTCCGTCTTCTGGCGCCTGTCTGTGATCAGCGAAGAAGCTAGTTTCATAGGCCACCAGTCTGGCATTTAAATTTGAAGTCATCTTTACAAAAATTTCCGAATCGATTTCAAAGAAGCCGGTGAAGAATGCTTCTTCGAAGGTCTGCATATAAGTTGATGGCAAAAACATGAGGCGGGAATAGTATGCCATAATGGTGAGTCGGCTCGGAATGGTTGATAAATAAAAAATGAGGGCTTCCGACCCTTGCGTAATGCCAATGAAATTCAAAAATGTGTACTTCGCATGCTGGAAAACCTTTAACACTGTAATGAGCATGCTAAATATTTTATTTGTCATCTTGACTGCTAAGTCCGGCACTGTGGCATATTTGGCAATCCAGAATTCCATTGTCTTTACCATATATTCTTCAGTGGGTAGATAATTATGTGGCGGACTAGGTATTAATGGGTAATTTAGCCACTGATTATTGATGGAGCCTTGACGCTGTGCTTCCCAAAATTGCGTCCAAGAGCGTCTGCGGGGTACAGGACAAAATGATGGATTTACCTGAAGCGCATATGGTGATGCTTCCCACTGTACCCGCAAAGTCGGATTCTTCTCCAAAATTTTCCTTCGCCATATGGGATCCGCCTTCTCAAATTCCTCTTGAGTATACTTGAAAGTGTCATGCTGGAATTGAAGGTTGTGGTCCGGATCTTTATTCGTGGTAGTCTTTATGTACATGCGCGTCTGTTCTTTAAGTAGACCATATGGTACATTGAAGGGCTTCAAAATTTGATCTAGCTGTTTATTATCTATTCGAGCTTCCTTCATTATTTGTATTATTTGATCTTCAAAATCAGCCGTGAGCTGGGACACCAGTAGTGCCCTTTCTGGTCTGCTCAATTCTGCAATGTCGCGTGTGTTAGGTTCTAGTGGAACCTCCTTTTCCGCCCTTAGTGGTGAATGATACAAGGGAGGAGAGAGAGGACGTACCTCTTCCTCCACAGTAGCCGTGGTTTCTGGAGGAACTACTGGTGTCCCTTGTTTCTCTTTTAGCTCAATCTGCTCCTGCAACCGTTTAATGATGTCATCTTTATTCCTGAGCTCCTCTTCAGCCTTTGTAAGTTTTTCTTGATGTTTGACTAATTCCTGTGCCACGATATGCATGTGATCTGTGTCTTCCTTGCACTGTCGGAAATAATCTTTCTCGGCTTTTTTCCATTTCTTTCGTAGAGCTGCAGTATCATTCATATATTTCTGTTCCCATTCTGCAATTGTCTCTTGCTCCTGTTTGAGCTGATCTGCCATCTGGGTCAACTTTTCTTCCATGTCTTTGATGTCCTCATTTGTTTTGTCAAGATCTGTCGATGGTTGATCACTGAGGAGAGCTGTCATTAGCTCTTTGTTTCTGTCCCTTAGTTGGTCTGCTTCTTCCATGCTCACCTTGAGCTGTGACTCGAGTACTTTGCTACGAGTCTGTATTCTTGTTTTCTCTTTCTCCGTTACTTCCAATTTCTTCGTCAGCTCCAACACTTGCTCTTTAAGGTGGGCATTCTCCTTTTCTAATGTTTTGCATTGTGTTTTGGTTGTTTTTATCTTCTCCTTTTTCTTCAACACCTGAGCTTCTACTTTAGATAAGGTCTTTGTCAAATGCATACCTTCTTTCTGAAGCTTTTGTTTGTCGAGCATGGCCTGGTCGTAATCTTCATCAGCATCAAGCATCAGTTGTTGAGTGTCGAGTGCTGTGCGGATCATATCCTGCACCACCGGCTTGAGCTGAGCTATATCTACATTCAACCATGTCTTGGTTATGTCCGGTGTTTCTCCTGTTTGTACATCTTGTCCCTGTGCTACATGGATCAATTCTTTGTGTGGTTGTCGGACCTGTAGTTGTATATTAACTTCTGCTTCATTTTCGACCGTTTTACGAACTTTCGTGGCACTCCCTTGAAAGGTTACATCCAGAGGGGACGGTTCTGCCACAACCCTTAGTGGTGTGAAGGGTTCTTCGTCTTCTTTCTCTTCTTCTTGAGGCTTGTCCTCAGATATCATTGCATGCACCTCATTATCATTTTGGTCCTCCTCTATGTGGGTGATGGAGGCATCTTTTTGTTGCATGGGTTGTTGTCCTTCTTCTTCTGCCTTCTTCGTGGTTGTACCCTGGTCTGCCAGCGATGATTGTCCTTCTTTTTGGTCGTCAGCTTGGGCTTCATCATAATTGACTTCATTTAATTCGACCCACTGGCCATCATCTTTTGATTCGCTCTTAATATCTACATCCAGTAACGATGTAGTTTGCTTTTCTTGGGCGTCGGATCCTGAACTTGAATTGTCTAGCCCAATTTCCCGATACCTGTGTACCTTAGTAAGTTTTCTTTTGGGTTTTTGAACTGTTGCAGCCTGTTGATAATGATGACCTTGCACTGGGAGACTGATTTGCCCTTCTGTATACTTGTGAGTCTCCTCCAGTGCTTGAGTTAAGTCTTCTTCCGTAATTTTCCTGGGTACTTGAGTGGTGGTGGTAGGCAGCACATGTACTCTCTTTGGTTGTGGTGCTTCTTCTTCTTTCTGCGGAACTTCTCTCGGCCGCTTTGTACCTCTCATGGTTCCTCTCATCCGCGGTTGCGAACTTGTTTCTGTTTCTTCTGCTTGTTTACTCCCTTTCTTTTGTTTAGGTACTGTAGCACTCTTGACATATTGAGCCAGTTCCATTGAAGATGGCATCTCCCGCAGATAGTCACGCATGCCCAATGCATGGTAAATCATGATTGTGAGGGCGGTGGTTCCATTGAGGAATTTTTTATTCTCCCACTTCTTCTTGGCCTCGAACAATCTTTCCTGCACGTATGGTGTGAGATTTACCTGATTGCCGATCTGTTTTGTGGCATGAGACAATAATTGGACAATAATTTTTTGAGGGGCCGTGTATCGGTTCATGCTCGGGAAGCAGAAATGTTGATGAATCAACCTGACTTCCTCTTCAATATCCACTCTGTTAATGTCGACAAAGGTTCTAGTATTTGCCCCACGAATTTCTTCTTTGGCCGTGTTGACACCATCTTTCTCCCATTCAAAAGCTTCTTTGATTAAGTCGTGGGAGAACTGAATGACTACCCATTCGCCATTCTTGTCCATTACATTGGCTTCTGGCACCAATGGATCATGTAGTGCTGATCTCAAGGTGTTCATGACTTGGGTACATCGTTGGAAGTCCGGTTTGTAGATAGGTAGCTCGAAATACTTGTGAATTCCTGCTTTCTTCAGGATATCGATTGTAGATGGCATGCCATGTAAAATCTTGAAGTCCTGGGACATGATCGGAAAGTGGTGATCCGTGTCCATGATCTTTATGTTGGCCAAAAAGAGATACTCTTCCACAGGCTGTTCATCTCTGAACCAGTGTCCTTTAGCTTTCGTAAGACATTGGGGAGGAAATTCCTGGACCTCCTCTTGGATTGTAGCTTCAGAGTCTTCAGAAGCCATCTGCACCTAATATAAAGTGTGAATTAGTATCCAGATTTTTTCAGAAATTCTCCGCCATGTGTTGATTAATCATTTGATATTGCTCCGAGTGCATGGTGCCGTCCCTTTCCCGTGGGTGTGAGAGGGGTAATACCTGAATTTTTCATGTATTTTTATATTTTTTGCTGAAAGGAAAACATAAAAGTCAGTCCAGAGCCGAAGCGTAGTTTATGTACATAGTATGTCCATTCCTAACAGTTTAAAGCTAAGAGCTAGTCTCACTAAGAGATCGTGCACCACTACTTTGATAATGTACATCCTGTGCCGAATGCATGGCCGTGTAATGTGGCTCTATTATGCATACTTTGGGTGCATCAGACACAACATGAGTGCAATTGGGTGCTTTATCTCCTCGATCTTTTGCTACTTGTGGTAGCTTTGGTTTCCAGATCCATTTTGAGAACACTGAGAGAGGTCGCTGGGTTTTCTCTATTCGTGCAGCTGCTCGTGATCCATTTGCCTTATCCACAGTCCGATGGAATTTGACATTGCTTTGTGATCTTTTCTGATGATTCTTTGGTGGTGGTGGCATTTGCCTCGTCTGCTGTGGCGTTTCCTCTTTGGTCTTCACATTCTGTTTAGCTGCTTGTATGACCTTTTTGGGAATCCATATCTGATGTCGAGATCTTTGAGCTTCAAGCAGGGGCTTGGCAATCCATACTTGTACTGGTTCTCTTCGTTTGGAGTTCTTTGTAGCTGATTTGGTGATGTCTGTTTCCTTCTTCAAAGCGCTTGTAGACATTTTTTGACTCTGTACTTGATCCTTTCGTACCCACATATATTTGGATGGTGGTCTGTTCGAGTATCTGCTTGTTGGTTTCCAATAGTGCGATCTTCGGAGGCCTTGAGCCTGTTTAGGAGAGAGCGTCTCCTCGATGGTTGGCTCATTTTCATTTACTTCGGGTAGCTTAGGCGCTACAGGGGATGTCGGAATGATTAAAGTTTCAGTTTCTATGCATTTGCTTTCTGAGGGTTGAGCACAGTCGCTACTATCTTTCGTCGCTTCTTGAACTTCCTCTGATCTTGGTATTGACATGGCTTGGTTACATGGTTTCTCTTCAAGTAAGCTGAAAACTTCTTTATGCCCTATCGTGGCTGAAATATATCCTTGAGCCAGATGGATACATGCTTCTGTTTCAATGATCCAGTCTTGTCCTAGAATGAAATCTTCCATTAAATTGTTATCCTCACATACTAGGACTCTTTGCTCCATGGAGGAATTTCCTATGTGGAGGGACACATTAGTTGTTCCAATACAGTCTAGGGTGTGACCTCCAATTCCTATTAGTTTGGCTTTCGTGGGATTTAATTCCAATTGTAATTCATTGGCTATTCTCTTTCGCATGCAGCTGAGGCCTGCTCCTGAGTCTATCAATGCGTCTATCAATTTATACTCAGTCTTGCCAATCCCTAGGTTTAGGTAAGGTTGTGTTTTACATATACCCGTTTTTTCACCATTTTTGATCTGGTAGTTTGCCATAGGGATGGGCTCCTCTCCTTGGAGATAGCGTTCATCTCTTTGCCTGATCCACTCCTTGCGTTTTCTAATGCGTTCTAGGGCTTCCTGTCTCGCTTCTTCTCGTATTCGTTCTTCTTCCGTCTTCCTATTTTGAGCTCCTAATAGTCGCGCTAACATTTGATCCGTCAATGGTTCCATGAATCGTTTTACTCGGCATCCACTGATGTAATTGGGAAGAATGTCTCCGTCTAGTGTGGCGAGATTGACTGCACCACTAGTGGAGATTCGATTTATGATCAGGGGACCATATCCGCGTTTTTGGAGCTTCTTTGTGTGCTGTTTTAGGGTGTATACTAGGAATAAGTCGCCTTCTTTTAGTCCCTTATCTTTAATATGTGAGTCATAGTATGCCTTTTGTCTCCGTTTAGCGGCATAGATGCCTGCTACCGCTTGCAATCTAGTCTCATGCAGCTTTTCAATTTGATCTAATTGCTGAGACAATTCATGACCGTTCCACTCATTTTGCTGGGCTACTTTTAATGTAGGCACTAAGAAGTCAATTGGCAAAATTGCATTCTGCCCATACACTAGGTTGAAAGGTGTAGTTCCAATGGCCGTTTTATATGCCACTCGGAAGGCCCAAATTGCGTGATGCAATTGTTTGTCCCAATCTGACCTTCCGTTATTGACAATCTTTGTCAATACCGTACATAGTACTTTGTTGGAACTTTCAGCCTGTCCGTTGGCTTGAGGATGGTATGGGGCTGATTTTTTGTGGATCACTAGAAATTCATTCATTAGAGATTCAATGACTTCGTTTAGGAAATGAGTTCCTCGGTCACTCACTATCTCGATCGGTAGTCCAAATCGTGTGAAAATGTGCTCAAAAAGAAATTTTGCTGTAGTTTGAGCATCATTTTTGCGAGTGGCTTTCGCTTCTACCCACTTTGTCAAGTAGTCGGTGGCTACTATGATGTATTCCGCATGTGATCCTTTCGCAGGTGGGTTGATAGGTCCTATGAAGTCAATTCCCCACTTGGTGAATGCTCTCGCACAAACCATGGGTCTCAAAGGCATGTCATCTCTTCTAATGGGATATTTTGCTCTCTGGCAAGTTTCACAGCTTCTCACATATGTCTCCGCATCCATGTGTAGGGTTGGCCACCACAAGCCTGCAAAGAGAATCATCTTGACCGTTCTATCTGCTGAAAAATGTCCTCCCGCAGCTCCTGCGTGTGCCATGTCTAATATGGGAAGATACTCTCCTTCAGAAACACATAATCTGAGTTGATTGTCTCTTCCTCTTCTAAACAATTGTCTTCCCATTATCACATAATCTTTGCTCATTTCTTCTAGGGATCGCTTTCTTGCTAGACTAGCTCCTATTTCGTGCTCTTTCGTTTTGAGGAATTGCACTAATGATTTACTCCA
Source organism: Ceratopteris richardii (assembly GCA_020310875.1). Lineage (NCBI taxonomy): Eukaryota > Viridiplantae > Streptophyta > Polypodiopsida > Polypodiales > Pteridaceae > Ceratopteris > Ceratopteris richardii. The sequence continues at coordinate 91,618,289 of CM035423.1, forward strand.
ATTAGGCGCTATGGTAGAAAAAGGTAAGGACACGTGATCCTCAGGGCTAGTTTCCTTGCATTCCGCACAATTACTTACATGCTCGTGAACGTCCTTGGACATATCAGGCCAATATACGCCTAATCTTTTTAATTCTCGTATTGTTCCATGCATTCCTTGATGGGTTTTCCACTTGTTGACATGTGCTTGGTTAATCAGTTGTTTTTGTTCATCCTCCTCGACACATCTCAATAAAACTCCGTTAGGTTCCTTATAATATACGCTTCCAGCAACAATGTGTAAATTCCTTGTTTGAAGAATTTCTTTTTTGCTATTTCTGTTAATTGGATGTTGAGGGCCATGCGTAAGTATAGGGGTCAATTTTTCTGCCCACTTCGGACATACTTCTAGATTAAACAGATAAGCATCTGGTAAATCATCAGGTACTCCGCTAGGTGGCTCTCCGTGTTTTAACCTAGAAAGGTGGTCTGCTCTCACATGTGTGTTTCCTTTTTTGACCACTACCTCAAAGTCAAACTCCATTAGTAACAAGAACCATCGTACCAATCTCCCTGTGTTGCAAGGCTTATTGACTAGATACAACAAGGCTTGATGGTCGATGAAGAATTTGAACTTGTTGGCTAAGAGGTAATGTCTAAACTTCTTCACTGCGTAGACCATTCCTAAGCCTTCTCTTTCCGTAGTCGTGTAATTTCTCTCCGCTTGGTTTAATTGTCTACTCGCGTAAGCGATTGGATGATCAAGCTTTCCTTCATTGGCCGGTTGAGCCAGGATACATCCAATTGCATAGTTAGAAGCATCAACATGAATATGAAAAGGCTTGTTCCAGTTGGGTGATTTTAGAATTGGAGTTGTACTCAGCCTCTTTTTAAGCTCGTTGAAGGCCTTCTCACACTCGTCCGTCCAAGTGAACTGAGTCAATAGACCGTATAAGGGTTTAGCTATTATGGCATACATGTGAATAAATCTACGGTAATATCCACAATGTCCCATAAAGGCTTGTACTTCTTTCGCATTCTTGGGTCTTGGTAAGTCCAATATGACTTTAATCTTATCCTCATCTGTAGATATTCCATTCTTTGAAACAATGTGTCCTAGGATTTTTCCTTGTCTTACCATGAAGACACATTTTTCTGGGTTTAAGCAAACTCTATACTGCCTACATTTGTTGAATATTTTCCGCAGTTCCGGTATGTGATCTGGTCGTTGATTTGAGTATGTGCACAGATCATCTACGTATACTTCCATGCTCTTTCTCAGAAAGTCTTTGAAAACATGACACATCAACCGTTGGAAGGTGGCTGGCGCATTAGTGAGCCCGAAAGGCATCACTCTAAATGCATAGATTCCCCATTCAGTCGCGAATGCGGTTTTATGCTGGTCCTCAGTTGCAATAGCTACTTGGTTATAACCAGAGAATCCATCCAAGAAGCTATAAACCTCCTTGCCGGCAACTCTTTCCAAAAGATGGTCAGTAATGGGTAAAGGGAAACTGTCGCGTATAGTTGCTGCATTTACTTTTTTTAAGTTGATACACACCCTTAATTTCCCGTTTTTCTTGGGCACTACAACTAGTGGCGATACCCATTCTGTGTGTTCAATCTCATAAATGAACCCTGCCGCTAGTAATTTGTCAATTTCTTCCTTTATTTTCGCTGCATAAACTTCATTATACGTGTAAGGGCGTTGTTTAGAAGGTTTTGCGTCTGCTGTCATAGGAATTCGATGAGCGCAGATGCTAGGTTCTACACCCTTAAGGTCTTTGTACGTCCAAGCAAATACATCTCGATATTCTCGGATGAGGTGTATGAGTTCCTCTTCTTCCTCTTCAGATACGTCTTTACCAATGTACGTGCACCTTTCTTCTCCTTCTTCAACCGTCACAATAATTTTTTTTGTTTGTTCTTTGTTGTCATACGCCTCTCCGTCTCGTGCTTCTCGTTTAGGCATTTGAGTTGCTATTTTCCTTTCTTCCACTTCGTATCTTTTAAAATGTTCTGGAACTTCGAAGTGGTCTGGTTCAGGTTCCACTTTACTTGTGTCCTCTCTATGCTCGTGCATTCTTGGGATGGTGTCGATTGCTAAGACTTCTGTCGGTCTTTCTTTGGATTCTTTTTGCATAGTTTCTAAATATTGTTCTTCAGAGTCGAACTCTGGTTCCATTTCTATGCTTTCGTACTCTTCTTTTCCTTCTTCCTCTACAATTTCTCCTGCTTCTACTTCTTGTAGAACAACCATGTAGAGGTTCACATCATATCCTTCCTCGTCTATACAGTAGTTCATCGTCAAGACTTCCTCATTCACGCAAACGTCTAATGTGGCTAGGATTTCCATCCAGCCATGTGGTTCGAAGAGTTCATCTGAAAAGATTTGAGGCATATAGTCGGGGTCTTCTATTGATCGATAATTAGGATGCCCTATTGGCCACATTTGTTTTTTACACTCCTCCTTCTTGGCTTCTTTGCACATCCACAACTGGGCATCCTCATGCATCCAAGATTGGTTACTTGATCCAGCACTGTGAATGGATAGGTCATCTTCCTCTTTGTGGACTGGATTCCATTGTAATGGAGGGACATCCCGATAAGCGAATGTGTGCAGGTTTATCTGGGTGGTGTTCCCTTGATGTTGGAGATATAATGAATCTTTGCCCCAATCTTGTACTACTCGCATCTGTCGCATGAATGGTCGTCCTAATATCATCTCGTAATTGTTTGCTTTTTCGAACTTACATATGGCCAATGTGTGTTCAAACTCTACTCCACACGTGGTCAGTCTGATTCTTTCCAATATTCCTAAGGGTTTCTCCACATGACCGTCTGCTAATTGGAGCTTCATGCGCGTGGGTCGTAAGGCAGGTTTTCCCCATTTTTCCCATATTTCCTTGGTGGCGATCCCTACTCCCGCTCCCGTGTCTAGGATGGCCTTGGTTATGTACCCATTGTAGGTGACAGGTAAGCACGTATTACCTTCGTCTCCTTCGCTAAATTCTCCTACTTTGTCAACTGGAACTTGTATTGTGGAGTGGGTTTCTTTTTCCTTTCCTTTCATTTCTCCTTTCTCTGCTGGTGGCTCTAGTTGATTTACTAGCTGTCTCCATAGATGTGGTCTAAGTTGAAGCAACTCTTCCACCGTCAATTTGCATTGCACCTTTGTTTTCTTAAGTTCTGTTAGATTGTGTGAACTCTCTTCTGAGTTTCCTTTTTCTTTCCCATGCACTGTGGGTGCTCGTATTATTATAGACTCTCTTTCATATTCTCCCATGTAATTAGGCAACGTTGAAATGCTCATGGTTTCCTCCCTTTCTTTATCAAACCTTGACACTTCCTCATATGCTTCCTCTAGGTTATGATCATGGTGACTATCTTCTCCAACTATTTCCTCAAAAGGAGGTGGACTGATTCCATCCTTCTTCCATTGCTCTTCTCTAATTCTTTTCCACAAGTCTTTGGACCAATCTTCCTCTAGGTCGGGTATTATGGATACCTGTTCCCCTTGAAATTTCATTCGTTCATGTCGATTATCTTCCCGTGTAGGTTCCTTATCCTTAGGTTGTATGCACTCTTCATATAGTTCCTGTGCGATCCTTGTTTCAGGCAAAATTGAGATAGTTTTTTCTAGAGTCGCCTGTGCTACTTCTATGAGCTTTTTGCATATCGCCAGTCTTTCTTTCTCTAATTCCCCTTGAGGATAGAGTCTTTCATGTTGCTCTAGGTTCGGTCCCATTTTGATTCTAGCTTGGTATGCTTTTAACCACATGTCCAATTCCTCTGGTTTTGGGTCAGCTAGAATTGATCCTTGCTTCTTTTCCTCTGAGCTAGTTGGTGGTGTTTCAGAGATCTCCTTATGTGTTTTTTGTGTACTATGCTTTCTAGAATCCTTCGCTTGTTTCTTGCTGTCTTGGCTCTTATTTCTTGCCCATTTTTCTTTGAGCTTTTCTCGTCTTTCTTTCCATTTTTGTACTTTGGTGTTTTGGGAATTCTCACATGAGTTCTCCGAATCCTCGACTACTTGAATGTTTGGTTCTACTGTTTTATTGTTCTCTGGTTTTTCTTCCGGTTGTTTTTCCTTTTGCTGTTTCGCTTGAGCTCTAGTAATAGCTTTTAGTGGTACAGTATATTCCTTATCACTTCCAGATTCTTCTAAGACCTCAATTACGTTGATTGGCGCGGTGCCTTGAATTTTCGTAGGGTTCTTAGGGCAATCTCTAAAAAGATGTTCTTTCCCACAATCACTACAATATCCTTCCCACATCCTGGGTGGTGGAGGGTTGTAAGGTCGAGGACACTCCCGAATGAAGTGATCCCCTCCGCATCTATAACACGGTCCTCTCTGCACTGGTGGTCTAATGGGAGGTCTCAATGGTTGTTGTGTTTTGGGCATTGTATACATTAAAGTTGCAGTTTCCGCTCCATAAGTTTGATCAAATCCTTCATATCCATAATAGGCCGCGTCATATGCTGGTTCATATTCCATCACGTTGGCTTCATATGGATAGTACTCTCCTGGTGGAGGTTCATACCCTTGGTTGGTTGATTCTACATTTGTCACTATTGAAGCTGGTATTATGGCTCTTTCCAAGTTTTCTTCTGGTTGAGCATACTTCACAGGTACAACTTGTTGAGCTTGTGACAGTTGGGGTCCCAATACTGGTTGTGGTGGTGGATATGGTGCTTGCTCATATTGTCTCTGTGCTCCTACCGGATACGGGTTGTATCTAGGCATCTCCCTACCAAGCTCTCTAGGTGGGTATCCGAAAGGTCGGTATTGTGGTGGATTGACAGGTCGTGATTGCCTATTAAAGGGACAGTTCTCAGTTGTGTGATTGGTATATTTTTGCTCGATGTGGCAGTATGAAGAAGTCCCTGGTTGTTGCTGTCTGTTGTATGGATACATTGGTTGTGCACCGACTCCTCCTCTGGCACACAAGTGTGAGGGGTGTTCTCCTCCACATAAGTTACACCTCCTCAACATAGGCACTCTTTGGGCTGGATATTGGTAAGCTCTCTGTCCTTGGACCCCTAGTTTCTTAGCTAATAGTTCTGCTAGTTCTTCCACATTACTAGAATTGGACGTCACCGTGCTTCTTGAGTCTTCTGATTTTGTGAGGTCGGTAGTACCTTTAAGGTCCTCTGCAAGGTTATCTTCCAAGTCGATGCACTCTTGAAGACACTCACTCAATGTTTGTAGCCTCTTTACATACACTAGGGTTCTTAGGGTCCCGTTAGAGAGTCCATCTAAAAACAATGAAATCATCTTTTGTTGAGTTGGTCTCTCAGCCATTGGGCATCTATCCACGTACTGGTTGAATCTTCGGGCAGCAGTCTTCACAGTTTCATTAGGGTTTTGTTTAAAGCTATGGATTAAAGATGCAGAATTGTGTTTAATCCCTCTCTTTGTAAATTCTCCAATGAATTCTTGAAAGAATTGTTCCATGTTTCCAAATTGATTGGCATCTAAAGGTTGGAACCAAGTTAGAGCTGTTCCTGTGAGGGTGAGTCCAAAAGACTCATACTGCACAAAGAAGTCCTCTACTTGTTCTGCTCTTAGAACTTGTTTAAATTCGGCAATATGATCATATGGCTCTCCTGATCCATCATAATGGTTTCTCATAAACTTAGCTACTTGGATTGGTCTCAATCTTCTCATTGGTTCAGGCGGTCTGGGCATTACAGGGAAGACCGGGACAGCTGGTCGTAATGGAGGCATTCCTGGCTGTCCTCCCACGGGTGGTCGTGGTCTCACCGGTGGTCGGAAATGGTTCCCCATCCCTGTGTGGGTCTGATTGTGTGTGTGCACTCCTGGAGTTGCAAACTGTACATGAGTACGGTTGGGCATACTTCTTTGGCTGGTTTGTCCTGATGTGGTGTGTTCCGTCTCTTGTTGATTTCCAAAAGGGTTCTGCGAGGTAGTTGCCTGCTCTCTCTGAGGAAATACAGGTGCACCCATATATCTCAGCCGAGCCTTGTCTAGGACACCTACAGGCCAATATCTTCTTTGATCCTTATCTAAGTAAGTGAGTCTCGTTTCATCATCTGGGTCTTTCAACTCATAGAATGTCATGGGGCTCTCTCCGATTCCTTGAACAGGTACGTCAGTTTGAAGCAATAAGTCTGCTCCTTGAATCATGTAGACTTCCAACAGGTAGTCGTCTTGAGGTATCAAGTCTCCTCTCAAGACCCGTGATACTTGTGATCTGCCTCTAGGGGTGGTCACTAACTCTTCAGGGTTGTTGGGATCTATAAACTCTCCTCTTTCATTCATCCTCTCAGGAAATTCAGTTACTATGTAGATGTGACCCATTTTGTCACTGTAAGCACCTCCCTCGTATTTGACAGCTGGTCGTGGTATGATGGTGACATTTTGTGCTGTTGCCATTCTGGCAACGGACCTGTTTAAGCCATCCAGGTAGATTGGAATCTCCTGGGCATTTGTGGATATATATTGTAAGGAGGTACGGTAGTCTCCTTCAACAGTAGTCATGAAGTTTCCTGTTGGCGCAGGTCCTTGCATGTCTTCTGAAGCCATAAGTAACTCCTCCTCCGAGTCACTGGAAGTTTCTAAGTAGACTGAGTGATGACTAGCCTGGGCTGTACTTCCTACTGAGGATATGACACTCCTTCTACTACCTAGAACTCTTCCTGACCTCAAGTTCATTCACTCTCTGAGGCCTCTCTTTATGCTGCTTAGATTTACTTGGGACAGCTCTATCAGTGATTCAGTTTGCATGCCAAGAGAAGAGTTCAAATCTGGGCGATACCACACTGGGCGATACTGCTCTCGGCGATACGATACCAGAGCTCCAAACGATACGATACCAGACACCCAGACGATACGATATCAATCTGGTGTCGCGATACCAGGTTTTAGGGCCAGGCGATACGATACTAGATGCAGTGTCGTGATACTCCACTGGGAAATACCACGATACGATACCGGCAAAGTAGACGTTACGATACTAGAGATTAGGGGCGATACGATCTCAATGTGGTGTCGCGATACGATCCTGGACAGGAGACGATACGATACCAGAGATTAGGGGCGATACGATCTCAATGTGGTGTCGCGATACGATCCTGGACAGGAGACGATACGATACCACCGCAGTAAGTGCGATCGCGATACCAACCTTGGCGACACGATACCACAACGGTGTCGCGATACCAAGATAAGCACCTGACGATACGACACTTGGGAAGGCACGATCGCGATACGGAAGTAGTGTCGCGATACCAGGGTAGTGTCGCGATACCACTGTATCAAACGATACGATACCACTCGGTAAGGTGAGGTCGCGATACTAGAAACTTAGGCGATACGACACCACAATGGTGTCGCGATACCAAGTATTAGTACCGGACGATACGATACCGGAGTTCAAGCGCGATCGCGATACCGACACAGTGTCGCGATACCAGAATGGTGTCGCGATACCAAAGCAGGTATCGAGCGATACGAAACTTACGGCGAGTGTCGCGATACAAGGGAATTTTGGTATCGCGATACCAAAACTCAACCGATCGCGATACTCAAGCCAAAAGCAAGATTTTTTCCAAACTTTTTTACCCCCTTGCTCTCCTCACTCTCCTCTTTCTTCCTAGACCTCTGTATCACACAATAAGATGACAAAGATTTCAGTTTTCCCCCCCCACGATACTACGCAGACTTTTAATCACTTGTTTGATCATTTTTACAGTGTTTTTGACAGATAATTTGAGAGAATGTTTACCTTGATACTGTCTTGATTGCAATGTGAGCTCAAAACCTATCTCTTACTGCCTGAATGCCACGATACCAAGTCCACGATACTGGTCGCTGCTCGCACACGATACCAGAACACTGTGAAGTGTCAAATGAGCCAAATTTTTTGGTTTTTATATTTTTTTGACTGAACTTAAAATTTTTTGGGGATTTTTGATGATTTTCTGAGAATTTTGGCCTACTCCTACTCCTCTTTTCCTCACTCTTCCTCTCCTTCTAACCTAACTCTAACTCTTCCTTCTCTTCCCTCCTCCTACACTTAAAACTAAAACTTATCACACACACCTCAAGGATGAGAAGTGACAAGTGCTGAAAAGGAATACTACTCGTCAATGGACAAATTCACCTCTACAAGTACGATTCGATCACACTCGCTCTCTAACTATCACGAAGGCAACTTGGTGGAGTGCCTCCCCGGCAACGGCGCCAAAAACGTGTGTACTTGAGCCGCAATGACTCAAGGACTTGTACCAATGAGACTATACCTCGATTGCCATACAAGTGCATATAGTGGAGTTCTTTTCACACATTTAATTATCAATCCTAAGGAGTGACTTACCAAGTGTATGAAGACTTGTGCACACGTGATAGAAAATGAAGTGAGTTAGCTATTCAAGCACGAGAAAAGACTAATACTACCCACACCTACTGAAAAACTGGAAGTGTTGCCGCAAGCCTTTTTTCAGCAGTTTTGGTTTTTTGAGGTTTTCTCCCAGCCCAGAACTCCGAACATAGACAATAGGGTACTCGTCTCGAAGCTCTCGACGAGACGAATCCAACGGTAGTGGTTTCACTCAATTCGGACCACTCTGCTGCAAGTTATGACAGAAACAGTGAATTACGGGAATTCCTAACGCCCGCGTTTTTGCTTCTCCTAGCTTACACACGCACTACAGCCACTCAAAACAAGGGGGAAGGGGTAGACAACAGTCCTACACTTGCATTTCAAGCATCACACACACATACATGAGCAAAATGAAGATCAAAATCAGCAAGAAAGAGGCAAACTCGAAATTTCAGAAGTGCTCTTCTTCACCATGACAAGAAGTCCTTTACAATGAGTCACTTTTGACTTATATACTAGTGCCCTAAGTTTGGTCCTTTCACACAAGAGACCGGCACTTTATTCACTAAAATGCTAACTTCCTACTAATGTACATGGGTAATTCACTAATCTTCTGAGGGGATGCATCTAGAGGACTCCTCTAGTGCATTTACAACGGAAAATATATACAAAAGTGGTTATGTTACAAAAAATTGTGTGTCCAAATCGGAAAAATTTTGGGGCCCGTCTTTTTCCTCTGCTTTGTGCGCTCTTTAGCTCTGCAACACAGTAGAACATGCTGAATGGATTTCACCAATTGTGATCGTGCCAAAGAAAAATAAGCAACTACGAATCTGTGTAGACTACCAGAAATTAAACGCAGCAACAGTACCGGATCCTTTCCCAATCCCCTTTCTGGATACCATGCTTGATAAAGTAGCAGGTCACGAAATGTATTCATTCTTAAACGGATATAGCAGTTACAATCAGGTTAGAATGGCCGAAGAGGATATACCAAAAACTGCATTCATTACCAACTGGGGTGTCTTTTCCTGCACCGTGATGTGGTTCGGATTGAGAAATGCACCAAGCACATTTCAACGATGTATGCATGAGATTTTCTCTCCTTATCTGACTTCATTTATGCAAGTATATCTCGATGACTTCTCAATTTTTGGTAAGATGATGGCACATTTGCTTCATCTACGATGTTGTTTTCAAAAGTGCAGAGAGTACAGACTCTGTCTTAACCCAAACAAATCCGTGTTTGTGGTCTCATGTGGCAAATTACTTGGCCACATTGTATCTGCCCAAGGTATCCAAGTAGATCCAGATAAAATTTCGGCAGTATTAGAAGCTCCGGTGCCAACTTCTCCAAAAGAAGTTATGCGCTTTATGGGCCAAGTACGGTGGCATGGAAGGCACTTACGGTGGCTTGCTCATCTGGCTATACCACTAAACAAGCTAATCAGCAAAACACCTCGACAATTTGAATGGACCCAAGAATGCCAGATAGCCTTTGATCATTTAAAGCATTTATTAACACAAGTTCCTATCTTACAACCGCCGGACTGGGATCACCCATTTCATATATTTGTTGATGCTTCAGATATAGCCATAGGAAGTGTATTGATGCAACAAATTGATAAATGGTTCGGATCAGTGTATTATGCAAGTCGAAGATTAGCCCCTGCCGAAAAAAATTACTCTGTAACAGAAAGAGAATGTCTAGGGCTAGTATATTCGGTCAAGAAATTTAGACATTACTTGCTAGGCCGTAAATTGACATTTCATGTAGACCACGCTGCACTTATCTATTTAGTTCGGCAACAACATCTAGGTGGTCGATTAGCGCGATGGGTCTTACTCTTGCAGGAATTCGACTACGAAGTCATTCACCGGCCAGGCAGTTCACACCCCTTAGCAGATTTTTTATCCCGCTTAGATTTCGGTGAAGCCCCCGGTGGGCATAGATGACACGACACCCGCGATTTATGTATCAGAACCAATTAATGAAGAACCTGCAGACCCACCTATCCCATTTTCATATTATGATCAGATCTTGACCTTTCTCACTGATGGTTGCCTTCCATCTCAGACTTCTAGAGCAGTATGCAAGAAAATTGCAGTTTTTAGCTGCCGATTTCGGTTAATTGCTGGAGAATTATATTATGTAGATCACACCGGAATCCTACTTCGATGTATTCCATCGCATGAAGTTAACTCAATTATCACTTTGGCTCACTCGATTCCTTCCGGTGGCCACTTTGCTGCAGATCTAACTCACCGGAAAATTCTGCAGAGTGGTCTCTGGTGGCCAACAATGTACAGAGATATATTACAGTTTGTCAAACAATGTGATACTTGTCAAAGATCGGGTCAGCCTTTACAACGTCATTTTTTTCCTCTGCAACCCATCTTACCAATGGAACCTTTCCAGAAGTGGGGTCTAGATTTTATCGGTCCAATTACACCACCAGCAGTCTTCAGTAACAACCGTTACATACTGACCTGTTGATGTATAAAACACCACAAGAAATGAATTAATGTGACACTAGAACACCTCTATGGTCATCATTAACTCATTGCCACTTCAAACTTTGAGAAATGATAGTTTAAAGTGAGAATTTTGCTTCTACAGAAATTCCTAGTCACTGAAATGACATACCTTCAGTATTTTGCTAATTTCTCCTAGCTCAAGTATGCTTTCTCCATGAAACTTTATAGGCTGAAACTAGAAGAGTAGGGCTTTCCAACAAGCTATATATGCATCAAACGGAGCTCTAGAACTCAAGTTATGGCCTTCACAAGATGACCCTGTATGACCTTCCAAAACTGGAAATTTTTGCCTGTTTTAGTATTCCTGATGTCCAAAAATAAAAAATTCGATGCCTGGCATCGAATTTCAGTCCAAGTCGATGCCGGGCATCGACTTTGAGCTTTTTTTAGGCCCTTTTTCTGCACCAGAAATACTCTCTTTTACACACACATGAAGAAGACCACTTGTATGCTAGAAGTCGATGCCAGGCATCGACTTTATGCTCAAACTCGATGCCAGGCATCGAGTTGCTCCACAAACTTCATATTTTTAGAAGATTCAACAATAGTTAACACACAGAGAATGAAAAAATGACTTATCAGCCAAGATTCGATGCCAGGCATCGAATTGCTCAGAAAACTTGAACTTTTGAATTCATCACACAGTAGGCAAACATGGAGATGATGGAGAGAGACTCATACACAGAACTTTACTCAGTTCTTTCTCACAACTATGAAAACTCAGAAGTTTTACAGATGCTTTCTCACTCAGAGAAGCCCGACTATTCTCAGTCGTATAAAATGAACTCCTTCTTCTACTTCTTCTCTCTATTCTCTCTCTCTCATTCTCCTTCTTCTTCTCATCGCGTCAGTTAATACTAACTAACTTATATAGATTTTCTCATTCCCGTGATTTTTAAAAAACTTCTAGAACTAAAGTGAACTAACTTTACAAATATGATACATTTGTGAATTTGTCCCTTCACATAGGCATGGGGTTTTCTTCCTAAGGTTTGACCTTCAAATATATGTCTAACTAGTGAGTGTTTCTCCAACAGCTCCCCCTCAATCACTAATTGACATTCCCTGTTTCTTCATATCATCTTCTTTTCTTTTACTCCTGCCATGCTTTTGAATCTGCTGGTCTTCACACCATCCAAGCTCTTTGTCATTATGTCTGCTAACTGATCTTTAGTAGAAATGTATTCCACTTCAATCTCTTTCTCCATTACCTTTTCTCTGAGAAAATGATACTGTATCTCTATGTGCTTTGTTCTTGCATGAAATACTGGATTTGCTGCAAGATAAAGTGAACTCATATTATCTCCATGTATTGTAGGTGTACCTTGATCAATGCCTAAGCTCTTGAACAATGTCTGCATCCATATGACTTCCTTAGCTGCTTCCACAAGTCCTTTGTACTCTGCTTCAGTTGATGATAATGCTACTGTATGTTGTTTCTTGGAACACCAACTTACAAGCTTATCACCAATGTATATCATGTAACCATGAGTTGATCTCCTGTCATCTTGATGACCTGCCCAGTCTGAGTCACTGTAGGCTCTCAACTTCAAATCTGATGTAAAAGGATAATATAATCCTTCCTTTATAGTTCCTTTGATATATCTGAGAACTCTTTGACCTGCAATCCAATGTGGGTCCTTTGGACAATGCATGAATTGTGACAAAACTCCCACTGCATAACTAAGATCAGGTCTTGTTAGTGTAGCATAAATCAAACTACCCACAAGGGATTGATACTTCCTCATATCTTTGTAGTCTGCACCATCATATTTACTAAGCTTGTGATTAACTTCAAGTGGAGTTGAAGCTTCTCTGCAATTTTCCATATCAAACTTCTTCAATAGATTCAGAAGATACCTTTCTTGTGATACATATATGCCATGATCTGTATAAGTGACTTCCATTCCAAGAAAGTATGATAACTTTCCTAGGTCACTGATCTTAAACTCTTTCTCAAGTAATCTCTTTACCTCCTTGATTCCTTCATCTGAAGTACCTGTGATTATAATGTCATCTACATAAATACAAATGTAGATTGTACCTTCCTCTATTCTTTTGATAAGTAGACTTGAATCTGCTTTTGAACTTTGATATCCAAGATCATTGAGATACTTCACTAGTCTATAGTTCCAAGCTCTTGGAGCTTGCTTCAATCCATACAATGCTCTTCTCAACCTGCAAACAAAATTTGGATACCTGGAATCTATAAACCCTTGAGGTTGTTCCATGTATACCTCATCTGATATGTATCCATTCAAGAATGCATTTTTTATATCCAATTGACTTAGGGTCCATCCTTTTGAAGCTGCAATAGCAATGATTGTCCTTATAGTTGACATCTTAGCTACAGGACTGAATGTCTCATCATAATCTATGCCATAGGTCTGGGCATAGCCTTTCACCACCAATCTAGCTTTGTATCTGGCTATACTTCCATCTGCAAGCTTCTTCACTTTATAAACCCATTTATTTCCAATTACTTTCTTACCATTTGGTTTTGGAACAAGTTCCCATGTCTTGTTCTCCTCGAGTGCATTGAACTCTTCCTTCATTGCTTCTTCCCATTGCTTCTTACCTTTAGCTTCATCATAGTTCTGGGGTTCTTCATCATCTTTGACCATATATGCATAGTTCTTCTGAGTTATGTAAGAAGTATCATAAGAATACCTTTCTGGTTGTCTCCTTGTCCTGCTTGACCTTCTTGGTTCACATTCTTCATAAGTTTCTGGATACACCTCTTCATCAAATATAGGAGCTTCTTCATTCATTCTTGTTAATCCACTTCTGGATGTACTTGCTTGCATATAGTCTTCATCTCTATTCACCTGCACAATTGATTTTCCTTTCTCACATCTTCTTACCTCTTCTTCAAATTCTTCAGCTGTATGACTTTGATCTGCATACCAACTTTTCTGTTCATCAAATGTAACATCTCTAGAAACAATAAATTGTTTGGTTAGAGGATTCCACAATCTGTAACCCATCTGCTTTTCATCATAACCAATGAACACATATTTTTCTGCCTTTGGTTCAAGTTTATGCCTAAGTTGTGATGGCACATAAGCATATGCAATTGATCCAAACACTCTACAATGATCTAGTGTTGGTTTCTTACCCCACCAAGCTTCATATGGAGTCATTCCATTCAGAGCTGCACATGGTAATCTATTCACAAGATATGTAGCTGTATTTACAGCCTCAGCCCAAAGATAATTTGGACAGTTCTTCTCCTTTAGCATAGCTCTAGCAAACTCAACCAAAGTCCTGTTCCTTCTTTCTGCTACACCATTTTGTTGTGGTGTATACCTGCAAGTTATTTCTCTCTTAATACCTGCATTCCAAAGATAATCATTGAACTCTTGGGAGAAGTATTCTCCCCCTCCATCAGACCTCAGTCTCTTAAGCTTTTGACCTGTGACTCTCTCTGCATATGCATGAAAATGCTTGAAAGCTCCAAACACTTCTGATCTTTCCTTCAAAACATATAATGTTATCCATCTTGTAGCATCATCAATGAAAAGAACATAATACCTTGAGCCACTGATAGATCCTTCTTTTGTTGGTCCCCATACATCTGTATGAATGAGCTCAAGTACTCCATCATGTTTGAAACCTTTCTTTTGAAATGGTAACCTGTGTGCTTTACCCATTTGACATGCTTCACATTTATAAACCATATGTTGACTTTGCACATTTGGTAATCCTAGTACAGACTGATTAGCAACCATAGCTTTAATTCCTCTTTCATTGAAATGACCTAATCTCTTATGCCAGAGATCAAGTTCTGTAATCACTGCTTCACCATGTGTGAGCAAAGCTTGACCAATGTTCCCTTGCACTCTTAAAGTAAAGAGTCTACCTTCTTTCTTACCAGAGACAATCTGATTATATCCATTCTCTGGATCTTCCACAAATACTCCTTCATTTGTAAACCTGACTTGAAAACCTTTTTCAACTATCTGTCCCACACTAATCAAGTTTTTAGGTATTGTAGGAACATACAAAACATTGGTTAGCAAATCTGCTCCACTCTTGCATTTCACTTTTCCAATTGAATGTACACTATGTCTTGTATTATCACCAGTTTGAACTGTGTGACTAGAAATGCCTTTTTCCAAATCTGACATCAATTCTATGTTTCCTGACAAATGATTAGAACATCCAGAGTCAATGTAAAATACCTTTAGATCTTCTTTGTCTGATGTGCTGATTGAATTCATCATCAATGATGTATGACTTTCATTCTGTGTGTCATTTGCATAGTTGTAGTAGGTGGTGTTGTAGGATTGATTCTGTCCCCAACTTCTTCCTCCACCTCTACCATAGCCTCCTCTTTGACTTTGTCTACCTCTTTGAAAATTACTTTGATATCTTCCACCTCGACCTCTGCTATTGTTGTTTTGATTCTGGTTTGATCCTTGTTGGTTGTGCCAACAGTCATGAGCCAAATGATTACTCAATCCACAGATCCAGCAAGCCTTTTTGTTGTTATTTTGATTACCTCTTCCTCTTCCAAAACCTCTTGCTCTTCCTCTGCCAGTGCCTTTACCTCTTGCATAATAAGCTTGAGAATTAGACTCCTCTTCATCCTTTGCTTTACCTTTATCTCCTTTCTTCTTATTCTTCATGTACATTGCAGAACTTTGACCTTTATCTCCATCTCCCTTCAAGTCTTGCTCATATGTGAGCATCAAACCAAGCAACTGGTTCAAATCTGGAACATAATGATTTAATGAAAGTTCTGTTGATAAGACAAAAGGTTTCCACCTTTCATCCCCTCTCAAGCCTGCAAGTAGTTGAGCAATCAATCTGTGATCTTCAACATCTTCATCTATGGATCCAAGACTATCTGCTAGATCCTTCATCTTAGTGACATAATCACTAATGGTTTGACTTGGCTTCTTCTTGAATGTTGTAAACTCTGACCATAGACTTGCTTTCCGTGCTTTAGTAGTGCTTTGGAAATGATATTCCAATGCATTCCATATATCTTCTGATGATTCCAATCCTCTGATGTGTGGTAGCAAATGATCAGAGATTGTATTGTAGATGTATGCTTTTGCACTTGCATCCTTCTTCTGCCAATGCTTTAAAGCATCAAGTTCTTCTTTCTTTGGTCGGCTTTCATCTTCAAATACTGGCTTCTCTTCTTCACCTGTAACATATATCATGAGATCCTTACTCATAAGTAAGGCTTCCATTCTCATTACCCATGCGGGGTAATTATCTCTGTCCAGTTTGTCAATGGAGATATGATCTGCCATAGTTCTTTCCTTCTGCTGCAACCTGTGAGCTTAAAGGATAAAGGATAATACCTTTTGAAGTTCTTTGTGTATGAGGATACTTTTGAAGTAACCTTTTGATGCCTTGTGTCTTCAAATGCTTCACCTTTGAAACTTTAATGGAAAACTTTCCAAAACTTCTCGTACCTTTGTCGTCTTCTGCTCTCGAGAATCTTTCTGCTCTGATACCACTTGTTGATGTATAAAACACCACAAGAAATGAATTAATGTGACACTAGAACACCTCTATGGTCATCATTAACTCATTGCCACTTCAAACTTTGAGAAATGATAGTTTAAAGTGAGAATTTTGCTTCTACAGAAATTCCTAGTCACTGAAATGACATACCTTCAGTATTTTGCTAATTTCTCCTAGCTCAAGTATGCTTTCTCCATGAAACTTTATAGGCTGAAACTAGAAGAGTAGGGCTTTCCAACAAGCTATATATGCATCAAACGGAGCTCTAGAACTCAAGTTATGGCCTTCACAAGATGACCCTGTATGACCTTCCAAAACTGGAAATTTTTGCCTGTTTTAGTATTCCTGATGTCCAAAAATAAAAAATTCGATGCCTGGCATCGAATTTCAGTCCAAGTCGATGCCGGGCATCGACTTTGAGCTTTTTTTAGGCCCTTTTTCTGCACCAGAAATACTCTCTTTTACACACACATGAAGAAGACCACTTGTATGCTAGAAGTCGATGCCAGGCATCGACTTTATGCTCAAACTCGATGCCAGGCATCGAGTTGCTCCACAAACTTCATATTTTTAGAAGATTCAACAATAGTTAACACACAGAGAATGAAAAAATGACTTATCAGCCAAGATTCGATGCCAGGCATCGAATTGCTCAGAAAACTTGAACTTTTGAATTCATCACACAGTAGGCAAACATGGAGATGATGGAGAGAGACTCATACACAGAACTTTACTCAGTTCTTTCTCACAACTATGAAAACTCAGAAGTTTTACAGATGCTTTCTCACTCAGAGAAGCCCGACTATTCTCAGTCGTATAAAATGAACTCCTTCTTCTACTTCTTCTCTCTATTCTCTCTCTCTCATTCTCCTTCTTCTTCTCATCGCGTCAGTTAATACTAACTAACTTATATAGATTTTCTCATTCCCGTGATTTTTAAAAAACTTCTAGAACTAAAGTGAACTAACTTTACAAATATGATACATTTGTGAATTTGTCCCTTCACATAGGCATGGGGTTTTCTTCCTAAGGTTTGACCTTCAAATATATGTCTAATTAGTGAGTGTTTCTCCAACATGACCTGTACAGATTATGCAACTAGATGGGCAGAAGCCTGGGCTTTACGGTCTGCTATAGCAGTTACGGTAGCAAAGTGTCTACTAACCGATGTCTTTCCACGTTTTGGCTTACCACTAGAAATTGTCTCAGATCAAGGCACTCATTTTGTAAACAATTTAATGAAGGCACTTACACAGTCGTTCCACGTTACACATAAATTTAGTTCTCCTTATTATCCTCGTGCCAATGGATTGGCCGAAAGTACAAACAAATCTCTGCTGAATATCCTTCGAAAATTAATAATGGAATCACCGGAAAGATGGGATCAACTGCTACCTGCAGTATTATGGGCATACCGGACTACCTACAAGGTAACAACAAGCTTGACACCTTTCAAACTAGCTTATGGCTTAGAAGCAATAGCACCCATGGAAGTAGTCATCCCAAGTTTGCGTGTAGCAATCATTCAGAAGATGCTACCAGAAGATTCGCTGACAGCACGAATGGAAACACTCAGAGAACTTGATGAGCACCGATGGCTCAGCTTTTTAACCATGCGCGAAGTACAACTAAGGCAAGCCAAGACACACGATCGATATTTGAAAACTCCAATCTTTTCGGTAGGTCAGCTTGTACTTTTCTATAACGCAAAGTCAAATAGATTCGCAGGCAAATTCAAATTACGGTGGTTCGGCCCTTACAAGATCGCAGAGCAAATCGGTCCAGCAACTTTTCGGTTAACTACATTGACCGGAAATCCACTTCCAAAAGTAATCAACGGCTCGAAGCTACGGCCGTATCGAAGCACTACTAGTCCACATTAAATCATTCGGCGGTGGACCGCATTTTTTAAACTTTTGTTTTTTACTTTTCATTCTGTTTTTTCTCTTCTTTTTTAATAGCCGTGTTTTGTCATAAGCCGCCCTCCTTACCAATTACTCAAGTATGCATACCAAATTAAAAGCAATATCATTCCAGCACCGCATAATGATCATCGTCACTTCCTACCCCTCCCACCGTAATATATGTACTTAAGCTCTTCGATTGCGCCAAAAAACGCTATTGTGTTCTTGTGATTGCAATTTTGTGTTCTGTGTTCTGTGTATCCGTGTGCTCTGTCCTGTGTATTCATGTTCGCAATGGAAGCGTTGGCGAACTACACAGCCTTTTGTGATGGTATCCCTACCGAGGTAGGAGAATACCTGCGTATTCGAGGGTTGGCCAACTTTGCTGAGTTGCCTTGGCACTCAGTGGATGCCCATCCCTTCTTCGCGCAAATCATACATGCCATCGCCCAGTTCCCCGCCACCGAACGCCAATGGATCTTCCCCTTGCTACCTTCACAAATAGTCATCACCTTCCAAGCCTTCGCTGAAGCCTACCGCCTCAACCCGCAAGGCCGCGAAAATGGCCCTAGTATTCCCCCCGCCCGCATGACCGAACTATTTCCCCGCTCTTCATCCAACGAATACGCCATTCTCTGTCGCCCCGAACCCGAACGATCTGCTCTGCAATTCCTAGTCGCCATACTCAATCTGCAGAAGCGCACCTACGGCATCTCCCGACCCTTCTATTCCGCCTTAGATTTAGCAGCCCGAGAACCCGTAAACTTCGCCTCCTACTTTTTCTATAGAATCCACAAAGAGTGCGTAGCTATAGTAAAGCAGGTAAACAAAGGAACCACCCCACGCTCTCGCCTTCCCCATATCATATCATTCCTCTTCCCAGCCATCCTTGCCACACAAGCACCTCCCCGAGGACTAGTCTTACGACACGAAGAATCAGTTCAACCACTGGAAGACGATGAAGAAGAAGACGAAGAAATCAACCAGTTATTTCGCAGCAAAAGGATCCGAATCAGTTCATCAGAAAGCGAAGCACAAGGTTCCGTCGGAAAGGATCAGGAAAACATTAAAGATAACCAAAACCAAGAAGAAACCTTCCACGACACAGCCACTTCCATCCACAACGAATCATCGGCCAATCACCATGACCAGCAGAATCACACCGAAATAGAACTAGTCTCAACCGAAGAAGCGTCAGAACACCAGGATGACGAGCACCAAGCTGTGGACGAAGCTCTCAACAACCTGTTAAAGGCCGTCGAATCCACCATCACCCACATCAACAATACTGAATCTATCAGATCACCACCAGTCAACCCTCTTTCCCTGCCATTTTCTGAATCTTCTTCATCCTCCCTCAATTATTCACCCCCGACATCCCCCCAAATCAATACCCAAACCCCTACGCAACCACAACATCCCCTTCTCTCCTCCGTTCCGGTCTTTTCCGAGCTTGCTACCATGGGCCAATTACTTATTTCCCTCTCTCAACAACTTCCAGTACAGCTTAGTGAGGTCGCAAATACCATTTGTTAAGAGTTGCAACACAAGGTCGACCTACTGGAAGCCGACATCACTCCCCTCCAGGAAGAAGTCGATGTCGTCAAAGCAGAGAACCATCAATTACAGATGAGAGTAGCAGATCTCCAAGGCCAAGTTTTGGCACAACAGGCCTTGATATAGCAAAAGGATGCAGCACTGGAGCAACTTGCCGCCAAAGACCAGCTATTACACGCAGCACACGAAGAAATCCGGGAATTGAAGACCGCACTCCAAGAAAAAGAAGACATCAGTTCATCCCTCGAGGAATTGGTCGAAGAAACGAAGGCCCAATTGCAGGAAACTATCCAGAAAAATCAAGACCAACAGAGAGAAGCAGAACAAGTCAAGGACGAGCTACGAAGAGCCCAGGAATGTTTGGACGAGGTGAACAGAATGCTGCGACATCAATTAACCAGGGAAGCCAAATACCAAAAAGACCTAGCAAATATTCGAAAAGAACGAGATGCATACTCCAAAACGATCGAATTTCAGAACCAGCAACTCGAACGACTAGATAATCAATTACGAAATCAGAAAGATCGAGTCACGGATATGCAGTAGAAAGTCACAGAAATGAAGACATCCCGCGACGCTGCATTATCCAACGAATTCTATTTACAAGAGGCTTTCTTACAGACCCAGGCCAAAATTTTGTTAACCCAAGCCATAGCTAGTAGCTCCGTTAGGACGGACGCTCAGTTATTAGAACCGACTACTTTAGTTCAGATGATAGAAACCATTAAAAAGAAAATTACCCGAACGTTTAGGCTCGCACGAAACATGTATTTAGAAGGACTTGTAGCAGAACCATAGGAACCTGCGGGTTCGAGTCCACCGTGCGTGCCAGTGTTAGACGGCCGACGGAGTAGGACAAATGTATGCCGGATGTAACGGAATTTTCAAAATTTGCACGAAAAGTCGGTACGCGCATTTTGTAAAAACATCTTTTTAAAGCAATAGAAAAAGAGTGATCGAGACCCGTTTTTCTCAGAAGTTGTTTGAGTACTGTCTGAGTTGTGTGCTGTCATCGAGAGATTGAGTCATATTTCTATATTGTTCTATTCAATCTGTTCGTCTATTCCTACTGCAGTGCAGAGTAGTGAATTCGTAGTAACGAGTGTGAATCTGTTTGTTAATAGTTATGTTCTGTATTCACTGTTGATTCCGAGCACAGGGAAGGACTAATATTGGTAGTAGTATGAACTGCGAGTTGGAGCACTAATAAGCTTGGTGGTTAGTTAAACTGTGATTAGTATGTCTGTTGATGGAGTTCTGCATACGATCAACCTGTACACCCTCTGGTATGGCCGTCTGTCTGACTACTATCTGGTATACCTGTCTGTCCTGAAGAAGTGTGTAGTGATTCGCATAAGTTTAGTAAGTTGAGTAACTCTACTAGTTTGCAAGTCAGAACCAGACTACTGCTCCGTTACCATAGCAGATTAGTCTGTAAGTTCGACGTCCTAAGACGCAGAAATAGTTACTGGTCAGTTAAAACTAAGTATCTGAGCTAAGACGCGATAGAGTATTTATGGTTATGTAAGGATTTGGGAAAATAGTACAGGGCCTCTGTCTAAACGACCCCTACCACTTCCAAGAACCCACTGATCTGACAATGCCTTTCGGTAATTGAAAGTTTAATATAGTTTATGGTGAACCTCTATTTTATGTTAAATATTTGCTCGGTACGATTTCGGCTAGTTATTAAAACAGCGTAACTTTGTAGTATTTAACAGTGCCCACGTAGGAGAACATTGCAGACCTTTTGTAGGGTGTCCTAGTAGTCTCAAAAAAGGTCTTCTTAGAACGAACTAAGGTTGAAGCATGAATTAAGCACTTTTTAGATACCCAGAGCTGGCGAGACTGGGATTGAGTTGTCACCAAGGACTTGGGCACCAAATTTGTTGAATTTGTTGTGTCGATTGAAATTGAGAGGTATGCCAAAGATCGGGAGTGTTTGACTCACTGGGTACAGTCGCCTTGCGTATCCTCCTCGGTTTAGGGAATGCCTGAGTGGACTGTCTAACGAACCACTTTAATGTGCTACACTGATTAGTCGTGGATGATGTGGCCATGTGGCTCGTCGAGGGTGAGATATCGTGTTCTCATGCTGTTTTGGAAAAGAAAGGAGATCCAATGCAATCTTGCCTAGAAGTGGTGATTGTTTACATTCATCTGAAGACTGAGCCTTATGCCACCATACTTTTCGGATCCTTGTCTGTCTACCCAATTTCATCTCCTAGATGGGTGGTAATTCTCGTGTGTGTTCGGTAGGGTGTGCTGACTCGCACAATGTTGGGGGCACTTCTATCACATCCAACACCTCTCTGTGTCGACTTTGGAGGGGTAGTTCATGATACTGTCCTGCAAGTTCCAATTGAAGCACATTTTTGCAAAGATTTAAATTCACCGTGTAATGGTATAACCATTCCTGGCCTAGGATCATAGGTTCTATTAGATCGTCGTCATGACAAACCAATATTTTTACTATCAAGTTCAAGTTTTCTATGGAGATAGGTAGCTCGACCTCGCCTATGCAAGGGGTTTCTAATCCATCTGGTCTGATGAGATTGGCTTCAAGAGGCTTAGTTTCATGCTCCCTACAAAGATTGAGTCGAATTGCATTTTTTGCTGCATCGGAGTCGATTAAAGACTTACATTGTGTGTGTGTGGGTTCCTGCCCTAGAGTGATATTAATGAATGGTCTCCTATCAATGATACTGGGGACATCTCTTCCTCCAAGTTGGCACATGGCTACAACATATCGTAGGGCATCCACCAATTGAGGTTCTCTACTTAGTCCTCTCCTTTGTAATCTCATTTGCTTAATGCGTTCCAACACTTTTGCTTGGGCTTCAGCTCTGATTCATTCCTCTTCTTCCTTTCGATTTTTTGCAAGAGTCAATCATTTAAGCGATAAGGTTAACCTCAGTCTTTCCCCTTATTCAAACACTGCAAGAGTGTAGCTTAGTGGCAAGATATTGCCATGGTTAAGCGAGCTCTGGGGGGAACAATACTGGGATGGGTGACCTCTCGAGAAGTATCGGGAACCTCTATTTTCCTTGATCATTATGGTCCTCCCTCCTGTGCAACCAATGGTGCCAATGGTGACTCAGATGATAAGGTATGCTAAGGTATATGCCTTGGTCCCCGCCTTAGTCGTAAGCCTTGGAGAAAACCGAGAGGGGTGGGGGTGCTCGCTTCGATCGCACAAAAGGTAGAAAGCTTTTGCGACGAACTACTAACTGCTCTGATACTAGTGAAGTAATTCAACGGTGATGGACCACGATGTGCTCTCCTTCTTGAGCGCTCCATAATGATATCCTCGGAGTAGAAAACCGAGATCCTAAGGCCGCACACAGTACTCCGCACGGAGGCTACAAAATATGCAAAAAGACACAGTACACAGGGAGCACGAAGAGAGACTTCTTAGGTCTTACAAATGCAGTTGAACTTACAGTCTATGAGTGACTAGACCACTATATGTCTTATTAAAGAACATATACAAAGAAGTATCTAGTGGCCATTTGGCCTTTCACATGGACACTAATGGTAACATGAAGAAGGAAGACAAAGATGAGAAGAAAAGAAAAGAGTAGAAAGACTTTTGCAAATAATCTAAGGGAAATGATCATGTTACAAAGAGTTGTCCAAAATGCATTGCAAAAGACATGCCCAATTTCTTCTTCTTCTAATTGCATTTAACAAGCTTTCTACACTCATCAATAGTATGACCACCCTCTCTTCTTCTGCAAGTCAGCATCACTAGAGGAATGAGTGGAAGAGAAAGTTTTAGGCTTTTGTTTTGCTGAAGTCAAAGCTAAAACATACTTGATTATCCCTCTTTGTGAGATAGCAAGTGCTTGTGTTCCCTCAATGAAACCACTCCTATTCACTCTAGATTGCCTTCTTGAAAAAAAAAAAGAATTAACCTTATCAAATGCATACATATTTGGATTCCCTTTTGCATCCGAACAGGAGTGTAGTGAAAAAGATTTGAAAAGATTTTGGTAATCCTTTTAGCAATGAGATGAGTGATGCATCCATAATAATCTCATCTATGTTTGCCAATTGCTCATTCAAGTCCTTGATGAATGTCACATACACATCCATAGACTTCTTTTCATCCATGCATACAACCTCAAGTTGCTTTTTGAAGTATGCAACACGGGCTTCATTATGCACATCATACAAAGAAGCAAGATGTGTCCCATGGTTTTCTTGATGTAGAACAGGATGAAATGTGTGGAACTATATGATGCTTCACAAAAAGTTCAATCAATGCATAACCTTGAAATTCTTTTCCATCCCATCTAAGTTTCTCTTGTGTAGGTTGAGAAGGAGTAACCACAATGCTTGAAGAGGAAGCTCCATCTCTGATAGTAGACTGTGAAGTAGAAGAAACAAGGGGACTTCAATCTACATCTTCCACTATGTTCCATATTTTTTTTTTGCAACAATGACTTGTTTCATGATGTAAGAACACATTGGATAGTTGGTCCCATCAAGCTTATCCTCAAATTGAAGCATGCCAAACAAGTCACTGTTGCACACCATTTCAATAAATAACAAGGATGTGATAAAATCTTTACTTCAATGAAAGTTGAAATGAATGTTGAAATTTCAGCTCACAATCTAGCACTCTGAGGGAAATTCTGAATACATGAATGGCTTTGAAATGAGGATAAAACCCAAGTGTAAGTGCAATTCTCATTACATGAATGGGTTCTTCATTTCCATCAACTTTGGCCCTCAAGCTCGAAAGATATCGCATGCGTGCATCCATAATTCTGGCTTGCAAAGTCTACAAATGAAGATCAGATCATTCCACTTTAGCATTTGGTTCTTGGGAAGTTTGCTTTTGCATTCGAACAATTGTGAAGCCACGATACAAAATTTGTGTTTTTTTGGGCATTGCATTATACCTCTTGATGTTCTTGTAACTCCTATAATGATTACGAGGAAAATATTACAAGTTTGCATAGTTTTAGTACTTTGGATTTTAAATTAACATACTAAACTATGTATAACAGATAGAAACATTGAGAAGAGTGGAGGTTGGTCTCACAATGGGGTAGAGAAACTCTGTAATTTATAAGGGTGGTTAGTGACGGAACTCATTCCAAAATTTAGTGTCATTTTTAACCTCTTCACACAGATGGGTGGAACACAAAGTGGTGAAGCAAAAAAAAACTATACTAATTTTTTGTTGAAAGAGAATAAGAGTGGAACATACACTAAAAGCTATGCATTTCTAATAAATAATAAATAAAAATAAATATGCTAAAAAAATAAAAAATTTTATGGTCTATGGATGTGTCACTCTTAGTTAGAGGATGAAACTCTTTGGTTCCCATTGAAGGTACGAGAACACTTCTTTTCAAGTGTTTCATGATGTGGCATGAAAACATGTTTAAATAGGGGATGCCTCTGACAATACCCTATTCCATAGCTCAATGTGAAATGGGCCTACATATACCAACACCAAAAAAACTAAATTCTTTTGGCACTCATCTTTTTAAGGCAATTTATGGTTTGAAAAAAGTGAATGGTACTCTCTAAGCACGAAAGAATTTGTGTATTTATGATGTTGGTTATACTTGGAATGATAAGCAATGTGGCTCTAACAACATACCTTGGAATGATAAGCAGTGTGGATTTAACTTAAGTGTTGTTCTGCTACTAATAAGTCTTCCTCTAAAAATATGAAATCATTCAAAATTATTTTGGTACTAGTAAGTCTTCCTCTAAAACTTGCTGATTGTCTACCAAAGCTAGAGTGCACCCAATATACCAAGCTTTGAAAAACCCTCAGTAATTAGTATTCTTGGTAATCCCCTCATATCAATGGTCTACCTAAGGAGTTTATAATTGAATTGAAAGAGTTCATTATCCCTATAGCCTAATGGTGCCAAAATATGTTACTAGTTTGGATACTCTCTCTATTCTTACTAATATTGGAGTTATAAAGTTGATTCATAATAAGGGAATGATGTTTAAGAATTGTCTACTATTGTGCCAAAGATATATACAGGTTTCGATTTGCCAATACAAGTACCTCGTATTCTGCTATAGGTTTAGCAGAGCCTGATAGGGTGTTTTTGTTCAAGATTTTGAGATACATTCATTTTTCTCCATCAGATTATTTAGTCATTGGCCATGGATAAAGCAATGATGTATTTTGTATGTTGGCTATTGAGGATAAATTAGATGGTACTAATTACCCATAGTGGGCATTTATGATATGTCATATATTGGTAGTGAAATGACTGTGGAATATTGTGCATGCTATTGAAAAACATCCTACTACACCTAGTGATAGAGTTAAGAATGAACAAGAATCTATGGATAGTTTCTTGAAAAAGGTCAATGATTTGAAGGATTAGTTGATTTTTTCTCATGAAGTCTTGCTAGATAGTTCACTTGTGCAAACTATCCTTAATGGTCTTCCAGATTCATATCAAATTTTTGCTTCTACTTTTTGATTGATGATGAAAGGCAATCCAAATGCCTTAATGTTTGAGGAGTTAGTGGCTATTTTGTTCCAAGAAGATCAGTCCAGATGGAACCAGTCATTATGCATGTTGTAGATAAATCTTTCTTAGCTAGTGAGAAGGGCAAAGGAAAATGAAGTTCATCTACTAGTAAGAAGCATTCTAATACTGCTTCATAGTTGAAGAAAGAAGACAAAGATGAGAAGAAAACAGAAAAGCATAACCACTTTTGCAAATACTCGAAGGGAAATGATCATGTTATGAAGAGTTGTCCAAGATTGGTTGTGAAAGACATGCCAAATTTCTTCTTCTCTTCATTGATTTTAGCAAGCTTTCTACACTCGTCAATAGTATGACCATCCTTCCGATAATATATGTGTCTCTTCTTCTTCTTCTTCTTCTGCAAGTCAGAATCACTAGAGGAATGAATGGAAGAGAAAGTTTGAGGCTTTGGATTTAATGAATCCAAAGCTAAACCATACTTGATTATCCCTCTTTGTGAGATAGCTGTTGGGGCTTCACTCACTAATTAGGCATGAAGACATGAAGATATAAGAGGGAATAATAAGGATAAAGAGCTATGGAAGTAATATACTCAGAAAACCATGCCTATGTGAAGGGACAAATTCACACATATAATATAGTGGCAAAATTAGAGATCAAATTTAATCCAAAACTTCTAAAATTACATGTTTTGAGTTTAGGAGTATATAGAACAAACATATATAAGTTAATTTGAGAGAAATAAATGCAGAAGAACCTGATTTTGTAAGTCCTATGTGAGTAGAGAGGAAGTCGGGTTTATTTTGAGAGAGATGATGAGAGGTCACTCAGAGTAGGACATCTTTCTATGGCTATGAGCAGAATGAGGCCATGCCATTTTGTACACATCTTTTCTAATAGTAAACACATATTTGTGTAGAAGGATTTGAGTCAATTCCTCTTGTGTGAAGAAATCCAAGTGATTTCATAACAATATGAATATTAGTTAGAAGTTACGAGTTTTCTGGCACACTTTTGTCAGATCTTCTAAGAGTCAAATCTCATAGTATGTTGTAAAGTTTCTCATGGTTGATATCTCATTTTGAAGCTATCACCCTCAGCTACAATGAACAAAAGATATTTGCAAAATGGGACATGCTCTCAAAGAAATAAGCTTAATAGTGAAGACATGTCAAATCGATGAAGGTAATTCTCATTTTTCAGACATAGTGTAACTCCTGAAGATATTTCAAGTTATTTGCAAGTTATTACTTGAATGTATTGCTTAGAATTTGTTGTTTACTATATGTTACAACTTCTATTAATCATTGAGCACAAGAATTCTTAAGAATCAACTCGAATTAGAGAAGAATTGAAGCTAGAAGAAAAGTGCAATTTCAGGAAAGTGAAAGTTCACATTTTACTAAAGAATTGGTTAAAGGTTTTAAAGATTGAAGTCTTGCTGAGCTAATGATGGTTAAAGAGGTGATCTAATATCACATTAGCTTGGTTCTTGTGGTGTTTCATACACCAACAATAGCAAGTGCTTGGGTTCCCTCAATGAAACCGCTCCAAATCTACTATAGGTTTAGCAGAGCTTGAGAGGATAGTTCTATTCAAATTCTTGAGATATAGTCAATTTTCTACATCATGGTATTTTAGTGAGTGGCCATGGCTGAAAGCAATGATCTATTCCATATGTTGGTTGTTGAGGATAAGTTGGATGGTACCATGGGCATATATGATGCATCATGTATTGGTTGTAAAAGGACTGTGGAGTATTGTACAGGGTGTTGAAAAATGCCCTCCTACACTTGCAAATAGGATTATGGAAGGTGATGCAGATGGTGTTGAAAATGATAATATTTAGGTTCCTGTTCATGTTGTAGTTTCTGTTGCACCTACTACAAAGCAACTTCATTGGGATGGTAGAGATGCTCATGCACATACATTGATAGTCTTGTCTATCAAACATGCCATTATGCCTCATATTGTCTCCTGGAAAACAACAAAGGATGCTTGGGATACACTTACAACTTTGTATCAGGCAAGAAATGAGGCTCATGTTGCTTACCTCCAAAAAAAGTTGGAGAGTGAACATATGAATAAAGGAGATTCTGTAACAATTGTTTGACAAAGATCAAAGATTTAAAGGAGCATTTGACTTCTATTGATGGTCTTGCCACACAATTCACTTGTGCAGAATATTCTAAATGGTCTTCCAAATTCATATCAGAGTTTTTCTTCTACTCTTCCACTAATGATGAAAGGAAATCCAAATGCCTTAACATTTGAGGAGTTAGTCTCTATTTTGTTGCATGAAGATAAGTCTAGGCATAACATTTCCTTCATGCATGTAGCAGATCAAGCTTTTTTAGTTGTTCAAAAGGGAAAAGGTAAATGGAGCTCTTCTATTAGTCAGTAGAAATCTACTAATTCTATCAAAGAACTTGGAGAATCTTGTAGGAGATAGAAAAGTGAGCTGTGAAGTAATGAAGTTTGGTCTAGCCAACCAACATAAGACCAAGCCTTGAGCTTATGGAGACTCAAATAGACCTTATAGGCACGTGATAAGTGCAATAAAATACACTATACACTTTTGAGCATCAAGGAGAAAAAGTCAATACAAAACAAATAGGTTTGCACATTGACTAGCTAAAAAACTTGCTATATTTGGATGAAACAATCAACTTCAAATGCTCATAGCAGCCAACATGATTACAATTGGAAAAATTCCTTTGGAGGAATGATACACATAGGTTTGAGTATAAAAAATGCACAAAAGTACAAATAATAAGTAAAATATGCTTCTAGCTTGAACTTGACACTCAACAGTGGTACCTCCTATGTTTTACAGCTACGAAGAGTATAGAGCCCAAGACACAAAAAATGTGATTTCTCCAAATATACTAGACCAAATGCTTTGAAAATTTCTACAAATAATTAAAACACTAATACCTTTCCAATGAATGCTTATTTATCTAATTTAGAGCTCGATAGAGAGAGAAATGGCCTTTGCACATTCACTATTGTTGAAGAAGATGATGTAGTGAAATGAAGGAGCAACACAATGATGGCCAAACGTGTATGTATATTGCTTCCATGTAATGTACACGTCATTTGAAGTCTTTATATAGACTCTTGAACTGCTCCATGACTTGCACAAGTGGATTTTGAATTCAAATGAAGGCATGATGAGTTATTGAAGACAATCAATTCACTTTCCTACAATCTAGGAAAAGTGAAGATCTAATTTGATCTATTTTTAGGTGATTAATTGATTCATCGATTGTCAAGGTCAACCACCTCAAATTCATGGAATTTGAGGTCCCCTTTTCTCCTTTTACATGTGTAAAGCTCTAGAATTTTAGATTGGTAAATTACCCTTTAAAAAACTTTGGAAAAAAATACAATAAATGAGCATAAATAAAAGAACTCTTCAATGGATATTTTTTGACATAATCCAAATGATAGCTTTGATGTAGATAAAAGATACCTCAAGCATAGTGTAATCTTGATGTTCCACCAACTCCCCATCAAGCTAAAGTATGCTTTACTATTCATTGTCTAATAGGTTGAATACCTACCATTGATTTAAATCCGCAAAGCTTTATTCCAACAGGTGTCTTCGTCATCATATCTACTACTTGATTTTTAGTTGGAGCAAAAGAAATGTCAATCTCCTTTGCCATGACCTTCTCCCTGATGAAATGGTCATGAACCTCTATGTGTTTGGTTCTTGCATGGAAAAAAGGGTTTGTTGATAAATGCATGGGACTTACATTATCTCAAATTATGTAAGGTCTGGAACTCACAAGTCCCAAATCTGTATATAATGCTTTTAACCATATTGCATCTTGAGTTACCTTGTCAAACCTCTATACTCTGCTTTAGTTGAGGATAAACCAACTATTGGTTGCTTCCTGGAACTCCATGAAACTAGCTTTGAACCTGCAAATGCTAATTAACCAAAGGTACTTCTTGTAGCATCCTTAGCTCTTTCCAAATCTCCATCTGAAAAGATTTTTATATCCAAATTTGAAAAGTAAGGATATAATGTACCTTCATTGATTATAACTTTGAGGTACTTAAGTACTCTCTTAGCTCCATCCATGTGTGGCCTTCTTGGCGAGTGCATGGATTGGCTTAGCATTCCTACACTATATGACATGTCTCGCCTTGTATGAGTAATATATATCAAGCTACCTACAAAGCTTTGATACTCCTTAATGTCTTCAATTTGCTCACCTTCATAAAATCTAAGTTTATGATTCATCTCCAAAGGTGTATGTAGCTCAATGATGAGTAGCACCTCCTTTAATGTCAATCCGAGAAGACGTGAGGATGGTATGAAGACCTCGAGCAAGTGGCGGCACAAGTGCGTGAGTGAGAAGCACACAAACATGCACACACATACACACACACGCGCACACACGGCAAGACAAAGAGTGAGAATCAATGGAGTTCTTAGATTACTTTCAAAAAGCTCTTACAAGTTTGTTTCAATTACAATCTAACCCCAAAAATGAGCTCTCTAGCTCTTTTTATAGTTTTTGACTAGCTTTGGCCCTGTTCAGACCTAGTGTCCGGCCTAGTTAAAAATTAGGTTCCAGGGCTTATTTGAGGGCTCAAACGAGATCTAAAAAATACGAAAATTGGCAGGTAGATACTTCTCAAGCTCCTCAAGCTCAAGGACTCCTTGGCTTGCACAAAATGAAGCTACAAAAATATGAAATGGTAATTACAATGGTGTTTAGTGATGAGAATCACTTTTAATTGGTGTAAGGGTTTTGAAAAACTAAAGGGTTGCCTTAGTGCTAGATCTGCGTGAATGCTCATACGTGCTTCTTCCTGAAGAAAATTATTGGCCTATTTGCCAGATCTTCGTTGACTCCCTTGTCTGCTTGTGCCTTCTCTCCCTTCTGACTCTCTTCTCTGACTGCCATGCCTCGTTAGTCCTTCAGTTCCTTGTCTGCTGCTAACACCCCCCCCTCTCTCGCGTCTGTCGTCCCTGACAGACCCTTGTTGTGTGGGTTTTTGGATGTAGTACTCAACGACATCCTGCGCTAAGTGATGTTCGGCAATTCTCAATCCTTTGGCTAAATCTGTGAGTAGAGCATCCCAATCTACCGGCCCGGGAACCTCTGGATGTGGTATACGTAGCTTTTCGGAATGGAGAGCTTGTTCCACTGCAAACAACTGCAAGAGATGGGATGGTCTGGGAATGAATATCTCGGAGTGATATTCCCAGAATCCCGTGACAAACATCTCTTCAAACGTTTGTTTGAAGCAGGCCGGTAGATATTTGATGCGAGCGTGCCATGCATACACAACATTAATCGATGGGGTTGTGCTCATGTCTTATACGAGGTCCTGATTACCTTCATTAAATCCTAGTGCTGAGAGATGTGGTTCCTTGACATTTTTGAAGGTCCTGAAGGTGACCAACATAAGTTCGAAAATCTTCAGGCACATCTGAGTCATGACATCAGGTACATTCTTGAACCGGACCCCCCAATGTCGAATCGTCGAAATCATATATCCAATAGTAGGTGGGCCCTTAGGGGGTGTGAAGTACACATAATTGAGCCACTTCTCACAGCCTTTAATCGTCAGCACTGTTTGTGTGTACTCCGGCCATGATCTCCTTCGAAATACAGGGCAATAACATGGGTTATATTTGATGTATAATGGCATGTTGTTCCATGTTCTTACCATTTCCGGGTAGGTTTCAAGCAGCCGAATTCTCCAAGTCGGTTGGCGAATATGTCCCTGCTTGGCACTCTCTGGGATGTCTTCAGGTGCAAACTGTGTGGCAGAGGTTGGTTCCCTTGAGGTGTGGTGCTTGATTTCCGCATTATAATCCGCCATTAGAACGCAAAAAGGAACATACAGGTCGTCCGATGGGCTGATCCACCTATGGTGTGAGAGATTCTTAAAATAATCGGATTTTATTACAACCTCCTCCAATTGTGACATCAATGCGATTTGGACTGCCACCCTGTCATCATGTGTCGTGGCTACTTTCTCTAACTTTTGCATCCATTCAGGTGCCTCAATTTCAATTGTGTCCATGCCCTGTTCTGTTCGCTTACCCCCGGGTGTTGGCATCGGGACATAGGGATCCTCGAATGTTTCTTCTACTTCAATTGGCACAAGATCGTCAGGCTCGGGCTCTACCAGAGGGGAGGGCTGACGCTCGTATTGCATGACCTTGCTACATAATTCCTCAAGTTCTGCCCGGAGTTTAGTGACCTCTTCAGATGTATCTTCTGCGGTTGTGATCTTGCTGGGTGATGTCTGTCGGGTGGCCAACTGCCTTAGCAAATCATCTCTCTCTTTTTCTAAGGCGGCATGGGCCTCCATTAGATCGGCATGAGTTTCTAACACCACTTTCATATTCTCAGAGGGAATTGCCTTGAATCGCTCTGGGTCAATCTCCTGTGGGGAACCCTCCATGGCCGCCTCCAGATTTTCTTCGTTCTGTTTCTGTAATTGTTTATTTTCCTCTAGCGCTGTAGACATATGCTTACGTAGGAGGCCCAAGTTCCGTCGAAGCTTCAGGTTTTCCGTGATCTGAGAATGTAGCAGCTCGTCCATGTGTTGTCGTTCTTCATCATCTGCTTGGGGTGGGTTGGCTACTAATTGTGCATATTGTTCCTGTAATGTCACGTGCTGCTGTTGTAGTAGCTGCTTCTGCTCTTCAAGATCCATACATCGTGCTTGGAGATCTGCGTGGCTTCGGAAGAGCCTTGTATGTTGGTTGTCAAGGTGTTGGTAGTGTTGCTGAAGTTGGGACATGCATTGATACATATTATTAAATACATTATTAAGAGGAATGGTGGGAGAAATGGTGTCGAATGCAGAGGGGAAGGGAAAGGGAAAGGGAATTGTGGATGCAGTACTGGGGAAGGGTGAGGGGGGAGGTGGGGGAATGGGAGATTGTGGGTAAATGGGGGGTGGGAGAGGTGCAGAGGTGGGTGACACCTCCATGGATTCAAAAGTGGAGGCCGTGGTGGGAGTGACTGTGAACATGGGGATTGTGGTTGCGGTGAGAGTTGTGAACGTGTATAGAGGTGTGTGTAATTGTGAACTCCCAGGAAGTGTGATCGGAGTAGTGGGGTTTACAGTGGCTGTGGTTAGACTTATGTTTTCAGTGGAAATAGAGTATGTGGGTTGACTGATGGTTTGTGCATCGGTGTGTGTAGTGGGTTTGGAGGTGGTGACAGTAGAGGTTACAGTGGTAGAGGGAGGTGAATGGGGCGGATGTGGGGGAGAAGGTGGCAAGGGAGGTGATGGAGGTGCACTCGATGTGTGGGCTTCCTCGGTGTCGTGAACAATGTGTGCTGTGCCAGTGGTTGTGGGGGTGCCTTGTGGTCCTGATCCTAATACATTCATTCGTTTTCCCGTTCGTGTGGGGTGTCTGCCATATCTTTTCTCTGTCCTTCGTGATTGCACTAGTGCAGTATGCACCGTTTCAGGTACTCCCAAAGCGTTCGATATCATTTCCAAGGTGGCACGGTATTGCTCGTCCACACCTTCCTCCTCCAGAATCTGGTTCATGAGGGCTTTACCTGCAGCTAATGATAGTCTGTGTTGCTCTTGAACTCGGTTCATCGTATCGTAGAGCTTCTTTAATGCGTTAGTATAGGCTGGGGCACCTTCCAGTACTTGTAGGGCTTCCTGATCATACTCTTGTTCTTCTGCTTCTGATTGTCCACCCTGTGCCTCCTCATGTGCTTCTTCTTCATCGTCCACATTGACTACGTCCGGTTGGCTGGGCTGGGCTTGGTCTGGGGCAGTTTGCTGTCCACCAGCTTGCTCTGCTTCAACTTCCGCATTTACAGCTTCGATGATTCTAGCAACTTCTTCATCCATTAGATCCTCCAAAGTGAATCCATGCGGGAATTCCAGATCAGTAGGTACTGGTGGAAACACAAGGTTAGGGCCATCTGTGCTGTGCCTGGGTAACCTGATAGTAAATGGTTGTACTCGTCGGGGAAGTCTTGGGGTTGTTTCAGGCGTTAGGGTTGCACCGCGAGCTTGTGCACAAGGCATCTGGACATCGCCTCTCATCTCTTTGAGGGAGGCCCTACAACTGACAATCTGCGTTGAAACTCCTATGCTCTGGTCCAAATGAGAGCCCTCTGCACCGGTACATCATATGCGAGACATCTGTACACAATTCTTGTAAGCGCACAGCAACCATACAGTACAGACTTTTGCTTCTTATACCATCTCTGATGAGCCATGTGAATCTGGTCGATAATCCAGTGGGGCATATTGATTGTCAAATCAAAAGCATCCGCCAGGTAGAGGCTAAACCAGATCTTTTTGGGAGGCATTGTGAACCTTTCCTGCGCGGGGAATGCGAAATGTTGCATGACCATGCGTAAGTGAATGGCGATCGTAGGTGTCATCGCAACCATGTCCTTCAACTTCGTCAGATTCCTGTTCTTCATATTGTCTGGAACCATAGTCTCTTTCTCTGTTGGAATGTGCATACCTTTCATGTCGAGTGCTTCTCTTACCAAGTTGATAGTCAAGCGGAAACGCTTCAGCTCGTTGCCCCTTGTGAGTGATGGGAGCACAAAGGAGCTGTATCCTTTCTTGTCTTTGCTGGGAGTGAGGGTACTAATTAAGTATGAGCACCTTAGAAAATCTGGCTTTGGTAGTTGGAACTTGAAGTAATCATAAAGCCCAGCCTTCTTCCATATCGACTTCAGTCCTTCATTATTCTGTAGCTTTTCAAACTCCTTGGTAAAGAAATGGTATCTGCCCCAACGTCCATTGAATTCTACCTCCGACTCCCACATATATGTGCCTTCACCTAGAGGTCCAGCAACGTCACTGAACCAGTGTGAGGTTTTGCCCACCGGCATTGTGTGACCCTGTGGAGGATTCTGGATCGGTATGGCATGTAATGCCCGTAATTCCGCTGGTCTTTCCTTTAATTCCTCCTCAACCGGAAGGCTTTCGATGTCCACCACTTGGGGGCTGGTGCCTGCCTGGGAGCTAGTTCCTATCATATCGGCCATGTTACTTCTTGCTGCTTGTCTCTGTGAGAATATACAAACATGTGTTAACATCGTACAGGACAAGGCAGGACCGTTGTTGTTCCCATTACAACATTAACATGAGGGTCAGGAGCGAATAATGGGTTAGTAAGTGCTCGGTGCGAGTGCGTGTGCGGTTAGCCGTTCGTTAGACCTAAGAGTTAAGTGGAATGATGTAGTGTGATAGTGATGTGGTTAGTAAGTTATCATGGATTTACAAATGGGGTCTGGGGGTTTGTTACAAGTCTGAGGCTGCCAAATGCAGTGGATGGGTTTTGCTCTTGGTTTCGTAGAGACTCTAGAGAGCTTTATCGGTGTCTTGGTTTGAAAATGAGGCCTTTTAGGGACCCATTTACAAGTGATTATGTGCGTGCTCATGGGCCTTGGTGTGTTCCTGAGTGTTGAAAACGAGTGAATGCTGGCTGTGCGAGTGGATGGGTTATGCTGTATAGGTTGTGGTTTCGGCGTAGCTACTTGCGCCCGCAAACAAGCCGTAGGCACCCAAATTTGTCTTGATTGTGGGCTAGCCTTTATCGACTTCTTGGGCACCCAAATAGGTTTCACGTTAGCAGAAGAATTTTTGAAAGACTTTTTATTAGTATCGTGTTGTTGGTGACTAATAAGAGGCTTTGCCTGTGTGGTTGGCTTGAGTGCAACCGGGTGTTCGCCTTTCCGTACCCACACTTGTTTCACTTGCTGGGACATTTTGCTGCGCAGGTACTTTTGATCTCTGACATAGGAAGTACTCTGCTTCTTCTGCCTTTGATCCATCTTTGGTTGCTGCCTCCTTCTGGCCTTTGGAAAAGAAGGGAGTTCCGTTGCATCCCTGACTCCTTTTTTGCAAATATCATTCCTCTGCAACACATAGTTTTGGACAAGAACAACATGGTCATCTTCATGTGTATTCCTGGAAGGACCAGGAGTCTGTGCCTTTCCTAGTTCCTTGAGTGCTCCATTATCTAACTCTACTGTAATTCGACTATGATTGACCCAAACCTGAAGAAGTCCACTTCTTAGGTTTAAGTTGACTGCTTGGTCATAGATCCAGTCTTGACCCAAGACAAGGGGTTCCGTGAGATCCTCATCTTGACACACTAGTACTTTAACTGTCATTGCCTCATCATGAATGTAGAGGGGAAGTTCCACCTCGCCCATGAAAGGGGTTTCCACGCCTCCCAATCCTATGAGATATGCTTCCACAAGATTGATAGTTAACTGCAACTCTTGACAGTAAGACAACTTAACAGCACTAGTGGCTGCACCTGAGTCAATCAAGGCTCTTACAGTCCTTGCACTCTTTCCTTGTCCTATATCTAAGGTTATGAAAGGACGTCGATCGGTTATCTTATGTGAGCTAACACCTGAAACTTCACACATAGCCATGTCATATCTTTTATCTGCATATGCATCTTGCCTAGGGTGCTCTCTACCTTGTCTTCTTAATTTCATTCTCCGGATGCGCTCTAGGGCTTCTGCTTGAGCTTCTTCTCGAATTCGCTTTTCTTCCTCCTTGCGTTTCTTTGCAGTGTTGAGTCGACTGAGCATTTCCTCCGTGAGGGGTTCCTGATACAACTTGACTCTGCATCCGCTGATATAGTTTGGGAGAACATCACCCTCTAACGTGGCTAGTTGTACTGCTCCACTCGTGGAGATTCTATTGATGATCATAGGTCCGTAGCCTCTCTTTTCTAGCTTCCTTGCATGTTGCTTCAATGTGTAGACTAAAACTAGATCTCCTGCTTTCAAACCCTTATCCTTCACATGGGCATCGAAGTATGCCTTCTGTCTCTTCTTGGCTGCATATATTCCTGCAGCAGCTCTCAGTCTTGTTTCCCCTAATCGTTCAAGGTCAAAGATCCTAGAGGAGAGCTCATGACCTGTCCATTCGTGCTCTTGTGCTACTCTCAATGTAGGGATCAAGAAGTCCAAGGGTAGCACAGCGTTTTGGCCAAATACCATCTGAAAGGGGGTGGCTTGGAGTACCGTTTTGTAGGCAACTCGATATGCCCAAACAGCATGGTGTAGCTGTTTGTCCCAATCAGAGCGTTTAGTGTTCACTAATTTTGTCAGTACATTGCATAAGATCTTATTAGTGCTCTCAGCTTGTCCATTAGCTTGAGGGTGATAAGGGGCAGACTTCTTGTGTATTACCAAGAATTCTTGGAGTAGATTTTCAATCACTTCGTTCAAGAAATGAGTGCCTCTATCACTTACAAGCTCTATAGGTAGCCCATATCTTGTGAACACATTCTCAAACAAGAATTTAGCAGTTGTTTGAGCATCGTTCTTTGTCGTAGCCTTTACCTCCACCCACTTGGTGAGATAATATGTTGCAACAATGATGTATTCCGCATGAGAACCCTTAGCTGGGGGATTAATAGGACCTATGAAGTCTATTCCCCACTTAGAGAACGCACGTCCACCCATCATAGGTTTCAGTGGCATCTCATCTTTGCGTATAGGATACTGAGTCCTCTGACAGACATCACACCGTTTCACATAGGTATGTGCATCCATGTGAAGGGTAGGCCACCAGAGGCCTGCAAATAGTATTGCCTTGATCACCCGATCCGGTCCAAAGTGTCCTCCTGCTACCCCTTGGTGAGCAGTTTCTAAGATCTTAAGATATTCACTTTCATGGACATATAGCCTCAGGTAACCATCTTTACCACACTTATATAGATTATCACCAATGAGTGAGTAATCCAGGGCTTCTTGTTCTAAACTCCTTTTCCTAGCCCGAGTCATGTCTGGAGGGAATGTGTTTGTCCTCAGGAAGGATACTAGAGGTTCACTCCAATCTGGCACTATAGACACTTGATAAAGAGTGGCGTGTTCCACAGGTGGTTTAGTGTAGCAGATTGGGCATTCCTTGCACAACTTTTGGACATCAACTTCCATAGTTGGCCAATGTACTCCGAGTCTCCTTAGCGTTTGTAAGGTTCGTTGCTTTGAATGGTGTTGCTCTAATGCACCTACATGTGCTAATTGCAACCATTTATTGTACTCGTCCTCTTCCACACAACAAGCCAAGATTCCTTGATCTGTGTGCTTGTACATACTTCCTGCCATGATGTGGTACTTTTGGGCTTTTACAACCTCTCTGTTCCATGTGTTTACTACTGGATGGTTAGGCCCGTATGTCAATACTGGTACCAATGGCTTAGCCCACTGCGGCACCACTTCCAAATTAAACAAGTAAGCATCAGGAAGATCATCTGATACTCCTTGTGGGGCTTCTCCAGATGTGAGCCTAGAGAGATGATCTGCTCTTAAATGAGTCCTCCCTTTTCTCACCACTACCTCAAAGTCATATTCCATGAGCAAGAGAAACCATCTCACTAATCTTCCTGTATTGCATGGCTTGTTTACGAGGTATAGCAATGCCTGATGATCAGTAAAAAATTTAAACTTATTTGCAAGCAAATAGTGTCTAAATTTCTTAACTGCATATACCATGCCTAAACCTTCTCGCTCTGTAGTGGTGTAATTCCGTTCAGCTGCATTCAATTGTCTACTGGCATAGGCAATTGGAAGATCCATATTACCTTCACCAGTAGGTTGTGCAAGCACGCATCCAATGGCATAATTGGATGCATCCACGTGAACATGGAATGGCTTATTCCAATCTGGTGTGGTCAAGATTGGTGCTGAACATAATCTTCGTTTAAGCTCCTGGAAGGAATTCTCACATTCATCCATCCACTCAAAGTTAGTCAGAAGTCCGTACATGGGCTTTGCAATGACAGCGTACATATGAATGAACCGGCGATAATAACCACAATGCCCCATGAAAGCTTGTACTTCCTTGACATTCTTTGGCCTAGGTAGCTCTGCTATGGCTCTCACTTTCTCTTCGTCGGTAGATATGCCATTCTTTGACACTATGTGTCCTAGAATCTTGCCTTGCCTTACCATAAAAACGCACTTTTCTGGGTTCAGGCAGACTTGATATTCTCTACATTTGTCAAAGATTTGCCTGAGTTCGGGGATATGGGTTTGCCTAATGTTCGAATGAGCACAAAGATCATCAACATAGACCTCTAAATTTTTCCTCAGGAACTCTTTAAATACATGGCACATCAGCCTTTGGAAGGTAGCTGGTGCATTGGTAAGCCCAAATGGCATGACTCTAAAGGAAAAAATGCCCCATTCTGTGGCAAAAGCCGTTTTATGCTGATCCTCTGGAGCTATGGCTACTTGATTGTAACCCGAAAATCCATCAAGGAAGTTGTACACTTCCTTGCCTGCCACTCTTTCTAAGAGATGCTCTGTGATAGGAAGCGGATAGTTATCCCGAATTGTGGCCGCATTAACCTTTTTCAAGTTAATGCATACGTGCAGCTTTCCATTTTTCTTGGGCACAACTACGATGGGGGATACCCACTCAGTGTGCTCAATTTCATAGATAAATCCAGCTTCAACCAATCTATCTATCTCTTCTTTGATCTTAGCAGCGTAATTATCGTTATATGTGTAGGGTTTTTGCTTAGAGGGTTTAGCATCTGAGGTCATGCGGATGGTGTGTGAGCATATGTCAGGGTCAACACCTTTCAAATCCTTGTAACTCCAAGCGAACACATCTCTGTATTCTCTTAGCAAGGCAATTAACGCATGCTCTTCTTCCTCTGTTAGGTCATGGCCTATGTATGTGCATCTTTCCTCTCCTTCTTCTAGGGCCACTACTATTTTCTTGGTGGTTTCTTTGTTATCATAGGCCTCTCCTGATTGTGCCTCTCGTTTCGGCATTCTGA
This sequence comes from Ceratopteris richardii, assembly GCA_020310875.1. Classification (NCBI taxonomy): domain Eukaryota; kingdom Viridiplantae; phylum Streptophyta; class Polypodiopsida; order Polypodiales; family Pteridaceae; genus Ceratopteris; species Ceratopteris richardii. The sequence goes on from CM035423.1 coordinate 91,658,369, forward strand.
TCATGACTCTCCTGTCATCTATCTCATACTTCTTAAAATTTTCCGGGACCTCAAACAAAGATTCTTCCTCTTCTGGTGAGGCTTCTCTCTTCTTTCATTTCTTTCCTTCTTCCTTCGGGGTCACATGTGTTGCTAATCTTACATTGTTTGTAAGCTCTCCATGCCTCTGGGGTTGAAATTCTACTTCGTGGAAGTATTCTTCATCTGATGCAAATGGTGGGTCCATAATGATTGACTCTAGATCGGAGTCACTTGCATCCTCAAATGCATCAGGGCTAGGTTCGCATTCTTCTAGAGCTGCCTCTCCCATGATTGGCTCTATGGAGAAGACTGAAATGTCATAGCCATCCTCATCACAGTGAGGTGTCCATTGTTCTTCATTGATGGCTACGTCCATGGTTGCTAAAATTTCTGCCCAGCCATGGGGTTCAAATTCCTCATCTGGGAAAACTACAGGTGCATAGGCTGGGTCTTGGATTGATCTATGGGATTCTTTTGCACCTACCTCTCTGGCTTTTTCTCTCTTCTCTTCCTCTACTGCTACTTTGCACATCCATAAGTGGGTGTCTTCATGCATCCATGAGGATCCTGAGCCTATGGAATGCACGGATTCCGTATCATCTTTGGCTCTATGGATGGGATTCCATTGGATGGGAGGGACATCTCTATGAGAGTAATCTTTGAGATTCACTTTGGTCGTGACACCTAAGTGCTGCAGGTACAAAGAATTGGTTCCCCAATCCTGTACCACTTGCAACTGTCGCATAAATGGTCTTCCCAAAATCATCTCATAGGCATGATTCTTGCTAAAATCACATATAGCAAAGCTATGCTCAAACTCAACACCACATGTGGTGAGAGTTATGCCTTCTAGCAATCCCAAGGGCCTCTCTATATGACCATCGGCCATTTGCAATTTCATCCTCGTGGGCCTGAGTGCCGGCTTGCCCCAACGCTTCCATAGGGAAGTGGTGGAAATTGCAACTCCTGCACCTGAGTCCAAGATTGCCTTGGTGGTGTACTCCTGGTAGGTGATGGGAAGATAGGTGTTCCCTTCTTCGCCTTCACACATATCTCCTATCTTATCCAAGGGAATTTCTGGTACCGTCCTATGGGATCCTACCTGGGAACAAGGTTTGGCTATTTCTGGTACTTGTTTGGCGACATGTTTCCATAATTCAGGTCTAACCTTGAGTAGCTCTTCTAACTTGAGATTGCACTGCACGTTAGTGTTCTTCACTACCTCTGTGTTCCTAGGTATGACTGAATCTTCGTTTCTTACCATGATTGTAGGTGTTCTCATACACGTGGACTTTGCTTCCCATGGGCCTGTGAAGTGGGGTAGCTCTTGTATGGAATTAGACTCAAAGTCCAATCTCTCGTGAGACTGAGTACTCTCATGTTCCCCGTAAATAGATGGGATGTCTTGTGGGAATTGGTCGTGTGCATCATCCACAAGTTCAAAGGGAGGGGCGACTTCACTTTCGTTATCCCATTTGTCTTCTTGAATCTCTCGTAGGAAGTCTGGTGCAAACCGATTCATAGAAGAAGAAGTGTCTGGCTCCGTAGAATTAGGCACATAAGCCACCTGGGAAGGAGGGCTTATTCTATCGTTGGCTCTCTCCTCGTTCTCATAGATGGCTGGAGCACAAGCTTCCTGGGAAGGATTACTTATTCTATTACTTTTTCGAACAGGCTCATACGCTCCCTGAGAAGGAATGTAGGCAACCTGTGGAGGTACGTAAGCTTTTGAGGGGGGCTCATCTGCCTTTTGGGGGGGAAGATAAGCTTCTTGAGGAGGCACATGGGCTTCCTGAAGAGGCTGGCTTATCCGTTCTCTTGCCCTTTCCTTTCTTTGAGGGGCAGATTCCTTTTCTGATTGTGCAATTAACCTCTCTATTCTTTCTAGCAGTCCATCAAAGTGTAACTGCGTCTTAGCTGAGCTAGAGATGTTAAAGAGGCGGCTAGCTTCGAACATGGCTTGAGCCAATTCCACCATCTTAGCACAAATTTTAGTTCGTTCAAGCTCTAGCTTGGCTCTAGGGTAGCACTTTTCATGATCGGTTATGGTTGGCCCTTCTTGGATTCTGGCCTGATATGCTTTAAGCATCATATTAAGGTCTTCGGGAGTGGGATCTGCTAAGACTGATCCTACTCTAGGGGGTGGTGGGTTTAGGTGAGGCGGGTTGGAAGGTGGCTGGTCGGATGGTGATGGGAATGGTGGTGGTGGGGTAGTGTGAGAGGGAGTTTGAGTTGTGAGTTCGGTTATTCTGGCTCTTGTTTCTCTTACGCTTTCCTCAAGTTCACTCATCTTTTTAGCCCATTGTCTTTTCATTCTTTCCCGACTATCTTTCCAAGCTCTAGTCCTTTTCTTGGTTATGCTCTCAGTTTCACTAGCCTCTGGGCCCTTTTCCTGGCTTGCCCCTTGGTTTTGCTGCAATGCCTGAGCTCTAGTGACTACCTGTACTGGTGTAGTGGAAGTGACACTTCCTGAGGAATCTACAACCAACCCAATCACATTAATGGGAGTGATTTTTGGCATATTATTAGGATTCTTAGGGCAATCTCGTAAGAGATGCTCCTTTCCACACTCTTGGCAATAGCCCTGGATCGTCACTGATTGGGGTTGTGTAGGTGCAGGCATGGGGCAATCATGAATGAGGTGATCACCTTGGCATCTGTAGCATGGTCCTCTAGGGAACGGGGGTCTTACCTGCCTAGGTTGAGGTCTAGGGTTGGGGTTTGCATACATGACGTTTGTATAATCTGACTCCCAACTAGGTTCATTTGGCTCTTCGCTGTAATAGGACTCACCATGTTCTGGAGACTGCATGTAGTACGCCTGGGGACTATCAACATGTGTAGAATCAAAGCTATGGTCACTCGGGTCACTTTCAGAAATCAAGGGTGTTACAGGGACTATAGCTCTATTCAGGTTCTCTTCTGCAGCAGTATACTTTACCGGAATCACATTGGCTGGGGCAGGGGGTTGTTGTGCTAACACAGGTTGAGGCCTTTGTTGGTTTTGATAGGGTTGGTAGGTTTGTTGAGGCCTAGCATACTGCTGAGGTGGGTACTGGTTCTGGTATCTTCCTTGTTGAGGGTATGGCTGTGGGTACGTCTGCCTAACGGTTTGCTTATTGTAGGGGCAATCTTGCGCGGTGTGATTGGTGTACCTTCGTTCTATGGTGCAGTACTGACTACTAGGATTAACTTGGGTTTGGGCCATAATGGGACATACCTTCGCCATGTGGTCGCCGCCACAAGTATAGCACCTTTTCACAGGGGCAAACCTTGGGATTTGTTTGCTAGTTACACCTAATTTCTGAGCTACTTTCTCTGCAAGTTCCTCAATTGATGTGGATTGCGTGGAAGAGAGGCTAGAGGCACTATCTGAATCTTTGTATATCTTGGAAAGCTCTAACTCCTCCCCTAGGTTATCCTCAATGTCAATACACATGCGTACACACTCTTCTATGGTCCTAGGGTCCTTCAAGTACACATATGATCTTAATTTGGTACTTAGCAATCCATCCAAGAATAAAGCCACTTGCTTGGCTGGTGTGGGTAATTCCGAAACAGGGCATCTTTCAAGATATTGCCTAAATCTCCTTCCTGCAAGTCTCACGGTCTCTTGCGGGGTTTGCTTGAAGCTGTGAATCAACGAGGAGGTATTATGCCTTATGCCACTCTTAGAGAATTCAATAATGAAAGCCTCTAGGAGCTGGTCTATGCTCCTGAACTGCCTCTCATTTAGTGGCTGAAACCATGTCAGGGCAGTGTTCCTAAGGGTCAGACCAAAGGCATTGTACTGCGTGAATAGATCCTCCACTTGTTCAGCTCTCAAGACTTGCCTAAACTCAGCCACATGATCGTATGGATCTCCCGTGCCATCGAAGTAGTTCTTCATGGACTTAACTAGCTGAGTCGGTCTCAACGTCCTTGTGTGCTCTCTAGGTCGTGGTAGAGGGAACTCATCCACATTTCTTTGATTCCTGTGAGCTCTGAGTATCTCAGGTTCCACTCTATTCGTTTCCGTCCTCGTTCTTTCTCTGCCCACTGGGTTAGCAAAGCTGACTTCTGGTCTATCCCTACTTCTGTCTCTTTGTATTCCATGAGCTTGGGATGTTCCAAAACCCTTCCAAGTGTAAGCGTGCCTATCATTTTCCGTAACCACAAAGATCCATTCTGAAGCGTGATCTAAGTAGGTCACTCTGCCTGGGCTATCAGGATCCTTAAACTCATAGATCATGATTGTTCCTATATCAGTTGGCTGATTAGATTTATACCTCCAAAAGGCTTCGTCAGTTTCTCGATTGAGGAGCAAATCTATGCTCTTATTATCCTGGGGAATCCACTCAGGTGTGATAATCCTAGTGAGAACAGATTTGCCTCGGGGGGTTCTAGGTTCTACACCCATGTTTCCTTGTTCCAAGTCACCTAAGTCTGCCTCTGAGATTACATTCCCGAATTCATCTGTCCTGTCTGGGTGACTGGTGACTACGTATATGGTTCCTTCTTTGTCTAGGTATGCACCGTTTTCAAACTTGACTGCTGGGTGCTCTAGTCCAATGGATTGATCAGGATTCTTAATCTGTACCACAGATCTCCCTAGGCCGTCCTCATAGATGCTGGCACCTAATCGGTTGGTCCTAAGGTATTCCAACTGTGTTTTGTAAGGGCCTTCTACCCTGTACAAGTAAGGCACTCCTGAACTTCCCGTAGGTCTGTCCATGCCTTGAGACATCTCTGACTCACTGGTCTCAGAGCTAGGGTAGTACGAGTGGTGGCTCAACTGCTGGGCCCAAGACCTAGCAGTGTGGTTAACACTAGCCTCTGAAGACCTAAGGCTTTGTCTCTCCCTTACTAGATGTCGTCCTGATCTAAGGTTCATATGCCTATCTAAGTAGCCCAATTCTTTGCCCAGAGTACAACCTCGTTGCTGGTTACTTTATATAAGTCGCTTGGTTCTTTTTAGTTATTCCTCGTGTTTAAGGTCTTGTCTGATATTACGTCGTCAGGAATACTTGAATGTTCTTCGTGCTTTCAGATTGATCGTTCCACGTTAGGTTCTTTTCCTTTATGTTATCGACAGTACAGAGATTAGGTTTTTAGCTTGAACTTGAGTTTTTAGGTAGTCTTCAACTTGATACTTGCCTATCGTCGCCCTAACTTACTCCTACCTCTCGTCGTTCTTAGCCTAAACTATGAATTGACAGAGGGGGTTAAAAGTTTCCAACCTTTTGTTTCCTGCTTGGTTGCCCTTGAGTGCCCAGGAAGTGTGTTCCCAAGCTTGCACTTACACTTGCTTAGAACACCTTTCGAAGCTCTCAATAGATCTGTAAGAGTTCCAAAGCTAGCTTTAAGATTTAAATTCCAAAGACAGAACCAATGATTTTCATTCCTGTAGCAAAAAAACTAACTTGCATAGTGATTTTTAGGAAAACAATTCTAAAGACCCCTGACTTTGATCCCCCTAGGTATGGTTAACTTCAAAATTCCCTCTCTGAAAATCAACGTATTATCTTTATAAAAAATAGTCGAGGGCGTGTAGTATATGCCACGAGCTTTCCAACAAGCCCTAGAGCTCAAAAAATTTGATTTCGTATGAAGAAGTTATGACTGTTCAGGGTTTAGGGGGTTAAGACAGGATTCAATCTGGCTGACAGATCCTAGGATTTTCTCCCAAATCTCAAGTGTAGGAACCTCCAGAAATGCTAATGGATTGACTATTTTGCCCCAAAAATTATCCCCAATTTTGAACAAAAACAAACCCTAATTTTTGGCCGAAAAGCCTGTCAATCGCGATCGACAGGTCTGTCAATCGCGATTGACAGAGGTGTCCGTCGGGCCTGTCAGTCGCGATCGACAGTGTCAATCGCGATCGACAGAGTCGATCGTGGCTGTCAATCGCGATCGACGGTATCAATCGCGATCGACACGTTTTTCGGATTTTTCGCCGAAATTTCAGTCAATCGGGGGCCTATCAGTCGCGATGGACATGTGGCTACGCGTAAAAGTCAATCAGTCGTTGAATTTTAGTCGGTTGCGATCGACGGTGTCAATCGCGACTGACACAAGTGTCGGTCGTGGCTGTCGATCGCGATCGACGGTATCAATCGCGATTGACAGGGTCCTACGTGGCAGTCTGTCGGTCGTGAAGTCTGTCGGTCGCGATTGACAGGGTCTGTCGGTCGCGATTGACAGGGTCTATCGGTCGCGATTGACAGAGGCTGTCGGTCGCGATTGACAGAAAATCACAGAATTTTTCTACTGTTTTATGTGATTTGGGAAGTGCTCATCATGCTTGTGCTAGTGGTGAACTTTTTTTTACCAAATGATCGAATTTTCTGTCGATCGCGATCGACAGAGGCTGGCGACTGCGAGACAGATTCGACGAGTTTCGTACCTGCGCACGGAGCTGGGGATGGTGATTCAGCAAGGTCCTGCAAAAAGCTCAAGAAACATGCAAGAAAACACACACGCAATATCGCTCTCTCGCTCTCTCTCACAAGTGTAATGAGGGAAATGAGGTGGGAAAGGTGATATGATCAAAAAACAGAAATTTTCGCGATGATGGAGATGGAGGTGGGAGATGGTGAAGGAAAAACAAGAAAATAGGTGAAAGTGAAGAAAATACCTACAACTCCAACGCGTCAACTCTACGTCTTACCATCACACGCTCGTCCTCAAAGCTCGATCCCCGGCAACGGCGCCAAAATTTGGTGTAGCTCAATGATGAGTAGCACCTCCTTTAATGTCAATCCGGGAAGACGTGAGGATGGTATGAAGACCTCGAGCAAGTGGCGGCACAAGTGCGTGAGTGAGAAGCACACAAACATGCACACACATACACACACACGTGCACACACGGCAAGACAAAGAGTGAGAATCAATGGAGTTCTTAGATTACTTTCAAAAAGCTCTTACAAGTTTGTTTCAATTACAATCTAACCCCAAAAATGAGCTCTCTAGCTCTTTTTATAGTTTTTGACTAGCTTTGGCCCTGTTCAGACCTAGTGTCCGGCCTAGTTAAAAATTAGGTTCCAGGGCTTATTTGAGGGCTCAAACAAGATCTAAAAAATACGAAAATTGGCAGGTAGATACTTCTCAAGCTCCTCAAGCTCAAGGACTCCTTGGCTTGCACAAAATGGAGCTACAAAAATATGAAATGGTAATTACAATGGTGTTTAGTGATGAGAATCACTTTTAATTGGTGTAAGGGTTTTGAAAAACTAAAGGGTTGCCTTAGTGCTAGATCTGCGTGAATGCTCATACGTGCTTCTTCCTGAAGAAAATTATTGGCCTATTTGCCAGATCTTCGTTGACTCCCTTGTCTGCTTGTGCCTTCTCTCCCTTCTGACTCTCTTCTCTGACTGCCATGCCTCGTTAGTCCTTCAGTTCCTTGTCTGCTGCTAACAGTGTACTTACAGGTTTAGTCTTCTCCATTTTGAACTTAAGAAGTAGATCTTGAATGTATCTCATCTGAGTCAAATACATTCCTTCATCTATATATATAAGCTTCATACCTAGGAAGAATGTGAGCTCACCTAAATCACTGATTTTGAACTCCTCTTGCATGTGTTTCTTGATCCTTTGGATGCCATTCAGATCATCACCTATCACAATTATTTCATCTACATATACACATAGATAGATAACCTCATTGTGATCCCTTTTGATGAATAAAGAAGGATCTAAGTTGCTAGGTCCGAACCCTTGATCTTGAAGATATGTAACCAACCTGTAATTCCAAGCTCTAGGAGGTTGTTTCAATCCATATAATGCTTTGTTAAGTTTGCAAACATAAGATGCATGATTAGGATTTTCAAAACCTAGAGGTTGTGACATGTATACCTCTTCACTTATCCAAGCATTTAGAAATGCATGTTTTACATCAAGTTGGAACAGTCTCTAATTTCTTGTAACAACTACACTTATCAATGTTCTAATTGTAGTAATCTTTGCAACTGGTGAGAGTGTTTCCTCATAGTCTATACCATACATTTGTGAGCATCCTTTGGTAACTAATCTTGCCTTATACCTCTTAATTGATCTATTTGAATTTCTTTTGAGTTTATATACCCATATGCAACCAATTGTCTTTTGATTGTGTGATATAAGGACCAAATCCTAAGTGTCCATCTTGTTCAATGCAACTATTTCTTCTTTCATGACCTTTTCCCAATTAGGGTTTCCCTTTGTCTCCTCAAGTAGATTGAATGCTTTGTAAAAAGTGTGGAATCATATCCATACCTTTTTGGTTGTTTCTTCTCCCTTGTTGATCTTCTAGGGACTTGCTTGGAGCATTCTCCACACTCCTGCATCTTTGATTTGCCTCTTGAATTCCATATTCTGTAATCCTTTTACCTTTCATCTTGGTCATCATATGTATCACTTCTTGGATCTTGGACCTGTGTATCAAGTTTGCTTCCTAATTGATGAGAGTCAGAATCAAGATCATATAGTAGGCTTACCTTTTATTTGTCTTCATCATACCAAGACCTGTGTTCTTCAAACACAACATCCTTACTTGTAGTAAATTGCTTGGTTGAAGGATTATAGAACCTCTAACCCATTTGAGTTGAGTCATACCCAATAAACACTACCTTTTTTGCCCCTTCATCTAGCTTATCTCTTATTTGTGATGGTACATAAACATAAGATAAACAGTCAAACACCTTGCAATGTCCAAGACTAGGTTTTCTTCCATGCGTACCTTGAAGTGATTTGGATGGTACTCTATTGAAAAGGTACACAATAGTTGAAATAGTCTTCATGTTGTGGATCTTTAGAATAATTGTTGTAGTCCCTTTTGTTATGGCCTCTATTGTTATTGTGGAAGTTGTATCCACCCGTACCTCTATTGCTACCATATCCACCAGTTCCACTTCCTTTCTAGGTCTTCCTCTGAGTGGTGTGGTTGGACTTATCACAGATGTCACAAGGTTGAATATTTTGATCTTTGGGGTTTGCCATGCTTTGGTCCTTTCTTCTTCCTTTTCAACTTACTTTTGCTTGCAAAGTTGGCTTGGGAATTCTCCTCTTCCTCTTCTTCCTTCTTTTTTACTTTCAACTTCTTGTCCTTCTTATCAGCATATAGAGCACTAGTTGAATTACCATGATAGGATTTACCTTCTTTTATGCTATTATTTGCCTCTTTATTGAAGAGTTGTCCAAGAAAGATGTTGAATTCTAGAGTTTGCACATCCATGATGAGATCATAAGCTATGATGAAAGTCTCCCATTGCTTGTCACCTCTAATCCCATTGAGAATTTGCCTCATGATGGAATTTTCTTCAATCAGATCTCCAATGGAATCCAATTGATTAGCAGCCTCCTTGACCTTTGTAACAAACTATGTCATGGTTTGTTTAGGTGTCTTCTTCATCTCGTTGAACGCATTCCAAAGATGGTTCTTCCTTGCATTTGTGCGAGCAAAAAATAAAGTGTCCAGGGCATCCCAAGTCTCTTGAGATTTCTTGCATCCTCTATATGTGGTTATACAAAATAATAGATAGAGTTTAGATATATGACATTGCTTGAGAATCCCTTGCACACCAAAGTGTGAGCTTATCTGTCTCCTCTTGTGTTGCTCCTTCTTTGTGTAGGAATTGAACTCATGACCTACCATATAGGAATATGATGGGCTAACCACTTGCCCCAAAAGCCATGGTTGAGGATTACTTCTGTGGTTCAACCATCTCCTACCCATCATTTCTTGAGATCATTATCCTCAATGATCATTCCTTGATCTCCCCTTGAATTGATGTCCTCAACCTTTCATAGTCTCTTGAACCATCTTGTTCTCAACCTTGGTCTCTTGAACCCTTGCTATCAACGTTGGTCTCTAGAACCTTGCCTTTCTGCTTCTTGGCCACTTGCCTATGGATTTGCCTTGTTTGCAACCTTGGTCTCTTGAGCCCCTCGTTCTCAACCTTAGAATCTTGAACCTAGTTCTATCCCATGCTATGTATCTTGGATCCCCAATCTAGTGTTTTCATTGGTAAGTTTGTTTTGAGAGCTTTCAGACGATATTTTACACGGCTAAATTTGACCTATGGATTGGGAGATACACTCTATTCTTTTGGATGCCATGATGTACCCTCACAAGATGCACCCTAACTAGATGTACCCTACGACGTGCCACACCATGACATGCCACACATCCATCTTTCCCAAGCCTATTTCCTAGGCTCTAATACCAATTGTGGGAATTGAACTCATGACCTACCAACTAGGAATATGACAGGCTAACCACTTGCCCCAAAAGCCATGGTTGATGATTACTTCCTAATCCTCCCTCTTAGGGTGTGTTTCAACCATCTCCTACCTATCATTTCTTGATTCTAACACTTTGGATCTTGGAGTAGGCATAGCTTCATCACTTGCTACAATTCCTTAAAGATTTCTACCTTGCAAGTAGGCCTTCCTCTTGATTTTCAACGCTGCATTGTTGTGTATATCAAGCTTCTCAATTATTGAGGGAAATCCATCACCCATCTTGATCTAGCTCTGATACCATTGAGAGAACTTGGAGAAGCTTGTAGGAGGTAGAAAAGTGAGTTGCAAAGTGATGAAGTTTGTTCTAGAAAACTAGCACAGGACTAGACCTTGAGCTTATGGAGACACAAATAGACCTTATAGGCATGTGATAAGTGAAATAAAATCCTTTATATACTATGGAGAATCAAGGATAAAAAGTCACTACAAAACAGATAAATTTGCACATTGACTAGCTCAAAAACGTGCTATCTTTGGATGAAACAATCAACTTCAAATGCTTATAGCAGCCAACATGCTTACAATTGGAAATACTACTTTGGAGGAATTCTACACATAGAGTTGAGTGTATGAAATGCACAATAGTACAAGTAATAAGAAAAATATTTTTCTAGAATGAACTTGACACTCAACAATAGTACCTACTATTTTTCAGGGCTCTCTAGAGATAGACCCCAAGACACAAATGCTGAGATTTCTCCAAATGTAATGGATCAAATGCTTTCAAAAATTTGTACACATAAACTAGACACTAATATCAGTTCAATGATTTTTGAATCAGTGGATTTGGAGCTCTGTAAAGAGAGCAACAACCTCTGCAAGTTCACAATTATTGAAGAAGATGATGTAGAGAAATGAAGGAGCAAGACAATGATGGCCAAAAGTGTATGTATTTTGCTTCCATGTAGTGTGCAAGCTATTTGAAGTCTTTATATAGACTCTCGAAGTGCTCCATGACTTCTACAGGTTGATTTGGAATTCAAATGAGGGTGGGATTAGTTGTTGAAGAGAATCAATTAGCTTTCCTATAATCTAGGAAAAGCGAAGAGCTAATTTGATCTACTTTTAGGTGATTGATTGATTCATGGTTTGTCAAGCGCAACCACCTCAAATTTGTGGAATTTGAGCTCGCCTTTTCACCCTTTACACGTGTAATGCTCTAGAGTTTTACATTGGTAAATTAGCCATAAAAAAACTCGAAGAAAATACAATAAATGGGCATAAATGAAAGAACTCTCCAATGGATATTTTTTGACATAATCTAAAAAATAAATTTTTTATGTAGATCACATCCACCTCAAGCATAGTGTAAGCTTGATGTTCCAACAAATCCCCCTCAAGATAAAGTATTCTTGAGTATTCATTATCTAATAGGTTGAATAACTCCCATTGATTTAAATATGCAAAGATTTATCCATCAAGTGCCTTTGTCCTCATACCTGCTACTTGCTTTTGAGTTGGAACAAAACAAATGCCAATATCCTTTGCCATGAGCTTCTTCCTGATGAAGTGCTAATGAACCTCTATGTGTTTTGTTCTTGCATGGAAAATAGGGTTTGTTGCTACAAGCATGGAACTTAAATTATCTCAAAATATGTGAGGTTTGGAACTCACAAGTCCCAAATGGGTATACAATGCTTTTAACCATATTGCCTCTGGACTTGGTATGGTCAAACCTCTTTACTCTTCTTTATTTTACGATAAAGCAATTGTTGGTTACTTCTTGGTACTCCATGATGCTAGCTTTAAAACCTACAAATGCTAAGTAAATAGAGGTGATTCTTCTATCATCCTTAGCTCCTGTACAATTTGCATCCGAATAGATTTTGATATCCAAATATGATGAGTAAGGATAGAATATACCTTCATTTATTGTAGCTTTGAGGTACTTAAGTACTCTAATAGCTACATCCATGTGTGGTCTTCTTGGTGAGTGCATGAATTGGCTTAGCACTCCTATACTATATGAGATGTCTACCCTTGTATGAGTAACATATATCAAGCTACCTACCAAGCTTTGATACTCTTTAATGTATTCAATTTTCTCACCTTCATAAACACTAAGTTTATGATTCATCTCCAAAGGTTTACGTGTAGGTTTAATGTTCTCCATTTTGATCTTAAGAACTAGGACTTGAATATATCTCCTGTGAATAAAATACATTCCTTCATCTATGTATATGACCTTCATACCTAGGAAGAATGTGATCTCACCTAAATCACTAATTTTGAACTCCTCTTTCATGTGTCTCTTGATCCTTTGAATGCCATTCATATCATCACCTATCACAATTATGTAATCTACATATACACATAGATAGATAACCTCATTGTGATCCCTTTTGATGAATAGAGAAGGATCTAAGTTGCTAGATCTGAACCCTTGATCTTGAAGGTATGTAACCAACTTGTAATTCTAAGCTCTAGGAGCTTGTTTCAATCCATACAATGATTTCTTAAGTATGAAAACATAAAATTCATGATTAGGGTATTCAAAACCTAGAGGTTGTGACATGTATACCTCTTCACTTATCCAACCATTTAGAAATGCATTTTTTACATCAGGTTAGAGGAGTCTCCAATTTCTTGCAACAACTACACTTATCAATGTTTGGATTGTAGTCATCTTTGCAACCCGTGAGAATGTTTCCTCATAGTCTATACCATGAGCTTGTGAGCATCCTTTGGAAAATAATGTTGCATTATACCTCCAAATTGATCCATCTAAATTTCTTTTCAGTTTATATACCCATCTGCAACCAATTACCTTTTGATTGGATGACATTAGAACCAAATCCCAAGTGTCCATCTCCTTCAATGCATATATTTCTTCTTTTGTGGCCTTCTCTTGATTAGGGTTTTCCTTTGCCTCCTCATAGTTGATGGTTCTTCTGAAATTGACTCTTTTGCCAAGTAGATTGAATGCTTTGTAACAAATGTGGAATCATATCCATACCTTTATAGTCATTTCTTCTCCCTTGTTGATCTTTTAGGGGCTTGCTTGGAGCATTCTCCACACTCTTGCATCTTTGCTTTGCCTCTTGACTTGCATAATTTGTAATCCTTTTCCCTTTCAACTTGTTCACCATCTGTATCACTTCTTGGATCTTGGACATGTGTATCATGCTTGGTTCCTAATTGATGAGAATCCAAATAAAGATCATATGGTAGAGTTACCTTTTGTTTTTCTTCATCATACCAAGACATGTATTCTTCAAACAGAACATCCCTACTTGTAGTGAATTTCTTGGTTGAAGGATTATTGAACCTATAACCCATATGAGTTGAGTCATACCCAATAAACACTGCCTTGTTGCCCTTTCATCTAACTTACCTCTTATTTGTGATGGTACATGAAGGTAAGATAAACAACCATACAACTTTCAATGTCTTAGACTAGGTTTTATTCCATGCCTTGTTTAATAAGGAGTCATACCTTGAATTGATTTGGATGGTGTTCTATTGACAAGGTACACAACAGTTGAAATAGCATCTGCCCATAGATAATGTGGAAACCTCTTCTCTTCAAGCATTGTTTTGGTTGGTCCAACCGATGTCTTGTTTATCCTCTCTGCAACTCCATTCATTTGAGGAGACTACCTAGTAAACACTTCCCTTTTGATACCTTTATCATGCAAAAATTGGTCAGAGTTTTTGGAGAAGTATTCTCCCCCTCCATCACATCTGAGCTTCTTGAGTGATCAACCTATATGATTCTCCATGTGGGCTAGAAACTTTTTGAAATAATCAAACGCTTCATTCTTACTTTTGATAAAGTGCAGAATAGTTCATCTACTATAGTCATCAAAAAATGAGACGTAATACCTTGATTGTACCAATGAAGGTTCTTGACTTGGTCCCATACATCTCTATGTACTAAGTCCAATAAGTTGTTGTGGATGTAGCCTTTGTGGTTGAATGGTTGTCTTTGTTTGCTTTGATATGTTTGGATGCCCTAGAACAGTTTGATCGCTGCATGTATCATTCAAGGTTTTTTCATTCACATGAGTAAGCCTGTTATGTCACACTTCAAGCTCACTTAGGGTTTGAGACCCAAATGTGAATAGAGCTATGTTCCAAGTTTCTCCTACTTCAAAAGTAAAGAGCCTACCATGCTTCTCACCTCTGGCTATCTTCTTCAAGTCTTGACATGGATCTTCCACAAAAGCTCCATGTTGGGTGAGCCTAACTTGCAAGCCTTTTTCAACTGTTTGGCCTACACTTATTAAGTTTTGAGTGATAGTGGGTACATAGAGAGCCTTACTTAGAATGTTTGTCCTACCATTGGAAGCTTTGACATTACCAATCTTCTCCACATTGTGCTAAGTATCATCCCCTATTTGTACTTCATGTCTATGCTTTGGACTTTCCAACTTAGATAGAAGATCAATGTTGCATCCAACATGATTTGAACATAGTGAATTAATGTAGAGAAAATAATCATCTTCTTTAACTTCCTTATGGCTTAGATTAATCAAAACCAATGTGTCTTCATGGTATTGATCTTTAGAATAACTTTTGTAGTCCCTTTTGTCATGGCCTCTTGTTATTATTGAATTTGTGTCCACCTGTGCCTCTATTGCTGCCATATCCACCTCTTCCACTTTCTTTCTGGGTCTTTCCATTGAACCAACAATTTTGAGTGGTGGGGTTAGTCTTATCACAGATGGCACAAGGTTGAATATTTCGACCTTTGGTTTTGTCATGCTTTGGTCCTTTCTTCTTCCCTTTCCACTTGCTCTTGCCTACAAAGTTGGCTTGGGAAGTCTCCTCTTCATCTTCTTCCTTCTTCTTGCCTTTCACCTACTCGTCCTTCTTATCTGCATATAGAGCACTAGTTGAATTTCCATGATAGGAGTCACCTTACTTTATGCTATTGTTGGCCTCTTGATTGAAGAGTTGTCCAAGAAAGATGTTGAAGTCTGAAGTTTGCACATCCATGACGGGATTACAAGTTGTGGTGAGAGACTTCCATTTCTTGTCAACTCCAATCACATTGCCTCATGATGGCACCTTCTTCAATCGGCTCTCCAATGGATGTCAACTGATTAGCAACCTCCTTGACCTTTGTAACAAACTTTGTGATTGTTTGTTTAGGTGTCTTTTTCATTTGGTTGAACTCATACCAAAGATGGTTCTTCCTTCCCTTTGTGATAGTAGAAAAGAAAGTCTCTAAAGCATCTAGAGTCTCTCAAGATGTCTTGCATCCTCTAATATATGGTAATAGAAAATCAGAGATAGATTTTAGTATGCATGAACTTGCTTGAGCATCCCTTGCACACCAAAGTGTGAGCTTATCTGTCTCCTCTTGTGTAGGTCCTCCTTTGGATCTTGGAGTAGGCATGGCTTCATCACTTGCTACAATTCCATAAAGATTTCTACTGTGCAAATAGGCCTCCATTTTGATTTTCTAGGCTGCATACTTGTTTGTATCAAGCTTCTCAATCATTGAGGGAAATCCATCACCCATCTTGATCTAGCTTTGATACCACTGAGAGAACTTGGAGAAGTTCGGTCTAGACAATTGACACAGGACTAGCCCTTGAGCTTATGGAGACTAAAAAAGACCTTATAAGCATGTGATAAGTGCAATAAAATATACTATATACTTTGGAGAATCAATGAGAAAAATCAATACAAAATAGATATGTTTACGCATTGACTAGCTCAAAAACTTGCTATCTTTTGATGAAACAATCAACTTCAGATGCTTATAGTAGCTAGCATGATTACAATGGGGAAAAGTCCTTTTGAAGGAATGCTACACATAGGGTTGAGTGTATAAAATGCAAAAGAGTACAAGTAATAAGAAAAATATGCTTATGGAATGAACTTGATACTCAATAGTGGTACCTCCTATTTTTTAGGCTATGTAGAGGTAGACCCCGAGATAGAAAACCTACAATTTCTCCAAATCTATTGCACCAAATGCTTTGACAAATTTTACACATAGTCTAGAAACTAATAACTTTCCAATGAACTCAACATCATCCAATTCAGCTCCTCTTTTCTCCTTTTAAATGTGTAAAGCTCTAGGATTTTACATTAGTACATTACCCATAAAGTAAACTTTAGAAAAAGATACAAGAAATGAGCATAAATAACAGAACTATTCAATGGATATTTTTTGACATACTCAAAACGATAGCTTTTTGATGTATATCAAATCCAACTCAAGCATAGTGTAAGCTTGATGTTCCAACAACTCCCCCTCAAGCTAAAGTATGCTTGAGTCTTCATTCTCTAATAGATTGAATAGCTGCCATTGATTTAAATCTCCAAAGCTTTATTCCATCAAGTGCCTTCATCATCATATTTGCCACTTCATTTTAATTTGGAACAAAAGAAATGTCAATCTCCTTTGCCATGAGCTTCTGCTTGATGAAGTGGTAATGAGCCTCTATGTGTTTGGTTCTTGAATGGAAAATAGGGTTTGCTGCTAGATGCATGGAATTTACATTATCGCCAAATATGTGAGGTTTGGAACTCACAAGTCCCAAATCTATATACAATGCTTTTAAACATATTGCCTATTCAATTGCTATGGTCAAACCTCTATACTCTGCTTTCATTGAGGATAAAGCAATTGTTGGTTTCTTCTTGGAACTCCATACTAACTTTGAACATGCAAATGCTAAGTAACTAGAGGTACTTCTTCTATCATCCCAAGCTCTTGCTCAATCTGCATCCGAATGAGTTTTGATATCCAAAACTCAAGAGTAGGAATAGAATATACCTTCATTGATTGTAGCTTTGAGGTACTTAAGTACTTTCTTAGGTGCATCCATGTGTGGTCTTCTTGGCGAGTGCATGAGTTGGCTTAGCACTTCTACACTATATGAGATGTCTACCCTTCCATGAGTAGCATATATCAAGCTACCTACCAATCTTTCATACTCTTTAATGTCTTCAATTTTCTCACCTTCATAAACACTAAGTTTATGATTAATCTCCAAAGGTGTACATGTAGGCTTAACGTTCTCCATTTTGAACATTCCACCATCTATGTATATGACCTTCATACCTAAGAAGAATATGAGCTCACCTAAATCACTGATTTTGAACTCCTCTTGCATGTGTCTCTTGATCCTTTGGATGCCATTCATATCATCACCTATCACAATTATGTCATTTACATGTACACATAGATAGATAACCTCATTGTCATCCGTTTTGATGCATAGAGAAGGATCTAAGTTGCCAGGTATGAACCCTTGATCTTGAAGGTATGTAATTAACCTATAATTCCAAGCTCTAGGAGTTTGTTTCAATCCATACAATGCTTTCTTAAGTTTGCAAACACAAGGTGCATGATTAGGGTTATCAAAACCCAAAGTTTGGGACATGTATACCTCTTCACTTATCGAACTATTTAGAAATGCATTTTTTACATCAAGTTGGAGGAGTCTCCAATTTCTTCTAGCAACTACACTTATCAATGTTTTGATTGTAGTCATCTTTGAAACTCTTGAGAATGTTTCCTCATAGTATACACCATGAGTTTATGAGCATCCTTTGGCAACTAATCTTGCCCTATACCTGCAAATTTGATCCAGCTGAATATCTTTTGAGTGTATATACCCATTTGCAACCAATTACCTTTTTATTGGATGACATTGGAACCAAATCCCAAGTGTAGATCTTCTTCAATGCATCTATTTCTTCTTTCATGGAATTTTCCCAATTATGGTTTTCATTTGCCTCCTCATAGGGTGAGGGTCCTTTTGAAGTTGTCTTTTGCCAAGTAGATTGAATGCTTTGTAACAAGTGTGGAATCTTATCCATACCTTTCTAGTTGTTTCTTCTCCATTGTTGATCATCTTTGACTTCCATAATTTGTAATCTTTTTCAGTTTCATCTTGGTCATACCCATCTGAGTTGAGTCATACCCAATAAACATTACCTTTGCTGCCCTTTCATCTAGCTTACCTCTTATTTGTGATGGTACATGAACATAAGTTAAACAACCAAACACCTTGCAATGTCCAAGACTAGGTTTTCTTCCATGCCATGCTTCATACGGAGTCATAACTTGAAGTGATTTGGATGGTGGTCTATTGACAAGGTACACAACAGTTGAAATAGCCTTTGCCCATAGGTAATGTGGCAACCTCTTCTCTTCAAGCATTGTTCTGGATGATCCAAATGTGGAATCATATCCATACCTTTTTGTTGTTTCTTCTCCCTTGTTGATCTTCTATGGGCTTGGTTGTAGCATTATCAACACTCTTGCATCTTTGCTTTGCCTCTTGACTTCCATAGTTTGTAATCCTTTTCCCTTTCATCTTGGTCATCATCTGTATCACTTCTTGGATCGCGGACCTGTGTATCGTGCTTGCTTCCTAATTGATGAGAATTAGAATCAAGATAATATGGTAGAGTTACCTTTTGTTTGCTTCATCATACCAAGACCTGTGTTCTTCAAACACAACATCCCTACTTGTATTGAATTACTTTGTTGAAGTATTATAGAACCTGTAATCCATATGAGTTGATTCATACCCAATAAACATTTGCTTTTTTGCCCTTTCACTTAGCTTACCTCTTATTTGTGATGGTACATGAGCATAAGCTAAATAGTCAAACACCTTGCAATGTCCAAGACTAGGTTTTCTTCCATGCCATGCCTCATAAGGAGACATACATTGAAGTGATTTGGATGGTAGTCTATTGACAAGGTACACAAAATTTGAAATAGCCTCTTCCCATAGATAATATGGCAACCTCTTCTCTTGACGCATTCTTTTGGCTGATCCAACCAATGTATCATTTCTCCTTTCTACAATTCCATTGAGTTGAGGAGAGTACCTAGTAGTCACTTCCCTTTTGATACCTTTGTCCTGCAAGAACTCATCACTCTTTGGAGAAGTATTCTCTGTTATACGTATGTGTTCCTCGAGTAGCTTTGATGTGAACCTTTTCCCTATACATGGGCACTTTTTACTCTAGTGCTAGCTAGAGTTTTTTTTCCCCATGTTACCACATACATGATTCACTCATATGTGGTGGTACTTCATACTTAGGGATATTATTCAACTCTTACTTCAGTTCAGTTTATCGTCAATAGAGAGAGCTATTCCATCCATCTTCTTCTCCGTGTGTCTTGTGGCATTTGTGCTCCTTGTGTGTGCTTCTCGTGTGTCTCTCACACTTATACACACACCCAACAGTGGTATCAGAGTAGGTTCAGCTCCTTCTCAAGTTTGGGTTTTTCATGTCGAGGCGCACGCACACTTTTAACAGTGCAAATCGACTTGGGAGCCTAAAATTGTGAATTTCAGTAGCCAAGAAACATTTCCGCCAGGTATGCTGGGGTTTTAACCCCATTTCAAAGCCATTCGCGCAGTTATAATTGCCATCAAAGTGGTGGTTTGTGAGCTGAAATTTCAGCATTCATTTCAACTTTCATGGAAGTGAAGATTTTATCACATTCTTGTTCTTTTGTGAAATGGCGGGCAAAAATAACTTGTTTGGCATGCTTCAAGCTGAAGATGAGCTTGATGGGACCAACTATCTTACATGATGAAGCATGTTCTTGTTGCTAAACAACTTTGGAACATAGTGGTAGATGTAGATCGAAGACCCGCATGTTCTTCTACTTCACAGTCTACTGTCACAAATGGAGCTTCTTCCTCGAGTACAGTGGTTTCTTCTTCTCCACCTATACAGGAGCAACTTAGATGGGATGGAAAAGATGCTAAAGCTCATGCTTTGATTGCGCTTTCTATGAAGCATCATATGTTCCACATTCGATCATGTTCTACATCACGATAGGCATGGGACACTCTTGCTTCTTTGTATGCCATGCATAATGAAGCACGTGTTGCATATTGAGGAAGCAACTTGAGGATGTATGTATGGCTGAAAATGAGTTGATGGATGTGTAGGTGACACACATCAAGGACGTGAAAGAGCAAATGGCAAACATAGATGAGATCATTCCGGATGCATCACTCATTTCTACATTGTTGAAAGGATTACTGGAATCTTTTCAAAGCTTTGCTACTACACTCCATTTGGTTGCAAAAGGGAATCCTAGTATGTATGCATTTGATGAGGTTGTGGCTCTTCTTTTGCAAGAAGAGCAATCTAGAGTGAATAGGAGTGGTTTGATTGAGGGAACACAATCACTTGCTATCTCACAAAAGGGGAAAAGCAAAATAACTTTGGGTTCATCAAAACCAAAGCCTCAAGCTTCCTCTTCCACTCATTCCTCTAATGATGGTGATTTGCAAAAGAAGAAGAGATGCAAATATTGTCAAAAGGCTGGTCATACTATTGATGAGTGTAGAAATCTTGCTAAATGCAATGAAACGAAGAAGGAATCCGACATGTCTACTGCTGAAAATTTAGCATATGTAAAGAATGATGAAGCTAACATGGCTCAAGATTTTTGGGCATGTGGTGTTACATGTCATTATGATGCTTCTTTGCATTCTAAATGTATGGTTGTGAGTGAGGCTGATTCGGATTGGTTCTTTGATAGTGGTGCTTCAAAGCACATAACATCATGCAAAAGATTTTTTGCCTCTTTGAAAGATGCACCCAAAGGAGGACATGTGGTGTGTGCAAACAATCCCTCTTATCCTATCATTGGAGTAGGAGAAATTGAGCTTAGGGCTGCAAATGGAGGTGTGATTCTCTTGAAAAATGCATTCTATGTGCCCGGTATAAAGAAGAACTTAATTTCAGTTCCGTTGATTGCCAAAACTGGACTTCATGTACACTTTGTTGATGATAAGTGTATGGTTCATGATTTCAACAATGGTGATGTTATCGTGATGTCTGGTACATTATGTAATGGTTTGTATCACATGGATACATACAAGAGGGCTGCCTCGAATGCCTTTGTTGCTCATACTTCTTCCATGGCTGAAATGGAGCTTTGACATGCTCGTTTTGGTCACTTAAACTTCAATAGTTTGCTTTACTTGCAAAAGAAGGACATGGTTATTGGCTTGCCTACACTTGAGTCCATTGAAAAGCATGCATGTGAAGGTTGCATTCTTGGAAAAATGCATCGTGCTTCTTTTCCAAAAGATAGTCATACACACACTGCAAGAAAATTGCAGCTTGTTCATAGTGATGTATGTGGTCCCGTCAAGACTCCATCTTTTGGGAAGCATGTATATTTTTTTACCTTCATTGATGATGCTACTCGCCATACATGGATGTATCCTATGAAAGCAAAGAATGAGGTATTTTTTTGCTTCAAAGCATTTTTAGCTATGGCTGAAAATTTTTCTTCACAAAAGCTTTTAACTCTACACATGGATCGTGGTGGTGAAAGCGTTTAATGATTTTCTTCGTGAAAGAGTTATTTCACACCAATGTACGATGCCATATACACCTCAGTAAAATGGTGTTGTCGAGTGTAAAAATAGAACACTTCTTGAAATGGCATGATGTATGGTTAAAGGAAAGCATCTTCTTGATAAGTTTTGGATGGAAGCGGTCATGTGTGCAAATTATGTGTTGAATCGCTACCCTACAAAAGCATTGAGAGTCATCACTCCTTATGAGGATTGGAATGGTCATAAGCCTATGGTTCGTCATATACATGTGTTTGGTTGTTTGGCATATGCTCTTGTCCATCGCAACTGTTGGAGAAACAATCACTAATTAGACATATATTTGAAGGTCAAATCTTAGAAAGAAAACCCCATGCCTATGTGAAGGGACAAATTCACAAGTGTATCATACTTGTAAAGTTAGTTCACTTTAGTTCTAGAAGTTTTTTAAAAATCACGGGAATGAGAAAATCTATATAAGTTAGTTAGTATTAACTGACGCGATGAGAGAGAGAGAGAGAGAAGAAGAAGGAGGAAGAGAGAGAGAAAGTGAGAAGAACTCATTTTTGTATGACTGAGTACAGTCGGGCTTCTCTGAGTGAGAAAGCATCTGTAAAACTTCTGAGTTTTTTATAGTTATGAGAAGAACTGAGTAAAGTTCTGTGTATGAGTCTCTCTTCATCATCTCCATGTTTGCCTACTGTGTGATGAATTCAAAAGTTCAAGTTTTCTCAGCAATTCGATGCCTGGCATCGAATCTTGGCTCAAAAGTCATTTTTTCATTCTCTGTGTGTTAACTGTTATTGAATCTTTTAAAAATATGAAGTTTGTGGAGCAACTCGATGCCTGGCATCGAGTTTGAGCATAAAGTCGATGCCTGGCATCGACTTCTAGCATACAAGTCTTCTTCTTCATGTGTGTGTAAAAGAGAGTATTTCTGGTGCAGAAAAAGGGCCTAAAAAAGCTCAAAGTCGATGCCCGGCATCGACTTGGACTGAAATTCGATGCCAGGCATCGAATTTTTTATTTTTGGACATCAGGAATACTAAAACAGGCAAAAATTTCCAGTTTTGGAAGGTCATACAGGGTCATCTTGTGAGGGCCATAACTTGAGTTCTAGAGCTCCGTTTGATGCATATGATAGCTTGTTGGAAAGCTCTACTCTTCTAGTTTCAGCCTATAAAGTTTCATCAAGAAATAATACTTGAGCTAGGAGAAATTAGCAAAATACTGAAGGTATGTCATTTCAGTGACTAGGAATTTCTGTAGAAGCAAAGTTCTCACTTTAGGCTATCATTTCTCAAAGTTTGGAGTGGCAATGAGTTAATGGTGACCATAGAGGTGTTCTAGTGTCACCTTAATTCATTTCTTGTGGTGTTTCATACATCAACAAGTGGTATCAGAGCAGAAAGATTCTCGAGAGCAGAAGACGACAAAGGTACGAGAAGTTTTGTAAAGTTTTCCAGTAAAGTTTGAAAGGTGAAGCATTTGAAGACACAAGGCATCAAAAGATTACTTTCGAAGTATCCTCATACACAAAGAACTCCAAAAGGTATTATTCTTTATCCTTTAAGCTCACAGGTTGCAGCAGAAGGAAAGAACTATGGCAGATCATATCTCCATTGACAAACTGGACAGAGATAATTACCCCGCATGGGTAATGAGAATGGAAGCCTTACTTATGAGTAAGGATCTCATGATATATGTTACAGGTGAAGAAGAGAAGCCAGTATTCGAAGATGAAAGCCGACCAAAGAAAGAAGAACTAGATGCTTTAAAGCATTGGCAGAAGAAGGATGCAAGTGCAAAAGCTTACATTTACAATACAATCTCTGATCATTTGCTACCACACATCAGAGGATTGGAATCATCTGAAGATATATGGAATGCATTGGAGTATCATTTCCAAAGTACTACTAAAGCACGGAAAGCAAGTCTATGGTCAGAGTTTACAACATTCAAGAAGAAGCCAAGTCAAACCATTAGTGATTATGTCACTAAGATGAAGGATCTAGCAGATAGTCTTGGATCCATAGATGAAGATGTTGAAGATCACAGATTGATTGCTCAACTACTTGCAGGCTTGAGAGGGGATGAAAGGTGGAAACCTTTTGTCTTATCAACAGAACTTTCATTAAATCATTATGTTCCAGATTTGAACCAGTTGCTTGGTTTGATGCTCACATATGAGCAAGACTTGAAGGGAGATGGAGATAAAGGACAAAGTTCTGCAATGTACATGAAGAATAAGAAGAAAGGAGATAAAGGTAAAGCAAAGGATGAAGAGGAGTCTAATTCTCAAGCTTATTATGCAAGAGGTAAAGGCACAGGCAGAGGAAGAGCAAGAGGTTTTGGAAGAGGTAGAGGTAATCAAAATAACAACAAAAAGGCTTGCTGGATCTGTGGATTGAGTAATCATTTGGCTCATGACTGTTGGCACAACCAACAAGGATCAAACCAGAATCAAAACAACAATAGCAGAGGTCGAGGTGGAAGATATCAAAGTAATTTTCAAAGAGGTAGACAAAGTCAAAGAGGAGGCTATGGTAGAGGTGGAGGAAGAAGTTGGGGACAGAATCAATCCTACAACACCACCTACTAC
This sequence comes from Ceratopteris richardii, assembly GCA_020310875.1. Classification (NCBI taxonomy): domain Eukaryota; kingdom Viridiplantae; phylum Streptophyta; class Polypodiopsida; order Polypodiales; family Pteridaceae; genus Ceratopteris; species Ceratopteris richardii. Next base: position 91,682,546 of record CM035423.1, read on the forward strand.
AACTATGCAAATGACACACAGAATGAAAGTCATACATCATTGATGATGAATTCAATCAGCACATCAGACAAAGAAGATCTAAAGGTATTTTACATTGACTCTGGATGTTCTAATCATTTGTCAGGAAACATAGAATTGATGTCAGATTTGGAAAAAGGCATTTCTAGTCACACAGTTCAAACTGGTGATAATACAAGACATAGTGTACATTCAATTGGAAAAGTGAAATGCAAGAGTGGAGCAGATTTGCTAACCAATGTTTTGTATGTTCCTACAATACCTAAAAACTTGATTAGTGTGGGACAGATAGTTGAAAAAGGTTTTCAAGTCAGGTTTACAAATGAAGGAGTATTTGTGGAAGATCCAGAGAATGGATATAATCAGATTGTCTCTGGTAAGAAAGAAGGTAGACTCTTTACTTTAAGAGTGCAAGGGAACATTGGTCAAGCTTTGCTCACACATGGTGAAGGAGTGATTACAGAACTTGATCTCTGGCATAAGAGATTAGGTCACTTTAATGAAAGAGGAATTAAAGCTATGGTTGCTAATCAGTCTGTACTAGGATTACCAAATGTGCAAAGTCAACATATGGTTTATAAATGTGAAGCATGTCAAATGGGTAAAGCACACAGGTTACCATTTCAAAAGAAAGGATTCAAACATGATGGACTACTTGAGCTCATTCATACAGATGTATGGGGACCAACAAAAGAAGGATCTATCAGTGGCTCAAGGTATTATGTTCTTTTTATTGATGATGCTACAAGATGGATAACATTATATGTTTTGAAGGAAAGATCAGAAGTGTTTGGAGCTTTCAAGCATTTTCATGCATATGCAGAGAGAGTCACAGGTCAAAAGCTTAAGAGACTGAGGTCTGATGGAGGGGGAGAATATTTCTCCCAAGAGTTCAATGATTATCTTTGGAATGCAGGTATTAAGAGAGAAATAACTTGCAGGTATACACAACAACAAAATGGTGTAGCAGAAAGAAGGAACAGGACTTTGGTTGAGTTTGCTAGAGCTATGCTGAAGGAGAAGAATTGTCCAAATTATCTTTGGGCTGAGGCTGTAAATACAGCTACATATCTTGTGAATAGATTACCATGTGCAGCTCTGAATGGAATGACTCCATATGAAGCTTGGTGGGGTAAGAAACCAACACTAGATCATTGTAGAGTGTTTGGATCAATTGCATATGCTTATGTGCCATCACAACTTAGGCATAAACTTGAACCAAAGGCAGAAAAATATGTGTTCATTGGTTATGATGAAAAGCAGATGGGTTACAGATTGTGGAATCCTCTAACCAAACAATTTATTGTTTCTAGAGATGTTACATTTGATGAACAGAAAAGTTGGTATGCAGATCAAAGTCATACAGCTGAAGAATTTGAAGAAGAGGTAAGAAGATGTGAGAAAGGAAAATCAATTGTGCAGGTGAATAGAGATGAAGACTATATGCAAGCAAGTACATCCACAAGTGGATTAACAAGAAGAAATGAAGAAGCTCCTATATTTGATGAAGAGGTGTATCCAGACACATATGAAGAATGTGAACCAAGAAGGTCAAGCAGGACAAGAAGACAACCAGAAAGGTATTCTTATGATACTTCTTACATAACTCAGAAGAACTATGCATATATGGTCAAAGATGATGAAGAACCTCAGAACTATGATGAAGCTAAAGGTAAGAAGCAATGGGAAGAAGCAATGAAAGAAGAGTTCAATGCACTGGAGGAGAACAAGACATGGGAACTTGTTCCTAAACCAAATGGTAAGAAAGTTATTGGAAATAAATGGGTTTATAAAGTCAAGAAGCTTGCAGATGGAAGTATAGCCAGATACAAAGCTAGATTGGTGGTGAAAGGCTATGCCCAGACCTATGGCATAGATTATGATGAGACATTCAGTCCCGTAGCTAAGATGTCAACTATAAGGACAATCATTGCTATTGCAGCTTCAAAAGGATGGACCCTAAGTCAATTGGATATAAAGAATGCATTCTTGAATGGATACATATCAGATGAGGTATACATGGAACAACCTCAAGGGTTTATAGATTTCAGGTATCCAAATTTTGTTTGCAGGTTGAGAAGAGCATTGTATGGATTGAAGCAAGCTCCAAGAGCTTGGAACTATAGACTGGTGAAGTATCTCAATGATCTTGGATATCAAAGTTCAAAAGCAGATTCAAGTCTACTTATCAGAAGAACAGAGGAAGGTACAATCTACATTTGTATTTATGTAGATGACATTATAATCACAGGTACTTCAGATGAAGGAATCAAGGAGGTAAAGAGATTACTTGAGAAAGAGTTTAAGATCAGTGACCTAGGAAAGTTATCATACTTTCTTGGAATGGAAGTTACTTATACAGATCATGGCATATATGTGTCACAAGAAAGGTATCTTCTGAACTTGTTGAAGAAGTTTGATATGGAAAATTGCAGAGAAGCTTCAACTCCACTTGAAGTTAATCACAAGCTCAGTAAATATGATGGTGCAGACTACAAAGATATGAGGAAGTATCAATCTCTTGTGGGTAGTTTGATTTATGCTACACTAACAAGACCTGATCTTAGTTATGCAGTGGGAGTTTTGTCACAATTCATGCATTGTCCAAAGGACCCACATTGGATTGCAGGTCAAAGAGTTCTCAGATATATCAAAGGAACTATAAAGGAAGGATTATATTATCCTTTTACATCAGATTTGAAGTTGAGAGCCTACAGTGACTCAGACTGGGCAGGTAATCAAGATGACAGGAGATCAACTCATGGTTACATGATATACATTGGTGATAAGCTTGTAAGTTGGTGTTCCAAGAAACAACATACAGTAGCATTATCATCAACTGAAGCAGAGTACAAAGGACTTGTGGAAGCAGCTAAGGAAGTCATATGGATGCAGACATTGTTCAAGAGCTTAGGCATTGATCAAGGTACACCTACAATACATGGAGATAATATGAGTTCACTTTATCTTGCAGCAAATCCAGTATTTCATGCAAGGACAAAGCACATAGAGATACAGTATCATTTTCTCAGAGAAAAGGTAATGGAGAAGGAGATTGAAGTGGAATACATTTCTACTAAAGATCAGTTAGCAGACATAATGACAAAGAGCTTGGATGGTGTGAAGACAAGCAGATTCAAAAGCATGGCAGGAGTAAAAGAAAAGAAGAAGATATGAAGAAACAGGGAATGTCAATTAGTGATTGAGGGGGAGCTGTTGGAGAAACAATCACTAATTAGACATATATTTGAAGGTCAAATCTTAGAAAGAAAACCCCATGCCTATGTGAAGGGACAAATTCACAAGTGTATCATACTTGTAAAGTTAGTTCACTTTAGTTCTAGAAGTTTTTTAAAAATCACGGGAATGAGAAAATCTATATAAGTTAGTTAGTATTAACTGACGTGATGAGAGAGAGAGAGAGAGAAGAAGAAGGAGGAAGAGAGAGAGAAAGTGAGAAGAACTCATTTTTGTATGACTGAGTACAGTCGGGCTTCTCTGAGTGAGAAAGCATCTGTAAAACTTCTGAGTTTTTTATAGTTATGAGAAGAACTGAGTAAAGTTCTGTGTATGAGTCTCTCTTCATCATCTCCATGTTTGCCTACTGTGTGATGAATTCAAAAGTTCAAGTTTTCTCAGCAATTCGATGCCTGGCATCGAATCTTGGCTCAAAAGTCATTTTTTCATTCTCTGTGTGTTAACTGTTATTGAATCTTTTAAAAATATGAAGTTTGTGGAGCAACTCGATGCCTGGCATCGAGTTTGAGCATAAAGTCGATGCCTGGCATCGACTTCTAGCATACAAGTCTTCTTCTTCATGTGTGTGTAAAAGAGAGTATTTCTGGTGCAGAAAAAGGGCCTAAAAAAGCTCAAAGTCGATGCCCGGCATCGACTTGGACTGAAATTCGATGCCAGGCATCGAATTTTTTATTTTTGGACATCAGGAATACTAAAACAGGCAAAAATTTCCAGTTTTGGAAGGTCATACAGGGTCATCTTGTGAGGGCCATAACTTGAGTTCTAGAGCTCCGTTTGATGCATATGATAGCTTGTTGGAAAGCTCTACTCTTCTAGTTTCAGCCTATAAAGTTTCATCAAGAAATAATACTTGAGCTAGGAGAAATTAGCAAAATACTGAAGGTATGTCATTTCAGTGACTAGGAATTTCTGTAGAAGCAAAGTTCTCACTTTAGGCTATCATTTCTCAAAGTTTGGAGTGGCAATGAGTTAATGGTGACCATAGAGGTGTTCTAGTGTCACCTTAATTCATTTCTTGTGGTGTTTCATACATCAACAGCAACAACGTCACAAACTTGATGACAAGGCAAAGAAATGTATATTTGTTGGTTATAGTGCTGAAAGTAAGGGATATCGTTTGTATCATCCATTGAAGAACAAAATTATTGTGAGTTGAGATGTGGTATTTGCTGAAAGTTCAAATTTCCCTCTACTTGAATGCAAAAAACAGCCAACAGTTAGCTCACAAGACGTGTTCGATACACTCATACCTTTGTTCCAAAATGGTGCACTTGAAATTGGCCATGTAGACTAGCCAATTGAGGCTCAAAGGGCTAAAAATGAGCATGAAATTCAGCCCATGCATAATGTACATATTGAAGATGTTTTACATAATGAACATATGTCTATCAAGAGTGCACAAACTATGCCAAAGTTGCTGAAACAAACTTTGCAGGACAACAAACTGAGTGCACCTTTACTTGGTAGAACAACATCAAGCTCTCAGCATGCATCAAGTAATTTTGTGGATTATTCTCTTATTGCAACATGTAATGAAGAGCCACCTTCTTTTGAAGATGCATGTGATGATCCACAATAGATGAGTGCTATACAATAAAAAATGGATTCCATACATAGGAATGGTACTTGGGAGTTATGTGAATTACCAAAAGGAAAGAATGCCATTGGTACAAAGTGGGTTTATAAGATTAAGAGAAAATATGATGGTAGCATTCATCGCTACAAAGCCAGATTGGTTGCCAAAGGATATGCACAACAATATGGCATTGACTATGAGGAAACTTTTGCACCTACTTCATGCATGACTACTATTCCTACCGTGGTTGCATTAGCTGCCCATCAAGGTTGGAAAGTGCATCAATTGGACATAAACCAGCCTTCTTGAATGGTGATTTGTAAGAAGAGTTCTATGTGAAAGAACCTCCTGGATTCGCTATGACAGGGAAAGAGCATATGGTTTGTCACTTGCATAAAGCCTTGTATGGTCTCAAGCAAGCTCCAAGTGCATGGTATGACAAAATACATAAGCACTTGATTGCTCTTGGCTTCACATGTAATCCGATTGAAAGCACACTCTATGTACGCAAAAATGGGGCTGATCTTATAGTGCTTGTTCTTTATGTCGATGACATACTCTTGATTGGGTCATGTGATGCAAAACTTGACATTCTTATGGCTAATTTGTAGCATACTTTTGATGTCACTTATCTTGGTCTTTTGAGCTACTATCTTGGCATCCAATTTGTATCTATTGAGGGGGGATTGTTATGCATCAAGCAAAGTACGTTGAAAAACTACTTCCACGTTTTGACTTTGAGGATTGCAAGCCAGTTTCCACACTAGTTGAGACATGATTCAGGTTCTCAGTCGAGGATTCTAATGATGCATTTGACACTTCTCTTTATCAGCAAGCTGTGGGATGTCTTATATATGCATGCAACACAAGGCCATATATACATTATGCAGGTTCCCAATTGAGTAGATTCATGCATAGCCCTGGCACTAAGCATTGGCAAGCGGTAAAACGTGTGTCAAGATATGTCAGATGCACTTTGATCTTATGTCTCTTTTATGGCAGAGATGTTCAACCATGCTTGCATGATTTTATAGATAGTGATTGGGTTGGTTGTTATGATATTCGCGTGTCCACTAGTGGTAATTGCTTTTTCCTTGGAGACTCATGCATATCTGGGTTGAGTAAGAAGCAACCTACAGTGGTGACATCGAGTTGTGAAGCTGAGTACAGGGTAGTTTTCACAACTACAGTGGAGTGTATATGGCTGAGACACCTATTGATGGATCTTTGTATGGAGATTGATGTTGCTACGCATATTCTCACTGATAGTTAGAGTGCATTGGCTATTGCACGAAACCTAGTGTTTCATGCACAGACCAAACATATTGAGGTGCATTATCACTATGTGACAGAGCGCCTTCATGCAGGAGATATTGATTTGGTATATCTGCCTACATAAGATAATGTGGCAGACATATTCACCAAAGCTCTTCCACGGGAAAAGTTTGAAGCTTTTCGCAAAGCTTTAGGCTTATTACCTTGTGGGGGCTGATCTATCACTCCCTGTATCTATTCACATCATTCGCTCTAGGGGGGTTGTTATACTTATGTGTTCCTCGAGTAGCTTGGATGTGAACCTTTTCCCTATACATAGGCACTTTTTACTCTAGTGCAGGCTACATGTTTTTTTCCCCATGTTACCACATACATGATTCACTCATATGTGGTGGTAGTTTGTACTTAGGGATATTATTTAGCTCTTACTTCAGTTTAGTTTATCATCAATAGAGAGAGCTATTCTAGCCATCGTCTTCTCCGTGTATCTTGCTGCGTTTGTGCTCCTTGTGTGTGCTTCTCCTGTGTCTCTTGCACTTCTACACACACCCAACATTCTCCCCCTCCATCAGATCTGAGCTTCTTGAGTGATCTCCTATATGATTCTCCACATGATGTAGATACTTTTTGAAGCAATGAAACTCTTCATTCTTACTTTTGATAAAGTACACAATAGTCCATGTACTATGGTCATCAATAAATGAGACATACCTTGATCCTTCCAATTAAGGTTCTTGACTTGGCCCTCATACAGTTGTATGCATTGAGCGCATGACGCTAAATGATTTCTTCTTTACAAGTAGAACTAGAATAGAAAAAGGTGAGTCCTAGTTCTAACCAACCAATTCTAAAGGTACTCATCCACCATCTTTTGGACTTTATTCTCTTGTTGCATGCTCACTCAAAAAGGTGGATATGATATAGGACTCATTCTTGGCACCAAGTCGATTTGATGCTCATTCTTCTTGCAAGGATGTAAACTAGATGGTAGTTGAAATTTAATTATCTCTTGGAACTATACCCTCACTTTTTCTAAAATCACTTGAGGATTCCAATAAAAAAATCCCTACAAATTGAGAATCAATCCTTGGTACTACATGAGATGAATAAAAAGAATAAAAAAGAAATAAATACATATATTCAATTATGAGAAACTTGATTGTAGTCACTAATCTTACTTATTGGAGATTTAGCTCTCCACAGATCAACCTTCACCTTCCCTTTTTTCTCAAAATCTTGTTTCCATTCACATAGAAAAACCTATTTTTACTGCAATAAGTCTACTATGTACATAATATGATGATAACGAAGAGGCCTTGAATAGATGTTCCAAATTATTTGTTTAAGGAGTTAGGAATAGAGAACCCAACTATGAACTTTCCACTAGCAAAGACCTTAGAATGCTCACCTCTTCTTTTGATATTTTTTCCACCTTCTCATCTTTAAAAAGAAATCTAATTCTAACCTTCAACCTCTAGGTTTTTGTCTTTGGGTTATCAAATATATAAATTTCATTTCTTTAGTTTTCCAATTTGGTCTTCTTGTTGGAGGTGAAGATCTCTCTTATGTTGGAATTTTTGTCTTTTCTACAATAATTCAAATCTAAGTGAGAATCTCTTCCATCGGATTCTAGTTAAAAAGTTTCCATTATTTTTCAATTCTTGATTTTTGACCTTTGAAATATAGTCAGTCCACTTTGAGCTCTTAGTAAGGTTTAAGGTTTGATATTTAACAAGTGTATCATGTACGTATTTACATGCTTTCTTTGAATCAAATTGGGTTGGTTGCTATGATACTCATGTGCCCACTAGCTGTTTTTCCTTCATGATTTTTAGCTCATGCACATCTTGGTTGAGGAAGAAGCAACCTATTGTGGCCACTTCTAATTGTGAGGATGAGTATCACATAGCTTGCACAACTATTGTTGAGTGTGTGTGATGAAAATCTTCTGGCTGATTTGGATATTGGTTAATCTTTTGTCACCACCATCTTTATTGATAGTTAGAGTGCCTTGGAAGTTGCAAGGAACCTTGTGTTCCATGCTCGGACAAATCACATCAAGGTGTATCATAATTATGTTAGGGAGAGAATCTCTACAAGAGAAATCAGTTTGACTTATGTGCCCACACAAGATAATGTTGCAGAACTTTTCACAAAGAATCTGCCCAAGGAGAAGTTCAAAGCTTTTCACAAAGAATTGAGATTACTTCCTTTTACGGATTGATTTGTCAAGGAGAAAATCTGCACTAGAGAAAGTAGTTTGGCTTATGTACGCACACAAGATAATGTTGCACGCACTACAAGGAAATTGTAGCCTATTCATAGTGATGTATGTGCCCTTGTGAAGACTCCATATTTTGGGAAACATGTATATTTTGTTACCTTCATTGATGGTGCTCCTTGCCATACATGGGTGTATCCTATGAGAGCAATGCGGACCACGAAGCCAAAACAGACTCATCATGGAAACATGAAGAGAAAAACCTCTAGCACTAGGACAATAGAAGAAACAAAAGAAAAACATGTAGCTGGAGGAATCAAAGAAAAGACACGACCCATCAACTTGAACACAAGATGGATTTGGAAACCAAAGCAACTACGAGGAATGGATCACCAGAACATCAAAGATTCCAATTGCACTCATGCAGTATCGAATGCACCTAAAATATGCATCATAGGGCCATATTACAGGGCCATGCATTTGGCACTTGATGTACATAATAAAAGTAGTAGTGCACTTTCTCCAATGGGGAATAGGTCATAGCTTCAACTTCCTTAGGAATGGACATACTATGTAAATAAATAAATGCTTTGGCTATACTAATACTTCTTTTCTTTCAAAAAAGAAATAAAAATATGTGGTAAGAGATCTCACTTATAGAAGCAAGGGATACAGAGTGATGAAACGACAACATGTCACTGCAATGCACCACACAATTGCTATATTTTCTATTGAAGCTAATGCACTTTTCATTATAAGTGCAGATGGCTTCTGAAGATTTTGAAGGAACGATTCAGGAGGAAGTATTGGAATTTCCTTTATAGAGTGTAACCAAAGCAAAGGGACATTGGTTTAGAGAAGATCAACCGGCTGGGGAGTATCTCTTCCTGGTGACCATCAAAATAATGGACACGGATCATCAGTTCCCCTATAATGTCCCAAGATTTTAAAGTGGTGCATGAGCTTCTGTCTACAATTGACATCATGAAGAAAGCGGGTATCCACAAATACTTTGAACTGCCGATCTACAAGCCCGACTTTCAAAGGTGCACACAAGTCATGAATACATTACAGCCAACACTACATGACCCATTGGTGCCAGAGGCTAGAGTCATGGACGGAGTAGGTGAATGGGTAGTCATTCAATTTACACATGATTTGATTAAAGAAGCTTTTGGATGGGAGAAGGATAGGATTACGGTCTTGAAAGAAGAACGTCGAGGGGCAAAGACCGGAACATTCACTGACATCAATCAAGTGGATATTGAAGAAGAAGTCAGACTCATTCATCAACATTTCTGCTTCCCAAATATGCATCGATACACGGCCCCTTAGAAGATTATTGTCCAACTACTCTCACATGCTATCAAACAGATTGGCAATCAAATTAATCTGACTCCATACATACAGGAACGGCTATTTGAGGCGAAGAAGCAATGGAATAACAAGAAGTTCTTGAACGGCAGTGTAGCTCTGACCATTTTGATCTATCATGCTTTAGGTATTAGAGAGCACCTGCAAGAAATGCCATCATCGACAGCTATGGCTAAGTATGTCAAAGTCGCGACAGTACCAAAAAAGAAAAGAGGAGTCAAGATTGTTGAGGACGCAGAAACTAGCTCTCAACCAAAAATGAGAGGCACAAAGAGATTAAGGGAGGGAAAGCAAATAGAAGAAGAAGTTCCAGCCACGAAAAGGGTACATGTACTCCCAAAGACAAGAATTGAAGAGTGAAGACCAATTACAGAAGAAGACTTAACTAAAGCCCTGGAAGATACACACCAATATACAGAGAGGCAAGTTAATCTACGAGTGCAAGGGCACCATTATCAGCAAGCTCACAATGATATGGAAGCAAAAACGAACCTTACCAAAGTACATCGTTACAAAGAAATTGGGTTGGATAATTCAAGCTCATTTTTAGATGCACAAGAAGAACCCGACACATCTTTATTAAATGTGGACATTCAAAGTGAATCCAAGGATGATGGGCAATGGGAGGAACTTAATCCCATAAACTACAATGAAACAGAAGAGGGCATAAAGACAAATGACAACCCCACCCCACCCACTCAAGACACCGCAAGCAAGGAGGTAACCCAAGAAGGGATACATGTCATCAAAATCAATGAGACTTCCAAAATTCAAATCAAGGAGACAACGCTTACACGAGAGGTGTCAATCAAGATTCCAAAGAAAGAACCTAAAGAAGCTACAGTCAAAGATTCAGAACCCTTCACCCCGATAAGGGTTGTGGCCGAACCCTCCCCCATGGATATCACATTTCAAGGGAGTGCCACGAAAACTATTGACCTCAAGGAAGAACAAAAAGAACCAACAATTCAAATACCAATCAGATAACCACACAACGAAATGATCCATGTAGAGCACGAAAAAGATGTACAAACCGGAGAAGCTCCTAGCATACCAAGAATGTGGTTAAATGTCGACATCGCTCAGCTCAAGCCAGTAGTGCAAGTCATGATCAGAACCGCTCTAGATACCCAACAGTTGATGCTTGAGGCTAATGAAGACTATGACAAAGTGATGCAGGAAAAGCATGAACTACATGAAATGGGTAAGCACCTTTCAGTAGAATTAAAGCTAGCAAGAGAGCAAATAATACATAAAGAAAATGAAGTTTAAGAAGCCAAGAAGCATTGCAAAACTTTAGAGACAGAAAATGCAAAATTAAAGGAACAACTACAGGAATTACAAAAGAAATATGAGGTTAGCGAGGCCGAGAAGATGCGGATGAATGCCAGAAGTAAAATATTAGAATCACAAATAAAGGTATATATGGAGGAGGCAGAAAACCTAAGGAACAGAAATAAGGAGCTAATGACAGCTCTCCTGAGTGATCAACCCATAGAAGTCCAAGAAAAGCCAGAAAAAGATATAAAGGAAATGGAGCACAAGATAGCTAAGTATGAGGATCAGCTCAAGTAGGAGCAGGCAGTCATTGCCGAATGGGAAAAGAGATACATGGATGATACTGCAACCCTAAGGACGAAGTGGGAAAAAGCCAAGAATAGGTATATGGCACAATGTAAAGAAGACACTGAACACCTTGCTATAGTAGCTGTAGAAATTCTCAAGAACAAGGAAACAATTGCTAAGGCCAATGAAGAAATCAAGCAAAAGGATGAGATGATAAAGCAGCTACAAGAGCAGTTAAAGTAGAAGTCAAATGAGGGGACACGAGTAGTTCCAAAATCCACAACGGCTACTGAGGAGATTGAGGTACGTCCGCTCTCTCGCCCCTTACATCATTCGCCGATAAGGGAGGACACAGAGCTCCAAATTGAACATAATAATCAGGATATTGCAGAGCTGAGCCGACAGGAGAGGGCACTACTGGTGTCCGAGCTTACTGCTGATTTTGAAGATCAAATAATCCAGGTCATGAAGGAAGCTAAAATTGAGAGCAAAAATTTGGAACAATTATTAAAGCCTTTTAATGTACCATATGGCCTCTTGAAAGAGCAAAAGCGGGTATATATAAAGACAACGATAAATAATCCTGATACCAACCTCCAATTCAGCAAATATACATTCAATTATACTCAAGAAGAATTCGAAAAGGCTGATCCTATAAGGAGGCGCAAAATTTTGGAAAAGAATCCTACTCTGCAGGTACAATGGGAGGCATCACCATATGCGCTTCAGGTAAACCCATCTTTTTGTCCAGTACCCCACAGACGCTCCTGGTCGCAATTTTGGGAAGGACAATGCCAGGTTAGCATAAATAATCAATGGCTGAATTATCCGTTGTTACCTAGCCTACCACATAATTACCTACCAACGGAAGAGTACATGGTGAAAACCATGGAATTTTGGATTGCAAGATATGCGACTGTTCTGGATTTGGCTGTAAAAATGACGAATAAGATTTTCAGCATGCTCCTGACAGTAATAAAAGTCTTCCAACACGCCAAATATACATTTTTGAACTTCATCGGAATTACACAAGGATCCGAAACGCTCGTTTTTTATCTTTCCACCATCCCGAGCCACTTAACCCTTATGGCATACTATTCAAGACTTATGTTTTTGCCAAGCACATATATGCAAACATTTGAAGAAGCATTTTTCACTGGCTTCTTTGAAATTGATTCGGAAATTTTTGTAAAGATGACTTCGAACCTTAATGCACGACTGGTGGCTTATGAAACCAGCTTTTTTGCGGATCACCGACAAGCACCAGAGGATGGAGTAAAGTCAACTCAGTGGAAAGAATTTATGATATGTCACGCCAACCTGCTTAATCAAAGAGAGCAAACCGCCATTCAAACGTACTCACGTCACCACAAAAAGCCTGTCGGGGACGACAAAGTTCAGGAGGAGGGACATGTGGAAGGGGAATCAAGCAAGAAGAGAAGAAGAAGAAAGTCAAAGACCAAAACTGCTCAATAAAGAAGGAAGATAATAAAGCAAAAGAACCACCCTCTGCCCAAAGCCCCGCAGGGGCACGCATCAGGCAACAACGCTAAACATCCAGGTCCTGAGGAGTGGAATTAAAGAATATCAAGAACTAGGACATTTCATGGGAAGGACGGACCAGGGCCAGGAAGCATACATGAAGAAGTGCAAGAAGATACTTGGCAGGTAATAATCCTCCCGCTGATAGCGTGCGATGGAAAGAAAGGATACAGGCTCAAAGCAATACAACAGGGTCACATGTGTGAAGACAAAGACATATCAGAAGACCAAAAGTTAGAAAGGGGAGAGGCTGAAAAGTTGAAGCGGGTGACTAAGAACAGCACATTCTTAGTCACTAGTGGCGTGCGTGGCAGCCCGACTGAATACAGCAACCCAGAATTGTGATGTACGGGATATCAAGGGGCAAGCAGAAGCAAAGGACATACTTCGGACAAAATAACAAATTCTCTCACAGTCCTTGTTGCTGCTTCGACCACTGGGTGCATGTATTTAGAACTCTTAGACGAGCTACAAACGAGAAGCAAAAGCCTGTCAAGGGACGACAGAGACAAAGAGGGGGAGAGTGTTCCAGAGCAAAGAAGCACAAAAGAGGAGCCCCAAAATTTTCAAATTAATGGGCACATTTTTTCTTCTTCAAAGTCTTAGGAAATTCCCTCAAGCCATGTAAATGCACTAGAGGAGTCCTCTAGATGCATAATCCCAACTTATTGTAATATATTCCTTGTAAATTAGTAGGAAATTCACTTTTTAGCAATAAAGTGCCGGTCTCTTGTGTGAAAGGACCAAATTTAGGGCACATGTATATAAGTCACTTTGTGACTCTTTGTAGAGAGTTTTTGCCATTGTGAAGAAGGAGAGCTCCTGATTTTCGAATTTGCTTCTTTCTTGCAGATTTTCATCTTCTCTTTGATCTTCTATGTGTGTGTAATGCTTGGGGCGTGTGTGTAGGACTGTTGTCTACCCCTCCCCACTGTTTTTGAGCTACTGTAGTGTGTGTGTGAACTTGTAGGAGTTGTGGAGTGAGTGTGGGTGTTTCCTTCCATTCACTATTTTAGTCATAACTTGAAGCACGGTTGTTAGAATTGAGTGAGACCATGTTCAACAGAAGCGTATTGTTGAGAGCTTCAAAATGAACCTACTATTGGCCATATTCAGAGTTTGGAACTGAGTGAAATCCTAGATTTAGTGAAAGCTGTTGTAAGTGGTATCGCGACTGATACTTTCAGTATTTCAGTGAGATAGAGAGGTGGATTAGTCTTTTCTCATGCATATAAGCTGAACCACTTCATTTTCGATCACGTGTACACATGTCCTCATACACTTGGTTAGGTCATTTGATCGGATTGACAAATAAGCGTGTGTCAATTTCCCACTATATGCACTTGTGTGGCAAATGAGGTTTAGTCTCTTTGGCACAAGTCCTTAACTCTTCTTGACTTAGGTACACAACGTGTGTTTGGTTGTTTGACATATGCTCTTGTGGCATCACAAAAACACCATAAACTTGATGACAAGGAAAAGAAATGTATATTTGTTGGTTATAATGTTGAAAGTAAGGGATAGCACTTGTGCCATCCATTGATGGACACAATTATTGTGAGTCAAGATGTGTTATTCACTGAAAATTTGGTTTTTTCTCTACTTGAATGCAAAAAACAGCCAACAATTAGCTCACAAGATGTGTCAAATACACTCATGGCCTTGTTCCAAAGTGGTGCAAACATGGCCATGTAAAATAGCCAATTGAGGCTCAAAGGGCTGAAAAAATCCAGAAAAATAGAGCTAAGAATGTAGAGAATTTCCATCCAAACATGGCCAAAATTTTTGAGCCAAACATGGTCAAAATTGCTGGTAATATTGAGCAAAATATGGCTAAACATTTGCATGAAAATGATCCATGTTATTGATGTATTACATAATGAATGCATGTCTATCAAGTGTGCACAAACTATGCCAAAGCAAGGTCACACACACTAAAATCTATCTCTAATTTTTTATTACCATAGAGAGGATGCAAGACATCTCAAGACACTTGAGATGCCCTAGAGACTGACTCAGAATGGCTTGGTTGTTATGATAATCATGTGCCTACTAGTGGTTTTTCTTTCATGCTAGGTAGCTCATGCATATCTTGCTTGAGCAAGAAGCAGCCTATTGTGGCCACTTCTCATTGTGTGGCCAATATCAGGTTGCTTGCACAACTATCGTGGAGTGTGTGTGACTGATATCTTTTGGCTGGTTAATATATTGAGGTGCATTATCACGATGTGAGAGAGCGTCTTCATGCAAGAGATATTGATTTGCTATCTATGCCTACTCAAGATAATGAGGTAGACATATTCAACAAATCTCTTCCATGAGAAAAGTTTAAAGCATTTTGCAAAGACTTAGGCTTATTGCCTAGCAGGGGCTGATCTCTCTCATTGTATGTGTTCACATCATTCGCTCCATGAGGGTTAATTACACTTATGTGTACCTCAAGTTGCTTTGATGTGAATATTTTCCCTATACGTGTGAACTTTTTACTTGCCAAGGATTGACACTCAGGCTATCCATAGACCTCCTCATCTAAGAAATATGAAAGTGAATATCTGACTAGGTTATGCATGTAGATCACACATCCAATAGTGTGTTGATAGAGAAAAACATGGAATCCATCCCAAACATCATGAAGAATCAACCATAAATGTGTCTCCATGGGAGTGGCAATAGGTTTGCAATATTCAAGGACAAAACATTGAAATAATATGTCAATGTATTTTCTTTGACACAATGTTATTCCCTCATCAACTTGCAAAAACTAAACACCAAAATATTGATGCAAAAGACCCAAATATGACATCCCAAAGGAGGCATGCAAATCAGCCTTAATTCAACAATATGATTTTGATTAGAACTAGTAAGTAGCGTGCCATCAATATATACAAAATTTTTCATGTGTGATGGTATGAGTGGTTGCTTCCTTCACCTCTTAGGTTGGGGACAAGAGATCAACCCTATAGGCTATAGTGGAACAGGCTCTATGCATATTTGCTGAGATGGATTTAAACTAGCCCATATGAGAGGATTTTTGTACTTTTAAGTAGTTTAAACCAAATATTGGGTCTTTAGGAAGTTTAAGCCAGCTATGTCATCTAGTCTTAGGGTCGTCCCTTCCCAATTGATACCTTAGGGGCCTTTGAGCTCATTATCCTAGGAGTTATTAGTTGTTTAACCCCTACTTTGTGGATTTCGAGATTCTCATGGGTGTTATGCTTGCCCTTTATTGTACTTTCAATTAATTAAAGCTACACTAGAAGATTAGATCTCAATGATTGAAGTTCATTAAGAAAAAGCATATACAACAATGAATATAAGTACATCATCTACACACTTAACATATAAGGTGATCTATTTTTCATGTTTCTCAAATCCATGTGCTAGCAAGTAGGCATGATTATTTTCAAGTGGTGCTTGCTTCCATCCATGTTGGATGTGTGTAGAAGTGTGAGACACACACAAGAAGCACACACAAGAAGCACAAATGCAGTAAGACACACAAAGAGGACAGATTGCTAGAACAAAACTCTCTATTGTAGATTAACAAAACTGAAGTAAGAGTTGAAAAATATACCTAAGTACAAAGTACCACCACATCTAAGTATATCATGTATATATTTACATGCTTTCTTGGACTCAAATTGGGTTGGTTGTTATGATTTATGAGTGTGTGTGATTGACACCTTTTGGATAATTTGGGTATTGGTCAATCTTTTTCCACCACCATCTTTATTGATAGTTAGAGTGCGCTAGGAGTTGCAAGGAGCCCTGTGTTCCATGATCACACAAATCACATCAAGGTGCATTATGATTATGTGAGGGAGAGACCTTATACTAGAGAAATCAGTATGTCCTATGTGCCCACACAAGATAATGTTCCATAAATTTTCACAAATGCTCTACTTAAGGAGAAGCTCAAAGCTTTTCACAAAGTTTTGAGATTACTTAATTTTACAGATTGATTTGGTAGGGAGAGACTCTGTACTATCAATTTGGCTTATGTACCCACACACACACGATAATGTTGCAAACATTTTTACAAAGTCTCTGCTTAGGGAGAAGTTCAAAACTTTTCCCTTGTTCTCAAACTCTTCTTTCCATTTTCAAAGAAAAGCATATATTTACTAAAATAGGCCTACTAGGTACATAAGCCGATGATAAAGAAGAGGCCTTGAATAGATGTTCCAATTATTGGATCAAGCAATTGGGAATGAAGAACCCACTTATGAACTTTCCAATGCGAGAGATCTTAGAATGCTAACCTCTATTTTTTCCAACTTCTCATGGAATTTACTGACTACCATAGGACAATCTCATGGAACATATAATATCTGTGTCGCTAATCCGATGACTAGAAGCTACAAGATCTTGCCTCACGTAGACAAAATGCCGTATTTGCCTGCAGGAGCAATGGTGGTAAGCAAGAACAAAGTTGAAGAAGAGTGCTCGTACAAAATAACAGTTCTTTTGGTGGATGCAGATCAGCTTTGTTAGCTAATCAAAAGGGTGAAGATACATCAAGCTCACCGACTAGTAAACAAAAACATATTAATGCTACACAATCAATGAAGGAAGATAAGTATGACAAGAAAATAGAAAAGCCAAAATTATTTTGCAAGTAGTGTAAGGAAAATGACCATTTCATTTGAAGTTTTCCTAAATTGTTGCAAAAGAGGAAAAGATGAAAGAGGCTAGAGTGATTCTTGAAGAGTCCTGTACTGTAAAGATTGAGTATCATTACAACATATTGGTCGTATACCGAAGCTTTTACCAAGGAAATTGAACACGCATATTTTTGCCCCGACGCCAGTGTAAGTGTCGATATAGGTGTCGGAACCAAAATGAAGGTATAGGCACCATTATAGGTGTCGATATGATCATCGGTATGAGCGATAATATAAGCATCAAAAATATCGACGCTTATATCGATGCCTATATCAGCGACTGTTAGGTGTACCGTCATGCATACCGATGACCATCCTGGGAGTATTGTCACTCATACCGATGACCATATCTGCAAAATGTTTTTTGGGCAGAGTGTGTTGTCTTTTGCTATATCAACATTACCATGCTGTTTTTTAGCAAAAGCAAATACACTCTGCCCAAGAAAAACCGAGTACATATGACGTGTACTCTAATGGCAACCGAAATATGATTTCATAAAGCAAAATACTATCGGACACAAAAAAGATGATCAGAATGAACCATGTACAAAAAAGTTATATATTTCATAAATGAAGCATGCACAAAAGTGTGGTAAACCATTGTCATATATGAGGCAAATAAAAAATGTGGCAAAGCACTGCCATATAAGAATTAAATACAAAATTCTGCTGCACCAGTGCCATATATGAGCCAAATACAAAATTGTGGAACACCACTGTCATACACATGCACAAAATTATCATTAGTCTTACAACAAAGAACATTCATGAAATAAGATAAATTCACATGAGATTTACAAACAACAAGTAAAAACCAAGTTTCTAAATTCATCACCCCTTGCAGATGCTCCCATGAAAGGATCGCACCGTGTCCCTCCAAGTCCACCGCGTCCCTCCAAGTCGTCGAATAGTGCAATCAATCCATCACGATATCCATAAGCCTCCTCTATTCGTGTTGGAGAATGACCCATTGCTAACTCTTGCAACAAATATACAAAACATTAGAGGAACATACATGACATGCTTAACACAAACATATTCAATAAACCAAATGATACTTACAAATTCGTGATACATAGTGTCATATCTGTCACTGCTCAAATGTGACAGTCCAACCGTATCTAAACATGTGGTTGGAGTATCTCACTACTAGCGATATCGATCAAGAGTCTGCTACTGCTCGTCACGAATCATATCTCACTCCTCAGCATCTAATCATACAGGATTTGGTAAGCCTTCTCTGAAAGCATCACAAGCCTCGAATTGTAGATGGGATATAACTTCACGTGCACTGTGTAGAATCCACTCTAAACTGACAAGAGGATGCCCATGTGCTGGCCAAAACTCTTGATAGATCGTCTCTGTGGTATAATTTTTGCAATCTTTATCTTGTTCACTTCATTTCAACATGATAGAGTGTCCAAACTGTATGGAGCAAAGCTGTCGTATACGCTGATGCATGGCCTTTCCGACCACATCCATCACTGGAGCTCCATCACGGATACTATACACCTTGGAATCATCATGGTCATGAGCACCCCAAGGTGTACATGGTGTTCCATGTGTTGTACCATGTGGCATACCTACATCTGAGGTACTTGCTCTAGGAGTAGAACTGGGGGACATAACATTTGTCACAGTGCCTCCACAACAAAAGCCTCCTCCAGAGCTACTTGTAGATCCACTCCTAGAGCCTCCTGCTCTAGAGCATGAACTCGACCTACGAGAGAGGCTAGCACCTGTATCACGGTGAGGTGTCAAACACACATGCCTGCTACTACAACCACTAGGGGATGGCTGAGAAGATGGTCATGGTGGAGTCATAAAGCTAGGAGACATACCTCCAATGGGAGTAGCACCGTCCGCAGGAGTGACGTCAACAAGAGTGAGGCCGAGAGGAGTGAGGCTAGCAGGAGTGAGTCCGGCAGGAGTGAGGCTGACAAGAGTGAGGCTGGCAAGAGTGAGGCCGTGGGGAGCGCTGCCACGAGTGATCCAGTACTGTGATGCAACGGCCATATACACGGGAGGTACCTGAGATATGAAGTCTAAGAACTGATCCTCTATCATGAAATATGCACTGACTAGAGGACTGTCTCCCATCGTGCTCTGTAACAAAAGAACTCAAATAATTAGCATATGATAATAAAGGTAATATAGAGAAATGGTAGTGTACAAAAGAACATAACAAAAAAAAACAAGAATTAGTATGTACAAGTGTTTGACTCAAAACTCCTCTATTCTAGCATCCTCTTGGAGATCCAATGCACAACGAATATCTATCTCTATATTAGCGACTTCTAAATCTCTTGGTATGCTAGCTTCTTCTTGATCATCATCTATTGCTTCATCGTGTATCTCGTCTTCTTCAAGGACCTCTTCTTCTCGGACAATGATCTCTTCCTCCTCGACTCTCGAATGAATCTCAGAGTCCACTACAGATGGACTTACTTCTACATCTATGTTCTCAAAAATTTGTACACTACATGGGAAGACTTGTAAAACAAATAGCCACTCTAGTTCTTTTGAATCTGGTATAAAATCAACTTACTCATAGTGTTTGGGAAGTACAAATGTCTCTTTCATCCGTCCATAATTTCATGGAGTTGACTTGAAGCAAACCAATTTTATCCCGCATCACTGTTTCGTTTCTTCCAGAGGTGACTACACCATTTCACATCAAAAACAAATTAATCAAAATTCCTAAAAATTAGCATCAAGATATCTTGAATCACTCCACAATAATCTAGCTAGCCTTCTTGAGCATTATTGTCTCTTACACTCGCTCTACTTTTTTGCAAAAAGTTCACCATCACCCCACTATCAAAAGCAGACATATTTTTATCAATTCGCACGATCCGAAAGTGTCATCCATGAGACCATAGTGCATCATATTTAGAATGCTCCCAATCACATCCCTTTGCCAGTTCTTCTTCTACTTCTTCAGAGATATCTTCACCGGTTGCCTTTGCTTGTGAAACTATTGTATCTAGCCATCTGCTTGTTGGAAAGGGTGGAAGAGGTCGAAGACTTTTTGGAAGGGGCAAAAATCGAGTGGAACGATTCCTTCGAAACTAAGCACTTTCCTTTGCGTTTGTCTCCTTGGAAAGCTCATACTTTTCTAACCACTTCTACATAGGCCCAGAGTTAATGATGCAAAACGTCATTGCCTTCTCTTTGAAAGTTGCATCCATTTTTCTCTTCATCCCTTTACCTTGTGGTTCATCGCCTACGAGAAAAACATCTTCATCATCGCTCCATAAGTGAGACATTTCTTGATCCGACATACGTAGAAACTCAATTATGAATACAAGAGAATCTTGTACGAGCCATCCCTCTACCATGCTACCCTCTGGACATGCTCTCTGTTGAACAA
Source organism: Ceratopteris richardii (assembly GCA_020310875.1). NCBI lineage: Eukaryota > Viridiplantae > Streptophyta > Polypodiopsida > Polypodiales > Pteridaceae > Ceratopteris > Ceratopteris richardii. The sequence continues at coordinate 91,703,413 of CM035423.1, forward strand.
ATCCTTTTAATGTCTTCATAAAGTGCTCTAAGAAGAACATCCGTCGACTATGGATGGTTCTTGCTATTGCAAATTCATCTACCACATGAACCAATAAATGAACTTGAATAGTGAGAATACTTGTGGGAAAGTATTTCTACCATACAAACAACCTCGATAGCATTGAGTCTCACACTCTCTATGCTATCTCTATTTATCTCTTTAGATGAGATCCACTATACCAAGGAACTAATTTTATAAATGGTTGTTCATACATCCTCTAAGAGACAATATTTTAAAGCTATAGGAAGCACAAACTATAAAAATGTTTGCCAATCATGAGACTTGAGCCCCACAAGATCATCATTTCGTGTGAAAGCAGTCTTTAGACACCTCATGCATCTAGTAGGTGTCCAAAACTCTGAAATTATCTTCTTCTCTTGTTGCTCTTCCATGCTCGAAAGCACCCAAGAAGCTCTTGGTAATGATACTATTCTGTTGGGATTAGTAATTGCCCATAACTCTTGCATATGACCTCACTCTTCTATGTCCTCCCTTTGTGCTTTCTTTCCAATCAAAGTCTTCCAGAGAATCTCTCCCACATTCTTAAAAATGTGCATCAGGTCTACCAAATGATTGATCAATAACTCGCTCCAATAAGGGAGTTCATTTGCTTTCGCTGGCTTTCATTTGGCATTGCGCTTGTCGACCAATTTGTCCTTCACGTAAAACATGTCCATAAGGCAAATATCTATGATGTCCTTCATAGGGAGTTTTACATAGTGCTTTGGGATAGCGTGCTTCGAGTCATTGTCTACATAAGGGACAAGCATGGTAACCCAAAATTGACAAACTTAAACATTCACCATAACCAGGCCAATCATGCATCCTCCACATAAGTATGCCTTGCACTCACACATCTCGTCTTCTTATAGGTTGAGACATATCACGCACACTAACCCCATCCCATAAAATGCATAGGCCTTCCACAAGTGGTGCAAGGTATACATCCATGTTTTTTACCTTATACTTACTTGGCACAATAAGAGCTAATAATAAATGACCCTTCTTTGTGGCCAGCCATGGTGGGATGTTATAATTGACTAAACATACAGGCCATGTGCTCCATGAAGAGCTGTGTAAACCAAATGGATTTACTCCATCCATAGGTAGGCCTAAATGTATGTTTCGAGGCTCACTAGCAAACTCTGGCCACTTACTATCTATGTGTTTTCAAGCATCAGAGTCAGTAGACACTTGCATTACACCATTGGTAGACCTTCTCTTTGCATGCCATGGCAATAACTCAGCTGTGGATTTGCATCTAAACATGGTCTTAATGCATGGAATGATAGGAAAGTGGTGAAGAACCTTTGCATGGATTGCTTTTCCCATAAGGTCTTCTCTAAATCTATTTGCTCCACACTTTGGACATATGTGGAGATGCTAATACTCGTTCTGAAAGAGGATGCAATCATTAAGACAAGCATGAATCTCAGTGTAGTCCATTCCAATGGATTGTAAAAAGTTTTTTGGCATCTCCACGTGTTGGAGGCATGTCATTGCCCTCTGGCAAAAATTGATTTTTAAGAAGCCTGCAATAAGCAATTAGAACGATATTAGTAAATAAACTTATTTTGATACAACACTGAAAGTTTATTTCAAATCCACTTACCTCAACAATTCAGAGATGCTACTAACTGACCATCCATAAATGGATTGCATATTGAGCATCGCGAGTGATGCACGTAGCACAGATATCTTTGCTTCATTGTACAGTGGTAAACGAGCTAGTCTTTGCATGTTTTTGTATTCTTCATCGGCTTTTGATCGTGGAAAGTTTGTTGTGTCCATGAAACTCACGACATCTTCTCCACCATCATGATCTTCGTCCATCTCATAAAATGCTTCGAGCATTTCTTCCATGTGTTCATTCTATGTATACTATTAGAAACTTGTACTTCTAACTCCTTTTTTTTTCTCTTTTGTCCACGAGAGGTTACTAATGCAATGTCGTTTGGGTCCACCTACTCACTAGGGGGACCATGCGAAAGGTAGCGTAGGTTTTGTAGTTGAGTTTTATCAAAGGATCCATACTCTCTAACATGTGTAGTACAAATCCGTCATTTTTGATAAATTTGATACTTGCATTGAGTGTAACGACATGCAATTCTCTCCTCCAGATCCAAACTAGCCATCTGATACAATATGGACATTTTAGAACATTTGATTTTTTTATTGAACCTAAAAATCATAATCCTTAAGACTTAAACCTGAGATATATATAGATTTAATTATATATTCTAATTTTTTTATTCTCTTTTTCTTATTCATACTAAAACCTAAAGCCCTTAAGACCTAAAAAAACCTAAAACCCTAATGCTATTATATATATATATATATATATATATATATATATATATATATATATATATATATATATATATATATATATATATATATATATATATATATATATATATATATATATATGTGTGTGTGTGTGTGTGTGTGTGTGTGTGCGTGTGTGTGTGTGTGCGTATGTATATATTATATATGTGCATATGTGTGTATGCATGTATAACCAGCGTAAATCTCCTAATCCTATATATATATATATATATATATATATATATATATATATATATATATATATATATATATATATATATATATATATATATATATATATATATATATATATATATATATATATATATATATATATATATGATTATATATTATTTTTCTTCTTAATTTTTATAAATATATATTTATATATGTTAAGATTAATCTAAAACTCTATCATAAGTAATTATATATATTTAATTTGATAAAAAACCTTAAAATCCTATTTTTATATATTAATTATATATATTTAATTTGATGAAAAACCTTAAAATCCAATTGTTATATATTTAATTATATATATTTAATTTGATAAAAATTATTAAAATCCTATTTTTATATATTTAATTATATATATTTAATTTATTTAATTAAAACACTAACTTTTTTCATATTTATTTATCTATACGATTATCCTATTTTTTATATATATTTATTTATATATTTTGATTTTTTCTTTATTTTTTTCTTATATAAAATTAATTGAATCATATGTATGTAAAACCCTAAAACCCTAATCCTAAAGAGGTAGACCTAAAATATGTATATGAGTGTATGCATGTGTATATACATGTATATATGTATATGTATTATATGTGTTTGTGTGTAGATATGTTATGCATGTGTAAAAACCCTAAAATGCTAATCATAAAGACATAGACCTAAAACATGTATGCGTGTGTATGCATGTGTATATACATGTATATATGTATATGTATTATATGTGTATGTGTGTATATATGTTATGCATGTGTAAAACCCCTAAAACCCTAATCGTAAAGACCTAGACCTAAAACATGTATATGTGGGTATGCATGTGTATATATATGTGTATGTGTATATATATTTAATTTGATGAAAACCTTAAAATCCTATTTTTATATATTTAATTAATTTATTTAAAACACTAGCTCTTTTCATATTTATTTATGTATAGAAATAAACTATTTCATATATATATTTATTTATATATTTTGATTGTTTTCTTAATTTTTTATTTATCTTTTCCCTTATATAAATTTAATTGAACTATATGTATGTAAAAACCCTAGTCCTAAAGACCTAGACCTAAAATATGTATATTTGTGTATGTATGTGTATATACATGTATATGTGTATATGTATTATATATGTATGTGTGTATATATGTTATGCATGTGTAAAAACCCTAATGTATATGTGTGTATGCATGTGTATATATATGTTTATATATATATATATATATATATGTGTGTGTGTGTGTGTATGTATGTAAAAACCCAAAAACCCTAATCCTAAAGAGCTAGACCTAAAATACATATATTTGTGTATGCATGTGTATATACATATATATGTATATGTATTATATGTGTATGTGTGTATATATGTTATGCATGTGTAAAAACCCTAAAACCCTAATCATATATATACACATGCATGTGTGTATGCATGTGTATATATATGTGTATGTGTATTTGAGTATATATATATATATATATATATATATATATATATATATATATATATATATATATATATATATATATATATATATATATATATATATATATATATATATATATATATATGTATATATGTATATGTGTATGTGTATATATTTAACTTGATAAAAACCTTAAATTTCTATTTTTATATATTTAATTAATTTATTTAAAACACTAGCTCTTTACATATTTATTTATCTATACAATTATCCTATTTTATATATATATTTATTTATATATTCTGATTTTTTTTTTACTTTTTCTTTATTTTTTCCTTATATAAATTTAATTGCATTACATGTAGGTAAAAAACCTGAATCCCTAATGCTAAAGAGCTAGACCTAAAATATGTATATGTGTGTATGCATGTGTATATACATGTATATATATATATATATATATATATATATATATATATATATATATATATATATATATATATATATATATATATATATATATATATATATATATATATATATATATATATATATATATATATATATATATATATATGTGTGTGTGTGTGTGTGTGTGTGTGTATTATATGTGTATATGTGTATATATGTTATGCATGTGTAAGAACCCTAAAACCCTAATCGTAAAGACCTAGACCTAAAACATTTATATGTGTGTATGCATGTGTATATATATGTGAATGTGTATATATATGTGTATGTGTATATGTGTATATGTGTATGAGTATATGTGTATGCATGTTTAAATAGCCTAAAAACCCTAATCCTATTTTTGTATATTTGATGTGAGATAAAACCTTAAACTCCTAATTTTATATATTTAATTAAAACTCTAGCTATTTTCATATTTATTTATCTATACTGAAATAATATATGTGTGTGTGTATGTATGCGTGTGTGTGTATGTGTGTGTATATAATGATGTGTGTATATGTGTGTGTACGTATGTATGCATGTGTATGGATTTGTAAACAACCTAATAATCCTAATCCTATTTTCATATATTTAATTTGCATGTGTGTATATGTGTGTATGTATGTATGCATGTGTGTATGTATGCATGCGTGTACATGTGTGTGTGTATGTATGGATGTGTGTACATGTGTGTGTATGTATGTGTGTGTGTATGTATGCATGTGTGTATATGTGTATGTGTGTGTATGTATGTATGTATGTATGTATGTATATGTGTGTGTGTATATGTGTGTGTATGTATGCATGTGTGTATATGTGTGTGTGTATGTATGCATGTGTGTACATGTGTGTGTGTATGTATGCGTGTGTGTGTATGTATGCGTGTGTGTGTGTATGTATGCATGTGTGTACATGTGTGTGTACATATGCATGCATGTGTGTATGTATGCATGTGGGTACATGTGTTTGTGTATGTATGCATGTGTGTACATGTGTGTGTGTATGTATGTGTGTGTGTATGTATGCATGTGTGTACATGTGTGTGTGTATGTATGTGTGTGTGTATGTATGCATGTGTGTATATGTGTATGTGTGTGTATGTATGCATATGTGTATATGTGTGTTTATGTATGTGTGTGTATGTATGCATGTGTGTATATGTGTGTGTGTATGTATGCATGTGTGTGTATGTATGTGTGTGCGTATGTATGCATGTGTGTGCATGATGCATGCATGTGTGTATATGTGTGTATGTATGTATGCATATGTATGTGTATGCATGTGTGTATATATGTGTGTGTGTATATGCATTTGTGTATATGTGTGTGTATGTATTCCTATATCTCTCTCTCTCTTTATCTCTCTCCCTATCTTTCTCTTTTTCATCTCTCTTTATCTCTCTCTCTCTCTATCCTTCTCTCTTTCATCTCTCTTTATTTCTTTCTCTATCTTCCTCTCTTTGATCTCTCTTTATCTCTCTCTCTCTCTCTCTTTCTCTCTCTCTCTCTCTGTCTCTCTCTCTCTATCTCTCTCTCTTTCTCTCTCTCTCTATGAATAGAGAATAAAACAATCACTTACAGGCATGTCCCTCTTTTGGATCATTGTCATCAGAGCATAATGTATGTCGTCTATCGTCGAATTCCAAAGAATCGACGTCAATAAACTTCTACAAAATCAAAGAGAAGAAAAATGTTAAAACATAAAGTATAGAGAAAGACAAAGGGTAAGAGTACGTGCACCACTTACCAAGATGCAAGATCTAGAGAGAGAGAGTGTGTGTGTGTGTGTAAAGAGAGAGATCTGTGTGTGTGTGCACAAGACAATGCATGTCACAATTCGGTTCGCGTGTGCAAGCTCAATAGAAGCAAGCAATACTCAGTGTAAAACACGTGCAAAATGTTGATTTTTTCTCTCGGCTTCCTAGTATGTTTAAAACATAGCCTCGGTATAGGCGTCGGTATAGCTGTCGGTATGAGTGTCGGTAATTCCAGTAAATTACCGACACTCATACCGATACTTATACCAATGGATATACCGATGCCTATACTGATGTGCATATCAGCAGTCATGAAACATCCCCATGATCCATTTTGAACGCTCATATCGATGGTCAAGTGACCGTCGGTATGCTTAATTACATTTTTCCAACATTTACACCGATGTCGGGCGTGATCGTTGGTATAGGTAGCATCAGTATGCCCCTCATATGTTGTAGTGTATGCTAATCTTATTCAGAATGAAGAATGGGCATTTATCACCCATTGCAATGATGATCCAACTTCTCATGAACAAGGTTTTTCTACAATGGAATCAAATGTTTGGTATTTTGATAGTGATGCAACTAAACATATTATAGTGTAGTGTAGTTTCTTCAAAGGCTAAAAATCCAGACCTTCATACCCTCCGTATGGTGCTTGCAGTGGAAACAAAAGAATAGGCCAAAAACAATGCAACAGGTCCCGAGTTATGATCAATTCCTTGACTGCTAGTAAAACTATATCATTACGACTTCCACGGGAGCTGGCAGTGGTCAAACTATAAAGAGGCTATCACTTAATAAGGAACCAGATCAACTATAGGCACAAAACTAGAGACAAGAAGCAAAGCCTGTCAAGGGATGACAAATACAAAGAGGGGGAGGGTGTTGTAGAGTAGAGATGCAAAGAAAAAGAAGGGCCCCAAAATGTTTCCGATTCGAACACTCTATTTTTGTAACATAGTCACCTTGTAATATACTTTCCGATATAAATACAGTAGAGGAGTCCTCTAGATGCATATCCATAGATATATGTATCATTACCCTTGTAAACTAGTAGGGAATTAGTCTTTTAGTCAATAAAGTGTCAGTCTCTTATTTGAAAGGACCATTTTTATGGCACATGTATACAAGTCATTTTGTGACTCTTTGAAAAGCATAGATAGGTCATTCCCATGGCTCAGTATTTTGCTCATAGCTTGAAACAGAAGTATTGGAATCGAGTGAAAATACCACCATTAGATGCATCTTCTTGAGAGCTTCGAAATGAACCCAGTATTCACTATATTCTAAGTTCAGAGCTAAGAGAAGAGCTCGATTTATTGTTGGCTGCCGCTTTAGGTGTTGCGACATCATAGCTGACCATGAAAGCTTTGAATGTGATAGTTTACACTTATTTGCACCTTTTTTAGTTCACATTTGCATTGACCGTCATTTGAATGCATGTCCTCATACACTTGGCTAGGTTATGATACTTCTTGATTGATAATTAAAGCGTGAATCCCCACTATATGCACTTGTAGGGGATTGAGGTATAGTCTCTTTTGCCTCAAGTCCCTAAGTCGATACTTAAGTACACACATTTTTGGGCGCCGTTGTCAGGGAGTGTTGAATCAAATGGAGGCATTCGTGTGATGGTGAAAGATCTTCGCATAGAAGTAAGTAGAGGAGTTGTGAAATTCTCTTCTTTGGTAAGTCACTTTCATTTGCTCTTACTACTTCTCACTTTGGGAGTGTGTGTAGTGAGTAGTTAGTTTAGGGAAGTGGGCTAGAGAGGGAAGTTAGAATAGCTAGTAGAGAGTTTGTATATGTGGATATATATGTATATATGTATATATGTATATATGTATATATGTATATATGTATATATATGTATATATGCATATATGTATATGTGTATGTGTATGTGTAAATATTTTTAATTTCATAAAAAACCTTAAAACCCTATTTTTATATATTTAATTTATTTATTTAAAACAGTAGCTCTTTTTATATTTACTTATCTATACAATTATCCTATTATATATTTATATTTATTTTTATATTCTGATTTTCTTTCTTAAATTTGTCTTTATTTTTTCTTTATATACATTTAATTGAATTGTATGTACGTAAAAACCCTAAAATCCTAATCCTAAAGAGCTAGACCTAAAGTATATGTGTATATATGTTATGCATGTGTAAAGACCCTAAAACCCTAATCCTAAAGACCTAGACCTAAAACATTTATATGTATGTATGCATGTGTATATGTATATATATATATGTGTATGAGTATATGTGTATACACGTGTATATAATCTAAAAACCCTAATCCTATTTTAATATATTTGATCTAAAAAAAAACCTTAAAATCCTAATTTTATATATTTAATTAAAACACTAGCTACTTTCATATTTATTTATCTATACTGAAATTGTATATGTGTGTGTATGTATGTATGTGTCTATATGTGTGTATATATGCATGTGTGTATATGTGTGTGTGTATGTATGCATGTGTATGGATGTGTAAACAACCTAAAAACCCTAATCCTATTTATATATATTTAATTTGGATGTGTGTATATGTGTGTATGTATGCATGCATGTGTGTATATGTGTGTGTGTATGTATGCATGTGTGTACATGTGTGTGTGTATGTATCCATGTGTGTACAGGTGTGTGTGTATGTATGTGTGTGTATGTATGTATGTATGTACGTATGTATGTATGTATGTATGTATGTATGTATGTATGTATGTATGTATGTATGTATGTATGTATGTATATGTGTGTGTGTATGTATGCATGTGTGTATATGTGTGTGTATGTATGTGTGTGTATATGTGTGTGTATGTATGCATGTGTGTATATGTGTATGTGTATGTGTGCATGTGTGTACATGTGTGTGTATGTATTCGTGTGTGTGTGTATGTATGCATGTGTGTACATGTGTGTGTATGTATGCATGCATGTGTGTATGTATGCATGTGTGTGCATGTGTGTGTATGTATGCATGTGTCTACATGTATGTGTGTGTATGTATGCATGTGTGTACATGTGTCTGTGTATGTATGTGTGTGTATGTATGCATGTGTGTATATGTGTATGTGTGTGTATGTATGCATGTGTGTGTATGTATGTGTGTGTATATGTGTGTGTATGTATGCATGTGTGTATATGTGTGTGTATATATGCATGTGTGTACATGTGTGTGTGTGTATGCATGTGTGTACATGTGTGTATATGTATGCATGCATGTGTGTATATGTGTGTATGTATGTATGCATATGTATGTGTATGCATCTGTGTATATATGTGTGTGTATATATGCATGTGTGTATGTGTATGTGTGTGTATATATTTATATACCTCTCTCTCTTTATTTCTCTTTTAAAGACTAAGAAATTGCCTCATTTGGACAAACAGTTGACTATGCACCTATAAAAAGAGGCAACAAAGTTTCATACACATCTCTAGAGCTAACTAAAGTCTCCTTGGTACATGAAAGTAATGGCAAAAATTGCATCTTCCATAAAAAAACATCATGGCTAACCAAAATGCATTTACTATGTGGATGATAGATATGATAGCCTTTGCTATTAAAACTCTTCCCAACGAAATACATTTCACTACTTTATCATCCAATTTCTTGTGTTGTTGTTCTAACACTAGAGCGTAGGCCAAAAAACCAAAGACATAGAGATGAGCAACAGATGGCTTCAAACCATGGCAAGCCTCATATGTAGGGATAGATCAGAGTGCTTTGGTGGGGCACCTATTAAGTACATATGTTGCATAGATAACAATCTCAAGCTAGAAGCTATGTGGTAAAGCCTAAGTTTTAACCATACACCTTGCCATCCCCATGAGAGAAATGTTCTTTCTTTCATCAAATCCATTTTTTTGAGGTATATAGGACATTTTATGCTAATATTTTATACCAAAGCTAGTGAAGAATGCATTAAAATGAGGATATACGTATTCCCCTCCCTGGATGATAACAGAGAGTGCCTAATTTACATGCAGATATATTTATAAGAAGAACTAGATATTGTTTGACTCACATAAACACTTTAGAATTTGTTTCAATGGATACACCTATGCATGCTTAGGGAAATTATCAATAAAAGTCATGAAGTAAAGGTAGTTCTCAAAAGAACATGTTTGCATAGGACCAAAGAAATTACTATGAATAAGCTGCAATTTATGAATGGCTAAAAATCAACCATCGTTTAAGAAGGAGAATAATTGCATTTTTCCTATATATAGCCTTCAAAACCATGTTTCCCATATATAGTTCGAGGTCTACAGAAGCAAGAAAATAGCACAAGGAAGAAGACGAATCTTGGAGCACAACACACAATATTAAATGTATTACCACTAGAATGTACAAAGATAAGTGACCCATTAGGGTTACAAGCATATATACAAGCCATGAAAAAAAAAACCTCCTAAAGAGGGAAAAAAGTGCTTTGGTAGTCTTGGAGTGTTCACACACATCACTACCTAAATATATCAATAAATCTCCCCTAGGAGTGATGCAGTGAACAAGGATTGACACTCATGTATAAGGAAGTGCCAAGCTATGTGGAATCAATCCACAAAAGGTAGTAAGCCCAAAGCTTTGCGAAAAGCTTCAAACTTCTCCCTAGGTAGAGCCTTTGTGAAAAGGATTGCAATGTTCACCTATGTGGGCACATATGCCAAATCGATCTCTCCAACAAAGAAGCTCTCCCTGACATAATGATAGTGCACCTCAATGTGCTTAGTGCTAGCATGCAACACAAGGTTCCTCACAATTGCTTATGCTCTCTGACTGTCAGTGAAGATGGTGGTGGCAGAAGATTGACGAACACCCAAATCAGCCATAAGGCATCTGAGCCACACATACTCAACAATCGCTATGAAAGCTGACCTATACTCAGCCTCACAACTCGAAGCGGCCACAGTAGGCTACTTTTTTCTCAACCAAGATATACATGAGCTACCAAGCATGAAGCAAAAGCCACTAGTGGACACACAAGTGTCATAGCAACCAGCTGAGTCAGAGTAAAAAAAAGCATGTAAATTTGGAAGTAGTGATCCCCCGTTGGGATAAAACAATCCTAATAGCTGGGTACCAGTCAAATCGCAAAAGATGTGTTTAACTACCTACCAATGCTTGACAAGCGGGGAATGCATAAACTTGCTCATCTGTGAGACAACAAAATGAATATTTGGTCGAGTAATACATAAGTAAATCAAGCATCCAATAGCCTGCTGATAGAGAACAACATCAAATGCATCTCCAACATCATGAAGACTCAATCGTAAGTGTGTCTCCATAGGAGTGGCAATATGTTTGTAGTCTTCAAGGCCAAAATGATACAATAATGTGTCCATACATTTTGCTTGATGCAAAGCTATTCTGCCATCAAATTGCATAAACTGAATGCCCAAATAATGATGCAAATGCCCCAAATCTGACATCTCAAATGAGGCATGCAAATCGGGCTTAAAATCAACACTATGCTTCTCATGAGGACTAGTGAGCAGCATGTCATCAACATACATGACAATGATCAGAAGCACATCATTTGCACACTTAACATATAAGGTGCTCTCACTTGGACTATTCTCAAAACCATGTGCAATTAGATAGGCATGTATCTTTTCATACCTGATAGGGAGTTTTGTGAATCCAAGCTTAGTTTTGACCCAAAGCTTGATAGGGAATTTTGTGTCTAATATTTTTGATACTGAAATGAATTTCTTGATTTGACATTCTACATGATTTTGGACCCCATGGATCATTTTCTTATAGTTACTAGACCAGTATGTAGGTGGTTATTGTTCACATACAATCAGCCACGTCTAGCTATCAATGGAAGACCCCACCTTTCCATCGGCCTATTAATATATGACTTCCACACTAGCCTAGACATTGAGTTGACTAAAGCAAGATACCTCTACCTTTTTAATCATCCATCTAGAGTTGTCGAGATCACCATTTAAGCTCTACTTTGAGAGAATATAATATACAACTCCATCATCTTTGTTCTTGTTTTTAGTAATGTGTTTTTCAAATTCCAATATTTCTACCATCATCTTTGCTAATGCTTTTGTTTTGCTTTGCATAATTCCTTTCTTATAGTGTGTTGACCCTAGGATACTCTAGAAACTTATAACATTTTGAAAGTTAGTTTGTGTCTCGGTCCCAAGGTTTACAAAGGGTGGATAAGTTTGCAAAAGGCAAAACAAAATCCTCTCATTTTGTCTTAGCTCAAAGAGATTTTGAAGAAAGAGTTCTTCCTAATAGCTATAAAGAACAAAACTAGAAAGAATTGGACTAGAACCTGTCTTGTACTATCCAAATGTTATGAAATCATTTTGAAGTTGAGAAGCTTGGATGTTTTTGGCAAAGTTTGAGAATTGATGCATGCGTAGCATCAATTCCTAGCATAAGAAGTTAAACTTTAGAAATTTCCATTAAAATGAAACAAATTTATGAGGACAATTCTACATTGGACACATATATGCATGAATATATAGTGGAAGCACAAAATTTTGGTAAACATATAGGAAAGACTATAAATAAAGATATATATTCCAAAAAGCCATGTGTCTTGAAGGCCAACCCGCTTCAAATTGACCATGAAAGAGCACAAAGAGAAATTCTTTCCTTAAATTTTCTTCTTTACGAAATAGGTTAGAAAATTTCCCTCAAGGTTGAATCTAAAAGCACTTATGCAGATAAAGGAAAAAGGAAGTAGCAATTCCATCTAATTCAAAGCTTGGAATTAGGTAAAAGATGTGTCTATAAGAAGGTAGAAGTGATTCATTTTAACAATATCCATCAATTCCATTTGACTAACAACATGTGGTCTCTATTGGAGTTTGGGGATTGGGAAAACACACAAAAAAACATGAAGAAGAATAATGTTAGGAGCAAAACACAAACAGTATTCCTAATTTTAGAATAGAAGAAAATAAGTAGCCCTTTAGGGTTATGGATGTATATATAAGCCAAGGGAAAAAACCTCATAAAGATGGAGAAAGAGTGCCTTGTCATTTCTAAGTGAATTCCAACACACGTCTACTGAAATATTCTAACTGTCTCTAGTTTATACCTTCTAGCCTTGTTCATTACCGTTTTCTTTAATACTGAAATATCAATGTTAGTGATAGCCAAAGTGATCCTCATAAGAATTGCTAGTGTTAGTGAGAAAACTATCCTATTTTAATTGTGCAAGTGAATGTCTATTCCTTTTGAGGAAATGTGCATCACTAAACACATCAAGTGCAGCAATGTGCCAAATGCATGTCCTTGTACTGTGGCCCTATTGTGCTTTCTCTAAGTTCATTCAGCTCATTATGTGTGCAAGACGTACAATGCTTCTCTAGATCTTTACTTTAACAAGCATTCTTTGACCTCCATGCTTGTTGCTAGTTTGTTCGGTGTTGAATTTTTGGTCCTTTTGGCTTCATATGCATTGGTCCCATTTCTTTGGATTTACCTGTCCATATAAGATTATTCTTTTTCCATGTTGTTTTCTTGGGAGATCTCTTGTTGGTTGGAGTCCTTTGTTAATGACTTCTCTTTCTACACGTTGGTTCTTTGTTCATCATTTGTAGAGTAGTTTGTACCTTGTTGAGAGCTTGTTTGATTGATGATGTCATTGAACATCTATTACCTCCTTTGGTATCCAAAATTGAATATGCCTTGGAGTAGACTAGCGGGTTGATCCTAAAGCTCTAGGTTTTCTTTTTGTTTTATGACCTATTGGTTGTGGCCTCTTTAGAACTGGTTGATGGTCCTTGAGCTTTTCTTTATGAATCCTAATCTACTTTGCTATAGTGTTATAGATCCCTTTTAATTGTTATACTCACTTTGGCTATATGATTTTTCCACTCTCCACTCTTGGTATTATTGCCTCACTAGAACTCTCTTGAAATGACTCTGGACTTCGAGGGATGGTACTAGGACTTGCTGAGAACATGGTTTGTCAGAGAGAGAAATGTCAAGTTGAGAGGTGAATTCAACAAGTTTTGGTTGATTTCTATTATTTACTTTAGGCACAATAACACTTGACACATTAAGATTTTAATTACTTGGTATAGTATGACGTTTTTCTTCCAATAGACTAAACACTTTACTATGTCTTATTTTTAGAGAAATAAAACCTTGAGCTAGATTCAGAGTAAGGTCATAATTTCCTCTAGCAATTTTTAGTTATGAGAGACTAACAACATTTTGCAAGGTGTTATTTCCTACGTGTAGAGACAAGATTATCTCACCTAATCATTTGATGTGATTGCTTCCTATTCCTATCATGTATGCTTCCATTGGCATCATTGGAATATTTATATTGTTCATTAAGGAAGCACAAACACTCCTTAGGCCTGCTCTTGTGAGAGCAATGAGTGGCAGGGGAAGTTTAAGGCTTTGGTTTTGATAAACCCAAAGTTGAGCCATACTTGATTATCCCTATTTGTGAGATAGAAACTGCTTACTGTCCCTCGATCAAACCATTCTTATTCACTCTAGATTGCTTTTCTTGAAAAGGAGGAGACATTACCGCATCAAATGCATAATATTTTGGTTTCCATTTTGCGATCAAAGGGAGAGTTGTGGCAAAGCTTTTTGTGGAAGATGCTATTCAACCATTACTTTCATGTACGAAGGAGACAACTGTTAGCTCCAAAGATATGTATGATACTTTACTGCCTCTTTTTATAGGTGGCTAGTGCTGGTCCTAATGAGGCAAGTTCTTAACCTTTATAGGTTTCATGTAACGATGTAGATCATTCCATTTCTGATGTAGATTTATATGATGTACTTATTGATGAGAGAGTTGATATTCAAGAGGCAAAAACTATGCCAAAATGGCTGGTACAAACTTTGTGTAACAACAAACTAGATGCACCTCTATCATATCGTACTCATTCAGGCTCTCATAGTGCTTCTTTTGCATCAAATTGCTATGCTATGGCTGCCTCTAGTCTCTTTGATGAGAGTGAGCATGTTTTGTTTGATAAAGCACAAAATTCTAAAAATTGGATGGATACTATGCAATCTGAATATGATGCTATAATGAAGAATGGTACTTGGCCTTTATGTGACTTGCCTCAAGGCAAGAAGGCCATTGGAACTAAGTGGGTATACAAGTCAAAGCATAAGCCTGATGGAGTAGTTGATAGGTATAAAGCTAGGCTTGGTACAAAGGGTCACTATCAGGAAAGATGCATTGATTTTGATGAGACCTTTGCTCCTATATGTCGAATGACTACTGTTTGTAGCATCTGTGCACTTGCAGCTCACCATGGTTGGAATGTACATAAGTTAGACATTTAATACTACATTTTTGAATGGTGACTTGCATGAAGAAGTGTATGTTTTTTAGCCCCATGGCTTTGTGCAAAAAGGTCATGAAAACCAAGTGTGCATGTTAAAGAAGGCATTATATGGCTTAAAGCAAGCACCACCATAAAATTTCTTAGGCATGATCACTTTTGGACTTTTATTCATGTTAATTTTCATGGGGATACTTGGAGAAGATTGATTTACAATGATCTACAACTCTTGAATTTGCCTTTGAATTTTTGTAATTACATCTTGATTACTTTGTTATTCAATCCTTTGTTGTTTTTCTCGTATCTATTGGACTTGTTGTTGAATATCTTTAAGAACAGAAAATATCTCTTTACTAATAATCTCCATGGTGCTTGGTCTTGATGAAGGTAGTCTTGCCAAAATGTTGGTGGGAAAACTTCAATGTATGGAGCTCATCATCAAGAAAGCACTATCTATTAATATTTGTATAGTGGGGTGGTTTGGCACCCATTAATCTCGTAGTGTCTTGAATTTCTCAGCCAAGAAATCTCAACGTAACTACATGTGTGCCTTCATCTTCATATGCAAAAGGAGAGATACAATATCCTTCACAAAATAGTTTGAGATCTTATTTTTATTGTAGAGGAGCAATTAATAGAGGATTTGTGAGTGGGTTGGTAAGACTAATAAGATGAGCCTCAAAGTGGAGGTAGGAGAATGAGATATTTGAAATTATTATTTGGTTAAGGAATTCAAAGGAGGATAAGTTTTCAAGCTTAGAAGTTTTATACAAAGTTTTTACAATACTAGACTCAACTAGCTTCTTGTTTATCCTCTAGAAAAGACATAACACCCATTTGGTTACATGAAACTTGGCATGTTCCAAACCAAAACACCAAGATTTTTCTTTAGGATAAATAGCAAAACTAAAGAACGAAGACTTTTCTTTAGGATAAACACAAATGTTGAAAGTCAAACCAAAACACCAGAGATTTTTCTTTAGGATAACTAAGGATTCAATAAAAGAAATTTATACAATATTGATAGGATGGATAATATGCGATCTGAATATGATGCTATAATGAAAAATGGTACGTGGCCTTTAGGTGACTTGCCTCAAGGCAAGAAGGCCATTGCTACTAAGTGGGTATACAAGCTAAAGCATAAGCCTGATGGAACAGTTGATAGGTATAAAGCTAGGCTTCGTACAAAGGGTTAGTATTAGGAAAGAGGCACTGATTTTAATGAGACCTTTGCTCCTACATGTTGAATGACTATTGTTTGTAGCATCTGTGCACTTGCAGCTCACCATGGTTGGAATGTACATAAGTTGGACATTAAAACTACATTTTTGAATGGTGACTTGCATGAAGAAGTGTATGTTTTTCATCCCCGTGGCTTTCTGCAAATAGGGCATGAAAACCAAGAGTGCATGTTGAAGAAGGCATTATATGGTTTAAAGCAAACACCACCATCAAATTTCTTAGGGATGATCACTCTTGGACTTTCTTCATGTTAGTTGTCATAGGAGTACTTGAAGAAGATTGATTTACAATGATCTTCAACTCTTGAATTTGCCTTTGAAGTTTTGTGATTACATATTGAATACTCTGTTATTGAATCCTTTGTTTTTCTTCTCGTATCTATTGGACTTGTTGTTGAATAACTTTAAGAACAAAAAATATATCTTCACAAAAAATCTCCATGGTGCCAACATGTTGCCAAAATGTTGCCAAAATCTTGGTGAAGGTAGTCTTGCCAAAATGTTGGTGGGAAAAGTTCAATGTATGGCGTTCCTCATCAAGAAAGCATCATCTATTTATATTTGTGTGGTGGGGTGGTTTGGCATCTATTAATCTCTTAGTGTCTTGTTTTTCTCAGCCAAGAAATCTCAACGTAACTACGTGTGCCTTCATCTTCATATGCAAAAGGAGAGATCCAATATCCTTCACAAAATAGTTTGAGATCTCATTGTTATTGTAGAGGTGCAATTAATAGAGGAGGTGTTAGTGGGTTGGTAAGACTAATAAGATGAGCCTCAAAGTGGAGGTAGGAGAATGAGATATTTGAAATTATTATCCCAAAGTTGAGCCATACTTGATTATCCCTATTTGTGAGATAGCAGGTGCTTGCTTTCCCTCAATCAAACCATTCTTATTCACTTAGATTGCTTTTCTTGAAAAGGAGGATACATAACCTCATCAAATGCATAATATTTGGTTTCCATTTTGCAATCAAAGGGACTGTTGTGGCAAAGCTTTTTGTGGAAGATGCATATGATACTTTACTGCCTCTTTTATAGGTGGAAAGTCTAGTGCTGGTCCTAATGAGGCAACTTCTTAACCTTTGCAGGTTTCATATAATGATGAGGATCATTCCATTTCTGATGCAGATTTATATGATGTACTTAATGATGAGAGAGTTGATATTCAAGAGGCTGGTACAAACTTTTTGTGACAAGAAACTAGATGCACCTCTATCATATTGTACTCATTCAGGCTCTCATAGTGCTTTTTTGCATCAAATTGCTATGCTATGGCTGCCTCTAGTGTCTTTGATGAGTGAGCATGTTTCATTTGATGAAGCAAAAAATTGGATGGGTACTATGTAATCTGAATCTGATGCTATAATGAAGAATGGTACTTGGCCTTTATGTGACTTGCCTCAAGGCAAGAAGGCCATTGGCACTAAGTGGGTATACTAGCTGAAGCATAAGCCTGATGGAATAGTTGATAGGTATAAAGCTAGGCTTGGTACAAAGGCTTGATATCAGGAAAGAGGCATTGATTTTGATGAGACCTTTGCTCCTACATGTCGAATGACTACTGTTTGTAGAATCTGTGCACTTGCAGCTCACCATGGTTGGAATGTACATAACTTAGACATTAAAATTACATTTTTGAATGGTGACTTGCATGAAGAAGTGTATGCTTTTTAGCCCTGTGGCTTTGTGTAAAAAGGGCATGAAAACCAAGTGTGCATGTTGAAGAATGCATTATATGGATTAAAGCAAGCACCACCATCAAATTTCTTAGGGATGATCACTTTTGGACTTTTCTTCATGTTAGTTTTGATGGGGGTACTTGAAGAAGATTGATTTACAATGATCTACAACTCTTGAATTTGCCTTTGAAGTTTTGTGATTACATCTGGAATACTCTGTTATTCAATCCTTTGTTGTTTTTCTCGTATCTATTAGACTTGTTGTTGAATATCTTTAAGAACAGAAAATATCTCTTTACGAATAATCTCCATGGTGCCTAGTCTTGATGAAGGTGCTCTTGCCAAAATGTTGGTGGGAAAATTGCAATGTATGGAATTCCTCATCAAGGAAGCACCATCTATTTATATTTGTGTAGTGGGGTGGTTTGACACCTATTTATCTCTTAGTTGTCTTGAATTTCTCAGCCAAGGAATCTCAACGTAACTACATGTGTGCCTTCATCTTCATATGCAAAAGGAGAGATACAATATCCTTCACAAAATAGTTTGAGATCTCATTGTTATTCTAGAGGAGCAATTAATAAAGGAGTTGTTAGTGGGTTGGTAAGACTAATAAGATGAGCCTCAAAGTGGAGGTAGGAGAATGACATTTTTGAAATTATTAGTTGGTCAAGGAATTCAAAGGAGGATAAGTTTTCAAGCTTAGAAGTTTTAACCAAAGTTTTTACAATACTCAAGTCAACTAGCTTCTTGTTTATCCTCTAGAAAAGACATAACACCCATTTGGTTTGATGAAACTTGGCATGTTCCAAACCAAAACACCAAGATTTTTCTTTAGGATAAATAGAAAAACTAAAGAACCAAGACTTTTCTTTAGGATAAACACAAATGTTGAAAGTCAAACCAAAACACCAGAGATTTTTCTTTAGGATAACTAAGGATTCAATAAAAAACATGTATACAATATTGATAGGATGGATAATATGCGATCTGACTATGATGCTATAATGAAGAATGGTACCTGGCCTTTAGGTGACTTGCCTCAAGGCAAGAAGGCCATTGCTACTAAGTGGGTATACAAGCTAAAGCATAAGCCTGATGGAACAGTTGATAGGTATAAAGCTAGGCTTGGTACAAAGGGTTAGTATTAGGAAAGAGGCATTGATTTTAATGAGACCTTTGCTCCTACATGTTGAATGACTATTGTTTGTAGCATTTGGGCACTTGTAGTTCACCATGGTTGGAATGTACATAAGTTGGACATTAAAACTACATTTTTGAATGGTGACTTGCATGAAGAAGTGTATGTTTTTCATCCCCATGGCTTTGTGCAAAAAGGGCATGAAAACCAAGAGTGTACGTTGAAGAAGGCATTATATGGTTTAAAGCAAACACCACCATCAAATTTCTTAGGGATGATCACTCTTGGACTTTCTTCATGTTAGTTGTCATGGGAGTACTTGAAGAAGATTGATTTACAATGATCTTCAACTCTTGAATTTGCCTTTGAAGTTTTGTGATTACATATTGAATACTCTGTTATTGAATCCTTTGTTTTTTTTCTCGTATCTATTGGACTTGTTGTTGAATAACTTTAAGAACAGAAAATATATCTTCACAAATAATCTCCATGGTGCCAAAATGTTGCCAAAATCTTGGTGAAGGTAGTCTTGCCAAAATGTTGGTGGGAAAAGTTCAATGTATGGCGTTCCTCATCAAGAACGCATCATCTATTTATATTTTTGTGGTGGGGTGGTTTGGCATCTATTAATCTCTTAGTGTCTTGTTTTTCTCAGCCAAGAAATCTCAAAGTAACTACGTGTGCCTTCATCTTCATATGCAAAAGGAGAGATCCAATATCCTTCACAAAATAGTTTGAGATCTCATTGTTATGTTAGAGGAGCAATTAATAGAGGAGGTGTTAGTGGGTTGGTAAGACTAATAAGATGAGCCTTAAAGTGGAGGTAGGATAATGAGATATTTGAAATTATTATCCCAAAGTTGAGCCATACTTGATTATCCCTATTTCTGAGATAGTAGGTGCTTGCTTTCCCTCAATCAAACCATTATTATTCACTCTAGATTGCTTTTCTTGAAAAGCAGGAGACATAACCTCATCAAATGCATAATATTTGGTTTGCATTTTGCAATCAAAGGGACTGTGGTGGCAAAGCTTTTTGTGGAAGATGCTATTCAACCATTACTTTCATATAGGAAGGAGACAACTATTAGCTCCAAAGATATGTATGATACTTTATTGCCTCTTTTATAGGTGGAAAGTCTAGTGCTGGTCCTAATCAGGCAACTTCTTAACCTTTACAGGTCTCATATAATGATGAGGATCATTCCATTTATGATGCAGATTTATATGATGTACTTATGGATGAGAGAGTTGATATTCAAGAGGCAAAAACTATGCCAAAATGGATGGTACAAAGTTTTTGTGACAAGAAACTAGATGCACCTCTATCATATCGTACTCATTCAGGCTCTCATAGTGCTTTTTTGCATCAAATTGCTATGCTATGGTTGCCTCTAGTCTCTCTGATGAGTGAGCATGTTTCATTTGATGAAGCACAAAATTGGATTGGTACTATGCAATCTGAATATGATGCTATAATGAAGAATGGTACTTGGCCTTTATGTGACTTGCCTCAAGGCAAGAAGGCCATTGGCAATAAGTGGGTATACAAGCCAAAGCATAGGCCTGATGGAATAGTTGATAGGTATAAAGCTAGGCTTGGTACAAAGGCTTAGTGGAATAACATTGTGTCAAAGAAAATACATTCTTCATGATGTTTGGGATGGATTCCATGTTTTTTTTTGTCAACACACTATTGTGACTACTTGATCTACATGCATAATCTAGTCAGATATTCACTTTCTTAGTTGTTAGATGAGGAGGTCTATGGATAGCCTGAGTTTCAATCCTTGGCAAGTAAGAAGCTCCCATGTATAGGGAAAATATTCACATCAAAGCTGCTCAAGGTACACATAAGTGTAATGAATCCCCATGAAGCGAATGATGTGAACACATAGAATGAGTGAGAGATCTTCCCCTGCTAGGCAATAAGCCTAAGTCTTTGCAAAATGCTTCAAAATTTTCTCGTGGAAGAGCTTTATGTCTATCTCATTATCTTTAGTAGGCACATATACCAAATCAATATCTCTTGCATGAAGATGCTCTCTCACATAGTGATTATGCACCTCAATATATATAGTCCATGAATGAAACACTAGATTTCTTGCAACTACAAATGCACTCTGATTATCATATGCATAGCAACATCAATCTCCATGCAAAGAACCATCATAGGTATATCAACCATATACACTCCACTGCAGCTGTGAAAAGTGCCTTGTACCGTTTAGCATCACAACTCGATGCTGCCACTATACGCGTCTTCTTACTCAACCATAATATACATGTCTCCAAGGGAAGAGAAATTACCATTAGTGGACATCGGAGTGTCATAACAACCATCCCAATCACTATCTTTAAAAGTATCCAAAAAAGAGGTTAGCTCATAAGCAGGTTCTTAATTCCTAATTGTTTTATCTAATGATTGGAACATCTATTAAAAGCCTATTCTTTATCATTGGCTTATGTACATAGTAGAATTATTTTAGTAGATATACGATTTTCTTTGCAAACGGAAAAAAGAGTTTGAGAACAAGGGAAAAGCTTTGAACTTCACCCTAGAAAGAGCCTTTATGAAAAGGTGTACAATATTATCATGTGTGGTACATAAGCAAAACTAATTTCTCTAGTATTAGGTCTCTCCTTGATAAATCAATCCATAAAATGCAATAATCTCAAAGCTTTGTGAAAAGATTTGAACTTCTCTGTAGGCATGGCCTTTGTGAAAACTTCTATAATATTATCCTGTGTGGGAACATAAGCCAAACTGATTTCTCTAGTAGAGAGTATCTTGATATTGCACCTTGATGTGATTTATGCGAGCAAGGATTACAAGGTTCCTTGCAACTTCCAACACACTCTAAGTATCAATAAATCGAGTAAACTGCTCATTTCAGTTTCGCTTTTTGAGCTGACGCGTTTTGGCTTCGCAAAAAATTAAAATAATGAAGTTTATTATCCTTGCGAATATGAAAAGCGTTCGATTTGCTTCTCCTCATTCCTTTGAAGACTCGTAAAGGAAAAGTAAATCGCTCCATTACAATGCAAATATCAAAAATCAAGAATTTAAAAAATCAATGGAATAGATTCTCACTTCGATTTGACTTATTGTACAAAGGACGAAAACTCCAGCATGAGACAGATCTTCGCCTCCAATAAGAAGACCAAATTGGAAAACCAATAAAAGGAAATTTATGTCTTTGATAACCCAAAGAAGAAAACGCAAAGGTTAGAATTGGAGTTCTTTTTAGAGATGAGAAGTTGGAAAAAGTATTAGAAAAAGAGGTTAGCATCCTAAGATCTCTCGCATTGGAAAGTTCATAAGTGGGTTCTTCATTCCCAATTGCTTGATCCAATAATTGGAACATCTATTCAAGGCCTCTTCTTTATCATCGGCTTATGTACCTACTGGACCTATTCATTAGGAGAAAAAATGAACCCTGTATGGAGCTTGTAAGGATCCCTAATTTTTATGGATTAAGCTTAATTTTGTTCTTGTTTAAGGGGATAAAGTGCATTTAATAGGGCACTTTTTAGTAGGCTGGAGTAGGCTTGTTTTTTTGAAAAGTCTCATTTTCAGTGTATATTAATTCAAAAGGGCCTATTTTGTAATATATATGTCAGAAGTCACCTTTTTGGGCCCATTTTTTAAAGTTTCTTTTAAAAAAAGTATAATTTTCAAACTCCCTCCAAAAGTAAGTGCCACATCATCAAATCCATGACTATCCATCATTTTCAGCCATAGAGAGACTCATACACATACAAGAAAACACATTTTTTGAGCAAAAAATATTCTTTAGAGTTCCTTCCAACCAATTTTCCATCTTTGTTTTTTATATTGCTGGTCATTAGCAAAGATGGTGTTGACATGTATCACAAACTTCACAGTAGAACGTCCTCATGCTCCTGATCAACAAGTATCCATGTTCGTGTGCCTAGAGAGTTTGCTCCAAATACACAATGCAACAATGATGTCAATTCTCAAAATGAAAGTCGTGCAGCTGGAGAAAAAAGTATTGATCTTTGGACTCATGGTTCACTATATCCTCTTGATCCAATATCTTCTTACCATCCAACATTCCATAACCTCTCAACTTTACTTCAGTTCATTGGTGCCAGTGAAGCTGGACTATTAGGTTACTGCAAGCGATTATCTGCACATTCACATGCTACTGCTAAGTATTGGTTCCAACAATATCAACTCCATCATATGAGGGTGGTTACTTTGGAAAGCACAATAATATCTTTGCAAAAACAACTTGCAGATTTTGAATAGGATATCGAAGCGAAAGAAAACACAATTTCAAAGTTAACTGTCAATCTCCAGCAGCTGAAAGAGACTCCACTTGGTATGAGACATAGGAAAAGAGCATTGTCATCCTTTGAAGCTCTTTCAATAGGTGGCAGAGCACACAAACGACGTATATATGCAACAAGATGAGTGTTTGTTTTACTTTTATATGTTTTAATGAAGATTTGTAATGGAATGTTTCATTATGTAGGTCATTTATTCGAGACATAACTTCTTCATCAACAACACAAGACCAATTCAAGCTGATGAATAGCTGTATAAACACCAAAGAAATCACTTTTGCTATAGAATCACCCATAGGAAAGTGTATTAGTGTTGTTGTTGTTGAAGCTGAGTTTTTAGAGAAGTTAAAAAACCTTATCAAAGTGCAAGATGTGCATGCAATATGTGACGAAGCGGGCATCAGTAGAAATGGGTATACTGCAATGTACACCCTTCTGAGGCAAGCCTTACAAGCATAAGGTATTTCTCAAAGTATATTTCCATGCCCATATAAAGTGTCTATAGAAAAAAAACTTCAAATGAGGATGTGACTCGTACTATTGGACAATATTTATTCATAGAAGACACTATGCCTACCTCTGTTTATCATCCAAATATTCCCAAGAAGAAATCAAAGATCCTATCTACACAAGGATTTACTTACACTAAATTCAACAATATATTTGTGGATCTTCAGAAGCTTCAACAAGCAATGGTTCACTTTTATAGTTCAACAATCAAAGGTACCCCTACTACATTTTATTTGGTGTTGAAGTTTTATTGGATTCAAGTGTCATATTAAGATAATGTTTTCTCTTATGTGCAGACTGTAATGTTAAGTTAAAGTTCATACTAAAGCTTGATGAGTCAAATCATAAAGGGTCGGCGCGTAGAAAGATTGAGTGTGACACTAATGAATGAAGTTATGGACCATGCAATGAGTGATGAAACTTTAAGATCCACTTCCCATTTGACTTACAGTGTGCAATCAGAGAGAGATATCTAGTGGTTAGGTGCTATAGAAGTTCCCAAAGAAACAAACAATGTTATTTCGTGGATTTTTAGTGGGACTCATGGATTACGGAAGTAATCTCTTCTCAAATACATGGGTAAAAGCTTTTTGTAGATGATGTAGGTGATTTTGAGGTAGAATGGCATTTGGGTGGAGACCTTAAGAGTATAAAATGCATGTTAGGTTGTAAACAAGGAGCATCTTCTCTCTATCCTTGTTCATATTGTACAAAAGGTTACGAAGGATCTAAGAGACAGTCTAAACCTACAAGGGCATTGATGAGAGTTGATGACTCTAAAGAAATTGATGATCAGACTCATCAAATCGTAGGGAATGGGAGATATCATTTTTGAGGTGTCCAATGTTACAGGAACCGACTCGTGATAAAATAAGCAATGATTGGAACCCCATTATTCCATTTCCATTAGTCAATGTTTACTTTGTACTTTGCATGCATTCATGAGGATCTTTGATAGGCTTTTGAAGCTCCATGTTGAATATGCAGTTGCAATGAAACCACTAGAGAGGTCTACAATAGCAATCCAAAAAATAGAAGATCTTTTGAATTCTATTGGTTGTCATGGTGGCCATGTATCTTTATTTGTTAAGAAGTATGGTGAGTCTCAAGAGATTTTACAACAAGTTTCAATGACTGGAAAGAAGGCAAGACATTTCTTTAAAAGAGATGTGAATAGTCAAAATGATGGGAAAACTAGGAGCTTTGGAAGGACCTCTGTTCAATTACGATAGACAATGATAGTCATGTTGATCTCATTAACAAGCGAAAGAAGGTTTGTTCATCGTTAGATCAATTGTTACATTTGATGTGTTTGCTTTCCACTAATGCTTCACCACGAGAATTATTCCAAGTGACTTTGAAGTAGTTTACATAGTGATTCATCTTATCTTTGGGAGAAATCAACATTACACATTACATAGTAAGTTTTGCGTACATTTTCTTATTTGGTTTTAAACACCATGTGTATATCTTATTGACCAATAGCATATTCTTTTTGCACATGGAGCATATTTTATGAATCGATATGGGTCACTGGACATTTTTAGTACACAAGGAATGGAGAAGTCACATTACAGGGCTAGAGGTGTTTACTTTAAAAACACTCGTCATGGGGGTGGTCTACTCCAATCAAACTATTTAGAAGAAATGTTCAAATGGTTTTTTCGTGCGACATTCTCTAGAAAATATGTAATGGAACGAGCATGTGAGTCATGAATAGCAAAGATTACACAAAAGCTACAACATGATATTGCAAGAAAGAAGTGGATGTCATCATCAAGACCGCTACATCATGCCCAATGGCATGCATAAAGAGTCCGTGAGGGTTCCGCTTGGAAATAGTTTCCAAACTCTTAAAATGCATTTTTTTTTCAAGGTTTTTATAACTTCTTTCACTTCAAATAAACTTTCAATGTTTTTGTGAATATACTTTTAATGTACTAAAACGAATTTTTATCCATTAAAATATGGACATGACAATTCTTAAGTGAAAGGCTATAAATAAAGGTGTCTTTCCTCAATTTACCACTTTACAACCTAAGAGAATGGCATGCACAAAGCAGACTGCTAGAAAGAATCATGTCATTTACCCTAACCATGTGTAAGGTACTCAACGCCCAACATGGATGACACCCCACAAGAAGCGTCAAACCACAAGCCACTCTTCTAGACCAAACTCGGGTGCACGGACACACTCTGGTAGCATTCCATCACGGGGGGGCGAAGCTTCACAAGAGAGAGGTGTAACACGAGAAATAAATTATTCCCCTCCCACATCTGATGATGAGCCCCCAGTGAGGACACCACTCAAGGCAAGGCCCAAACAATGAGGACGGATGCAAGTTGTGATGGAGAAAACATCAAATTTAGAGAGTTCCTTGGATGAAGAAAGTCTTAATGAGCCACCATGGAACAATGACCATATCCCCGTGAACCATCGAGTAACACAAGGAGGAAAGAAACTCCTTGCAGGACAAGGACAAAGACCAACTGATGAAGAAAGAGAGCAAAGTTGGGCAGATCAAGTAAATGATGAGGCAGGACCATCTAGGCATGCTCCAAGAAGAAAGAAGAACTATCAACCGCATCGTAGACCACAACGAACACAACCCAACATCCCCCCAAATGCAAGAGCGCTACAAAGGTGCAGAAAGCAAACCAGAGCCTTTGCAGAGATTTGACACTATCAAAAGTCTATGGAGCTTCTTATTCCACGAAGGTCATTTGCAAGAGTTGTGAAGGAAGAGATCCAACGCTATCGCGCTGGACTTCGTATCCAAGGGATAGTCATTGAAGCCCTCCAAGAAGCTGCAGAGGCCTATCTTATCTCAATGTTGGAGGACTCTAACCTGTGTGCCATCCATGCAAAGAGAGTGACAATACAACCTAAAGATTTGCAGCTAGCTAGAAGAATTAGAGGGAATAACCCTTAACAAATATTTGTACTCCCTTGTTTGGAGAACTTTTTGTATATCCCAAATGATGAATATTTTGTGAATCCAAACTGATGAATATAATCTTTTTCTTCTTATATTTGCTCTCCCAAGTGTTTATCTCTTAGTGTACATGTTTTGAAGTCTATTTCTCCTATGTATCTAGGTGTCTTTTTCTAGTACCTCTTTGAAGTGATTTGCATAGTTTAATCACTCTTTTGACTGTACTTCTTGTAAGTGGTGTTGCTATATAATGCATGCAATGGCCAAAGAATGCAAAAAAAGGCTTGCCACAGAAACACGGGGATAGGCCCTACAAACATTTTGCATGGCTTATCCCCGCGTTTCTATGGCATGCCTTTTTTTTGCACTTCTAAGCCATGAAACCACATGCCATGCACATTGGAGCATATGATTGGCCTTAGATAGGGTGCACTACATGCTAACCCTCTGATCAATAGCTAAACAATGTTGATGAACATTCAAATGTACGCATTTATTGTTGCTTGCTTATATGCACCAAGAATAGTCTAAATTTTCTCTAATTATTGCACATAAGAAGTCTTCCACAATTCCCCAAGTCTAGGTTGTAATTGAGGGACATAGACTTCCAATATAGGGAACCTAGTGCATGGGATGGCCTAGGAATGTAAAAAAAAAAGGCTTGATATAGAAATGCGGGGATGGGCCCTGCAAAACTTTTGCAGGGCCCATCCCCGCATTTTTGTGGCATAACTTTTTTTTTGCATTCCTAGGACATCCCATGCATTTTGGGCAACAAAAATAACAAGAATGATTGGAAAAAGACTGATTAAAGTGTGCAAAAGTTAAGAGATTGTCAAAAACATAAAGACAATGCACATGGAAATTGGAAAAACAATAATTGGTATTATAAAGTTTTTACAATTGGCTCTTGGCCTTGAGCCTGTCCACTACATTCTTTCTTCTTTGAAAAGACAGTGGCAATTGCTAAGTCAAAACTGATTGGGATATTAATTGAGGGTCTATCAATCCAAGACCTAAAGATATTCCTATTTGACCTAATATTTTTTCTCTAAAGTTAACTCCTAGGGTAGTAAGGGCAAAACACTTCCTAACCAGAAATATACAATTGGTCCCTTGCATTATTGTAGATAGGCACAAAACTTTGCTCAAGGCCTTCAGACACCAAGTCATGAAGTGTCCTTGAGGGGAAAAGTCATTGTGGATTATGACAAAATCTTCCTTTGGCAATTTTCCAATGTAATGTGCCAAGGAAGAGCCATGGCCATGGGCAACACAGTCACCACCAATCCTTGCTGCAAATTTATCCACTTCAATTGCTTCCTGTACATAGACAATCATAAAATTAAATAGATACATCTTGTATGAATATGAGACAACCATAAATGTCATTAGATACTTACATCTTGAAGCCTATCTACATCCTCTCCTCTTCCCATTGCATCTAGTGGAATTGATGAGTGGGCCAAGCCAATTTGCTCCACAACAGGGGATGTTGGAATCTTCTTCTCCAAAATTCTTTCCCTTGCTATGGCCAGATCTTCTTCAGTGGCATTTTGGCTAGCATGGCTCAAAATCTCTTCATACACAAATGCAATGGTGTCTGAAACTGAATCACCAAGTGGAATTGTTGTCTTTGTGCTGTCCATTGGAACATCCGAGGTTGAGGAAAAAATACTAAGGCATTCGTCGAGGCGTAGACCGAATGCCTTCTCAATATCGATCTTGTAGGAACAAATATTCCTCTCCATCGACAAGTACAAGTGAAAACATTTCCATCTCTACCTCTGGTAGAGTGGGTTCCACGGGCTCTAAGTTGGAGGGTGGACTATTCTATGTACTAGCTTCCTTTAATTTTCCACTACTCCTTGAGGAAATTCTCTGCAAACTTTTTGACTCTCTTCTAATAAGTTGAGAGCTTCTATCTAGGGTTCCTTCTTGTCATGTACAAAACCCCCAGTAACAAGATGGGGTAGGACCATGGGTGTAGGTTCGAGCTCCTTATTGACAAAAAGATGGTTGTTGCAACATAGGAAATATATTTTCTTCCCAGTTTCGTTTCTTATTTAATTGTTTAATTAAGGGCACCATGTCATCTAACAGGTGCCCTGCATCATTAGCAACAGCCATGAAATGCTTTAAGCACTTCGCAAATGCCTCATCTCCTTTATGAATGTAGAAAAGTATGTCACAGAGGACCCATTTACACTCATATGCTGGAATATCTATAGCATATCTTAATATGTAGAATTCCATAAAATCTGTGATCTCATCGATCACATCAGAGTTCATGGCTATTGTCCCTTCAAGATTAAGGACTCCACAGACTAGGTCATACAAATCCGTACAACCGTTGTAGTCTGTAGTATCCAAAAACTCCATGAATAGATCTTGTGGAGATTTCATGGGAGTGGAAGTGCTAGCAGCCATTGCTTGCGCGCAAGAATTCTATTGGCTTGTCTGTGCTTTCTAGCTCTTTGAGAGTGCAAATGTGAGAAATGAGCACATAGAACCCATTTTTATAGCACTTTCAAGTTTTTAAACTGACTGGGCCCACTTTTAAAAGTAATAAAGTAGTGCAATTTCAAAAAATGTGTTTTTGATGACAAAATAATGCACATAACACCGAAGGATATGAAATTTTTTTTGCTTCAAAGCAAATGTCTAAACATAACACAACAAAAAACATGAGCAACCACATTTCAAAGTAGTGAACATAGAATTTTTGACATTCCAAAAGTTTCAAAATTACCATTGCAGAGAAGAAGGTATATACAATATTATCAAATTGCGATCATGCTTTTTTTCATCTCAGAACTATTTTTTGCCGTCGGACGTTCATGGACATTCGACTTGAGCACACACAGAGAATCACGTATAGTTCTCCGCCCAACCGATGAGCACACAATACATCTCTCATAAGATATATCCTTTGAGAGTTCCTACTGTCAACTCTTCTCCTACCTTCCCTCTAAGAGAATCCATCTATGTGATGCCATGTGGCAAAGCTTGCCTCCTCAACTAAGAGGTGTTCCCATAATATGACATTTCCTTCCCCTTAAAAGCATTTTCGTCCTCGAAAATGTAAGTGAAATGTCCATCATGGTAGAAGAAAGTGCTCGGACTCCCCTGAACCCCATATACTCTATGTACATGGTTATCTCAGTTTGTTGTTTCCCCATATCCTTCCCCTTAAGAGATCTTATATGAGATCATCTCAAAGGTGGGAAACCGTCTGAGTGGTGCCTACTATCTCCCATGTACACTCCACTTCCATACTACCACTCCCATGACATACTAGATCATCCAAATCACCTAAGTCCATATGATGTATCCTCTATGGAGTAATAATATGAAAAGAAAGTGTAAAGTGCCAAGCTTGACCATACTATATCATAAGCTTGACCATACTATAATGGAGATAATGAACCATAGAAGCCTCTGAAGTATAGAACAAAGTCCCATAACTAGTGACACTAAACCCATCTAAGACTAAATGATATATTTCCCTCATACCACTCTAGGTCTCTCTAACCTTGAGTGTACTCACAAGTAATAGTTTTATCTAAACTACCTTGTGAATTATGTAAATCCATCATCTAGCTCACGGTAGTAAAATGCAATCTCTACATTTCACCAACCCAAAAGTCAGTGGTTTTTCATCCATTACCTATGTACTAAGTTCTATTGGAGCATCTATTGGCACTTGTGCAAACTCTAATATTTCTCTTCCCCGTAGTTTTCCATATGAATGCAGAAAGCATTCCCTTTGAGATTCAGATAATCCCTAAGTACCCATCCTCCTAACTGATGTTTACTCATCATGATCATGATGTAACATCAACTAAGAGTTTGGTACTCTAATAGGTTAGATATATCTGTATCTCCTATAAACCGTAAAGAGAAGAGTCATATCTCTACTCCGAGTCTCACTAATGTCAATAACTAGATCATCTCATCTAGTCAAGGACCATCACTGGAAATAAACATAACTACTTCTCTCTAGAGTATACAAGTGAGACTCAATCTAACCATCATGATTAACTGATCTCCCTCTTGTCTTTGATAGAAGAGTGCCACTTCTATCTAGACAACCTAAAAGTGAGAAAGTGAAACTCTCTCTCTCTTCTTCTTAGGAAAAGAGCTCTAGCAGTGGAACCTAT
The DNA here is from genome assembly GCA_020310875.1 of Ceratopteris richardii. Lineage (NCBI taxonomy): Eukaryota > Viridiplantae > Streptophyta > Polypodiopsida > Polypodiales > Pteridaceae > Ceratopteris > Ceratopteris richardii. The sequence goes on from CM035423.1 coordinate 91,734,957, forward strand.
TCCACTTTCCCTTTCCCTTTGAAAGAGATTCTTTTGAATCCAATTACTCTACTCATCCATAATTGAGAACATGCATATAAGTTCTCCATGTTTTTTCCTTCCAAAATAGTGGAGAAAGAAACTCCCATGTGAAGGAAAGTTATACTGAAAAGTAGAGTAAATAAATTCCTTCTGAAATAAAGACTAAGAGATGTTTTCAAGACACCTCTTCTATCTAAAGGAAAACATACCCTATTCTTCTTCTATGAAGAAATCATGTTTTCCTTTCCTTCTTTCTCTCTCAAAGAGCAAGAACTAAAGTGAGACCACTGAACTAAAGTGAGATCTATCATCAATCTCTGAGCTGATTCCAACTTTAATTTCTCCTTTCCTTAAGAGAAACTCATGAATTTATTTAGTCCTCTCTTCCGTAACTAATGCATAATCCCTCACTACTCATATTCCTATGAAGATAACAGATCTCCCCTAACTAATGAAGGTGTATGTAGTGAAGAGTGGAGAAAATAAATTCCTAATAAGGGTCAAAGCCCTTTGCTAAAATGGCCAGCAATGATATGACATGATACCCTAAACACATGTGTATCCATACTAAAAAGCTATCTCTACCAACCATCCTCTATGGATGGATCTATATGATCCATTCAAACTAACAGAATTATCCTTCCTGAAAAGCTCAAAATGAGTATGTGATACCAATGGTGATAAAATCACCTATCACATTCTCTATTGGAAGAATAAATCTTCCCTAAAGTATGAAGGATAACTCCCAATCCTAAGGAGATGTCTACTAAGAGCTCTCCTCTGATCTAGTGAGACATGACGCCATGAATGATGAGTCCTTTTCTCCCTGGCCATAGAAGAAGAGTGCTCAAAAGGAAGTCATTTCCACCGTCCCATACCAGTGGAAACTTCTTCCAATTCACAGTACCATACCTACACTAAACCATATATATATTCCATGTAATGGAATATATAGGTGGACTCTAATGAATCCCATATCCTAAAATCATGTCGGTGGACTCAAATGAGTCCCATGTCCTCAAACTAGTCAGTTTGGTTCTAGTCAATATGTGATAATGGATATCCCTTTCTGTTCCAAACCAACTTGTTCCTAGGTACCAAGACTAAGTCTAAGTACCTCTCTGTAGATCCCGATATACATATATATATTGGGTACCCCAGCTATTTCTTACTAAGGGATCTATGCTCTAAATCATAGAGCTAGTTCCATACCTGTGGCCTTCCTAACCATCACTCGAATCACATAAGCACCCGTCGATGCTGTCTCATGAAACCCATCTGTGTGATCCCATCTAATTGGTTTCCTTAGTAGTGTAGCAAAAATGCTTCATAACTTGCTCAAGTGATATGCATGAGTGAAACTAGTCACTCTTTGGCTATTCCTAATGATACCCCATAGTCTCCTAATCATACTGTGAGACTCTTATGAAGATAAGTAAATCTTCATTACTTTGGAGATTATCCTAAATGTATCTCCCGTGAGTGTATGCAACTTCCTAAAACCTATAGGATTGCTTGTGCACAATACTAATGATGAAGGTGTAGCTCCTTCCCTTAGCAATCCTATGGTCTAAATCCATAAGGATTATGTGTAGGGATCCTGTTACTGCTGAAGTTGCCTTATGTATACTACTATGATGGTGCTAAGTCCATCAAATACATACTTACAAGCATGCATAGGTCTTATTGATGTTTGTAGAAAAGGCATGTTAGCATGCCATAACATTCTTACCTAAAGGTAAGTGCGTATATAACGCCATACGGTAGGAAAAATTTTGAAAGCATTTCCCTAGGAAATGGAATCCCAAAAAAAAAAATTAAACCATAAGCTCAGTGGCACACAGGCCACCCAACAACATCGGGCTTGACAGGCCCATGGCATGCACGCCATAAACTCATATATGAATTCCATAACCTGCAAAAACATAAAAGCGATTGCTAGCAACCATTCTCTGTGTTGCATAGCCATATGGTTTCTGTAATCCTCTTTCTTGCAAACAATCAAAAAGTATACTTCTTGCCTGTTGATCCATACTTTAAGAATTTAAACAATGATCAACATTTGATGTATGCAATCCAATTTATGCATGTACATACAGAACATGTCATAACATAAAAGAAAATGCATAAAGTATAGACCATACGTCCCTGAATGATTTGATATTCGGATTGCATGCATCCAATCCTTCTTGATGAACTTTGAGACCTCTTCACCTTCCTCCTCAGATCCTAACATAAACTTCCAAGTGTCCGAAAACATTGGAACACTCCCCAAAACATAAAGCATGGTCAAATGATTACTAAAATAATGTAAAATTATTCAAAAAATATCTTAGTAATCCTTCTTTAGACCTGTAAAACCCACTTTAGGACCTGCAAATGTTCATAAACTAAAAGATATAGCATGTGCAAAGAGCTCAAAGTGAAATTACTCAAATCGCCTTCCTGGTTTGTAAAATATGGCTCCCGGAAGGTAGTTGCCAAAAACTGTTCAGACTTTGTAGACCTGTTCAGACCTGGAAAAATGCTTATTTTCCAAAACTGTTTCTCATAAAATGAAAATAGAGCTTGTGCTCTTCGAAACGACCATAGCACATCCAATTTGGAGTTTCCTAGCCCAAGATATGGCCATTCCAAGCAGGAGATGCCAAACTAGTGGACTGATGGAGGGGCTGGAAAAAGTGTGAAAATGTGATTTTTGGGGTGCCCAAAAGCATTCTTCCATCAAGAAAATCCTAAACTTCTCTCCATAACCTCAAACAGTGGTATATGAAGATGCTTTGGCCTATTTTCACTCTTCCAAATCCTCCCTTAGTGCATGCTAATTCTCTCCCCAAACGAGGCCTAAAACAAGATTTTTGCTTTTATGCAAAAACTTAAATGGGAGCTCTTAGTAAGCTTCTAATCCACTTCTAATGTGGATTTTTCTTGGATTTTCTCTTCTCCAAGGTGTTTCATACACCATACGTCATGTGTGTATGAACTAGTCCCTAAGAAGCCTCTTAAATGGTGTCTTTTCTTACTCCCAAAAGTGGAGTTTGATAAAATTAGCATCCGATTTTTTTTTTTAATTGCGGGAGGGGGTCTTTGAGGAACTAAAATTTCCTCCTTAACTTATCATTTTACTGAATCTAATGATTCGCCTATAAAGTCCATACACCATACTCTCAGTATATATAACTATTCCCATCCATCCATAACTAGTGCACCTCTTTTTCCCTTTTCCAAAATGGGAATTTCTTAGATTCAGGTGCTGAATTTTTTTCAGAAAATGTGATGGAAGGGGGTCTTGTGGAGCTTCAATCTCCCATCATACTGAGGTATATTTTGTATTTCTTAATTTTATATGGAAGTCAATACATTAAACTATAAGTGTGCATGGTTTTTTCCATAAATCTATGAAAAATACCTCCTCTTTTCCCCTTCCCAAAATGGTTACTTATCCAAAATAGCTCCTGAAAATGATGTGAAAATCATAAATAGGGCCACTTTAGAGATACCTTAAGCTTATTCTTACTTGTATTTTGAGGGAATTCTTAAGTTTAGATGGGAGTATCTACCTCATACTCCCCATACACCTGATTTCCCTCAAAGTTTATTATTAAAATTAACTCCTCAGAATTTCAAAAGTAAATTCAAATTTACACGTACCTGGAATGGAGTTCTTAATATCCTTCCTTGGCTCATACCTCATTAGCCTTGGAGACATAGATTTGCAAAGATAAGAAACTCCCTTCAAATAAGCTCACGACTCGAGGAATTTGTTGTTTCAAAATAAGAAGCCATTTAACTATGCCCTTCTTGTGATGAGATTACTTCCACACCCTTCCAACATCGTTTGAGGGTGTTCTCCATACTCATAAATGCATGCGGACACTGTCTCTACATCCTCAAAATGATGCAAGAGCTTGCCTCAACTGCTCGATGAATAATTGAGGTAGCTAAGATTGCTCTACATTCTTGGTCGCTTGCCAGAATCAAGATCCTTGGTTCGATCTCTGTTGGCCGTGGGCTGCACAATCAAGATGCCATGCGTCTTTACTGTCAATGATCATAGCACTTTTCGTCTGCAATTAGATCACCAAATAGACATGGTGCTTTAGTAAAGTGGTGTGCCTCTCATCGCAGGCGCCTGGGTTCAATTCCCATCCTCTACACATGCGGAAGCGGGCCAGAAGACATCGCTCTGATACCACTATCAAATCGCGATCATGCTTTTTTTCATCTCATAACTATTTTTTGCCGTCGGACGTTCATGGACATTCGACTTGAGCACACACAGAGAATCATGTATAGTTCTCCGCCCAATCGTTGAGCACACAATACATCTCTCATAAGATATATCCTTTGAGAGTTCCTACTCTCAACTCTTCTCCTACCTTCCCTCTAAGGGAATGCATCTATGTGATGCCATGTGGCAAAGCTTGCCTCCTCAACTAAGAGGTGTTCCCATAATATGACAAATATCTAACATGAAATGATTGTCCTACTTTTTACAAGGTTCTTGAAAGTGCAAAAACCATGAGATACAATGACTAGGGTCCAAGAAGTAACATTATCAAGTTGCAAAAGAACTATGACAATGAGAGTTCTGTTCCATGTTTGCTCCAATCTACAAGGACTTTCATTTTGTATTCCAATCTTCTACCCACCTGTAATCAATTTGCAAGAAATTGAAGTCATTAAAGTAAAATGAGCAATAATGAAAAGATTACTTTAACAAAAGCACAAAACATTTCTCACCTTATGTCCTTGTATTTTGAATTTGGATTGAGTTAGTCCTTCAAACCCCATAATCACTAAGTGTTCTCTCAGATTAGCCAAGGTCTAATGATTATTCACTAAAATAGTTTTTGTTTCATTATTGGGCAATCTAAGCTTTATTGCAAATGAACGTAAAGATCCCTCGGAACTTTGAAATGGTATCCGTTTGCCAAGTTTGCACATCCAACGATCATAGTAGAATCTAATGTATAATGAAGTACGTTGTTTCAAATATCAAAATCGTATACCTATTCCACCTATTTTACAAAGATATTTATCACCTTTTGCAATTCCTTCTATCAAACCCCAATTTTCACCAAGAAGACTTTTGACTTGCTCATATGTGATATCTTTACAGATGAACATGGTGGAAGTCTCTTGGAATGAGAATATACAAAACAATGAATGGGAAAAGACTAATGCAAACCTACATACCTAGACACTTTTGTGAATTTCAAAGAGTTATGTATATCCATTACCATCTTGTGCTTCAAAGATGATACGGACCATATATCAAGTTTTGGCCACTCCAAGCTAAGAAGAGAATGTACTTTAATTCTCTCTAACCTTCCAAAACCATTCATTATAGAGGGTACAACATATCTATGTGTGTAAAAGAAAACTCTATCATGGTAAAGTTGAACATGAGATATTTTTGGAAAGACTAGTGCACCAACATGTGCATGCAATGCCTGGAAAGTACTTGTAAGACTATGAAGGGGTTGCTCTTCCACCCACGTAGAAGGAAATATATCTGAAACAAACAAAAACATATCTAAATAGTTCAGAAATATATTCAACACTAGAAAACATACAATATTGTAGAGTAATACTTACAATTCATAGGATATCTCATTCTACTAGAGTTTTCAAGTTTCATAATTGTCATTGTAAAAACACTTTGTATAATAGAAACCATCCCATTGTCTTTGTGCTTCTTGAAGCCAAGTAACTTTCCCTTCCAATGAAGATCTAAGTTTCCACGATCTCTAACTTGATGAGGCCCAACTCTAGAAGGTTGCATGTACACCCATGCACCTTTGGAGTACTCATGTGATAGCCACTGTCCATCTGTGGCTTTGATATTGTGACATCTTCATGTGAGGATTTTATCTTTCGGTCGCCTAGAAGCCTTAGATGTTGCCATTGAAGCTAAAGGTCTTCAAGCTACAGCAGTAATTCAAGATAGGAGATGTAAGTAGGTTGGAGTGTAGAAACAAGAGCTTCAATGGTGTGCTCCAGAGTGAAAGTAGTGGGAAAAGATGACTTTTTGGGACTTGGGTATGAAAATGTGAGTTTTAAGAGGGAAATAACTCTTTTTTGAGTATTTTTGAAAAAACCCATTTTTTTCAACTCAAAACACGCACGGATTTTGAATTTGGGGTCAAAAATAGTGCTTTTGACCCTAAAAAAGTATTGGGGGGTCCATTCTCAGGTGTTATGATGACTTTCTTAAAATTTTGAATTTTTGGGCCCAACTAAGTTACAAGATTCCTTCTCTCTCTAGAGGCAACCCATTAAATAAGGGAGAAATATGTCCCCTCTCCCCCATTCAGCTTAGTATTTTATAGGGCATAGACTGTGACCACCACCCTCTTTTGATTGGTCCATCATTAATCACTCCTTAATCTAAAAGGCCCATTAAGGGTTCATATTTTCCCCTAATGTTAAGTAAATATATGCTTTTCTTTGCAAATGGAAAGAAGGGTTTGAGAACAAGGGAAAAGTTTTGAGCTTCTCCCTAAGTAGCGACTTTGTGAAAAGGTTTGCAACATTATCATGTGTGTGTGGGTACATAATCCAAACTAATAATAAAGGGTCTCTCCCTAACAAATCAATCTATAAAATTAAGTAATCTCAAATTTTTGTGAGAAGCTTTGAGCTTCTCCTTACGTAGAGCATTTGTGAAAATTTATGTAACATTATCTTGCATGGGCACATACGACATATTGATTTCTCTAGTATAGGGTCTCTCCCTCACATAATGATAGTGCACCTTGATGTGATTTGTGTGATCATGGAACACAGGGCTCCTTGCAACTCCTAGTGCACTCTAACTATCAATAAAGATGGTGGTGGAAAAAGATTGACCAATACCCAAATTAGCCAAAAGGTGTCAATCACACACACTCATAAATAGTTGTATAAGCTACCTGATATGCATCCTCATAACTAGAAGTGGTGAAAATGGGTTGCTTCTTGCTCATCCAAGATATGCATAAGCTACCAAGCATGAAGGAAAAACCACTAGTGTGCACATGAATATCATAACAACCAACCTAATTTGAGTCAAAGAAAGCATGTAAATATATACATGATATACTCAGATGTGGTGGTACTTTGTACTTAGGTATATTTTTTAGCTCTTACTTCAATTTTGTTAATTTGCAATAGAGAGTTTTGTTCTAGCCATCTGCCTTCTCTGTGTGTCTTATTGCATTTGTGCTCCTTGTTTATGCTTCTTGTGTATATCTCACACTTCTACACACATCCAACATGGATGGAAGCAAGCACCACTTGAAAATAATCATGCCTACTTGCTAGCACATGGATTTGAGAAAAGTGAAAAAGAGATCATCTTATATGTTAAGTGTGTAGATGATGTACTTATATTCACTATTGTATATGCTTCTTCTTAAGGAACTTCAATCATTGAGATCTAATGTTCCAGTGTAGCTTTAATTAATTGAAAGTACAATAAAAGGCAAGCATAACACCCATGCAAATCTCGAGTCCCACAAAGTAGGGGTTAGACAACTAATTACTGCTAGGATATTGAGCTCAAAGGCCCCTAAGGTAGCAATTGGGAAGGGAAAAACCTAAGGCTAGATGACATAGCTAGCTTGAACTACCTAAAGACCCAAAATTTGGTTTAAACTACCTAAAAATACAAAAATCATCTCATATGGGCTAGTTTAAATCAATCTCAGCAAATATGCATAGAGGGTGTTCCACTATAGCCTATAGGGTTGATCTCTTACTGTCACTCTAGCACAATGGCAAGTACCAACGTGATAAGCTTCACCTAATAAATGTCAATCTGTGGAGACGTGAGGACCGGTATGAAGACCATGAGCAAGTGAAGTGCACAAGTGCATGAGTGAAAGCATACAAACATGCACACACATATACACATGCACATAAGGTAAAAGTGAAGATTGGAAAAATGGAAGATCTCCGATTACAAAAGAACTCTATTACAAAAGCTCAAATCCACAACAAGCTAGCCCCAAAAATGATCTCTCCAGCCCTTTTTATAGTTTTTTGAGTGTTTTTGGCCCTGTCCAGACCTAGTGTCCGGCCTAGTTAAAAATTAGGTTCCAAGGCTTATTTGGGGACTCAAACGGAATCTAAAAATTATGAAAATTGGTAGGATGATACTTCTAATACTCCTCAAGCTCGAGGACTCCTCGGCTTGAACCAAATGGAGTTGTAGAAATGGAAAATGGTATTTACAATGGTTATTAGTGACAAAAGTCATTATATTTATAGGGATTTCTTCTGAAAATTTGACATGTGCTTCTTGGAGCTCCCTACATGATCCTTCTTCTTGTGTGTCCACTTCATTTATGCGCTTCCATGCTTGTGTGTGACCTTGATTGTCAACACTCCCCCCCTCTAGAGTCTGTCATCCCAGAAAGACCCTTGTTGTAGTGGTTGTTCGAGGTAGTGTGTGGAGAGATAGTGTCCATCATGTATCCACAAGAGTGGTCCATCTTCCAATTGTAGCTTGGGCAGTTGTCTGGTTTATCATTTTGTCATTGCTACCTTTGTATGGACTTCTTCCTTGTATTCTAGCTTGATGGTGTCTTTGTGAGCTTTCAAAAATTGTGAGCTACTCAAGACAGGTTGTCAATGTAGATTATGAGCAACTCTCGTGGTGGATTGCTCCCTGGCTCTTGTAGTTGTCACCGTGAGGTCCTCTAGTTCTTCCAAAGATGGCTTCCCTAGTTTCCATACCAAGTACTCGTGACCCATAACGACTGATGGGTACGTGCATTAGTGCATGGGTTGGAAGAAGAAAGTGCCTTGTGCACGACCGTGTAATGTAGCCCTATGCATGCATACTTTAGAAATGCATTGGAAGAATTATGGTGCAAGAAGTTGGGTCTTGAGCTAAGTGCTCAAGGGTATGCCAACAAAGAGGTTTCCTAATCGATCATGGTTATGTTGTTGTTGAACCATACAATTCTTACCATGGTGAAAGTTCCGTCGATCTTCAACTCTTCGTGTTGTACTTCCATCATGGTGATTGAACATCAGCTTGTCTTCCGTTGTTGATGGCTATCCTTGTTGATGGTTCACCTGGGGGATTCTTCAAACGCACAATCCCGTTCTTTCTCTCGTCTTCTTCCTCTTCTTCTTCTTCTTCTTAATTTTTTTTGAACAATGGAGTAAAACAAGGAAAAAGGTGTTAGCATCAATAAATATTTTACATATGTCAGATGTGTCACATGTGCCTGGGATCCTCAATTGTGTCTATGCACAGCTGTGTAATGTGGCCCTATATTAATGCATACTTTGGAAATGTATGACCTGAATGGTGCAAAAGACAAGGTTCTGCCAAAGGCACATGGTTGTTGCACATCGAGGCTTTCAATGTTGTTGGTGGATGTTGATGTAGTCTTTGTTGGAGGTAGCTAGTGGATCTTGAAATGATGTAATCCTTCTTATAGGGATCCATTTCAGGATAGTAATTGGTCCTATAGACATAAGCTCTGTCCTCTGTATCTTTGGGTGGTTTATAAATTTTGGTATCCAGCGTGGTTGGCTCTTTGGGTCTGTGGAAGCTAGTGGTACTTTTGGCTTCCACACCCATACCCTTTTTGGTTCTCTTTTTATTATCGGTGAGGAGATGAATTTATCTTCTTTTGGTCTCGGTCCATGGTTTCGACTCTTGCTTCTCCGTGGTTTCTTTGTTGAGATTTTTCTTGTGAAGGAGATCATATTGTTTTGTGCATGTAAGAGTGCCTTGGGTACCCACATTTGCAATCACCCTTGAGCTGCATCTAATTTTTTGGGCACCCAAATTTGTATGTTATTATGGTCGGCCTTCATCGATTGCTTTGGTACCCAAATCTGTGAGAGACCTTGGGATTGATCTTGTCCTCGTTTCTTGGTGCTTCTTTTAGCATGGTTAGCTTGCTGCAATGGGAATGGTTGTGGCAAGGCTGGTGGTTGTTCTCCTTTTTGTACCCACATCTGCTTCATACCTTGAGCTTCTTTCCTTCTAGTGTGGCCAATTGATTAGCACCACTAGTGGATATTCTATTAATGATCATGGGTCCGTATCCTCTTTTTTCTAGTTTACGTGCATGTTTCTTTAGTGTGTAAACCAACACTAGGTCTCCCTCTTTCAAGCCTTTATCTTTGATATGTGCATCGAAGTAAGCCTTTTGCCTTTTCTTTGCAGCATAGATTCCTGCAGCTACTTGTAGCCTTGTCTCACCTAAGCGTTCTAGATCAAAGATCCTAGAGCATAACTCATGTCCATTCCACTCATGCTCTTGTGCTACTTTTAAAGTTGGGATTAGGAAGTCCAATGGTAGCACAACATTTTATCCGAAGACCATCTGAAATGGGGTGGCATTGAGTACTGTTTTGTAAGCAACTCAGTAAGCCCAAACAACATGATGAAGTTGTTTGTCCCAATCAGAGCGTTTGTTATTTACTAGTTTTGTTAGTACATTACATAAGATCTTGTTTGTGCTCTCGGCTTGTCCGTTAGCTTGTGGATGATAGGGGTCAGACTTCTTATGTATCACCAAGAATTCTTGGAGAAGATTTTCAATGACTTCATTCAAGAAGTGTGTGCCTCTATCACTTACTAACTCTATTGGTAATCCATATCTCGTGAACACATTCTCAAATAAGAACTTTGATGTTGTTTGAGCATCATTCTTTGTTGTGTCTTTGACTTCTACCCACTTTGTAAGGTAGTCGGTAGCTACAATAATGTACTCTGCATGGGAGTTTCTAGCAGGGGGTTAATAGGACCTACAAAGTCTATGCCCCACTTCGAGAATGCACGTCCTCCCATCATTGGCCTCAAAGGCATCTCATCTTTTCTAATTGGGTACTGGGCACGTTGGCATGTGTCACATTTCTTCACATAGGTATGTGCTGTTGGTGCAATTCAAGCCATCACACTTGGCTTGGAACCTTGGAAACTTGGTTTTGAAACCTTGGCAGTTTAATTCACTTGAAGAAAGGACTATGTGAACTTATGCTTATAAGTTCCTACTTCTTTACCCAGTAAAAGTCTATATGACTTGGCATATTATGTAATCACACCTAATTGATTGAAAATCGTGGAAAAAGTTGTTGATTGATTGAGGGAATATCTCAATCAATTTTTAGGTGAAAGATTCAAGGAGATTGATTTGAATTCTAATTCAAATTCTCACTCAACTCCTATAAAAGCTACAAGTCAAAAGTCGCGGGTACTTCACTCATCCCGAGGCATTTCTGTATCAATCATTGAGTGTGTGATGTCTACTCCATAGCCTAAACCTCTGAGTACCATTGAGCTATGTTCATCATGCCAATGGGAATGTACATTTACATGATCTAATACAAATACTTACATTCATCTACTCTGTAATTCTCTGAGTATACTACTCCAAGTCTGTCAACTTCAACAAGGCATATCTCAGGATCTACTTATCCAAATCAAGTGATTCAATGCACATTGGATTCAGCTCAAAGTCTTCTACACGCCTACAAATTTTGAAGTCAATTGGTTCAGACATTGCAGAGAAATCTCAGTCGAAGTGCTCACTGGTCTGTGTCTGCAGAGCTCCTAAAAAGTCGGGGGTACATATATTTTTGCTAAACTCATTTCTCAGAGTACAGTTCATCATTTCTTCTCATTCCACTTGCAAATGGTAGCTTGTTAAGCTAATTTAATATGTCCAGAAGGAATTTCATCAATTGTAAGTGTGCTGGTCATACTGAGTGAAAGACTGAGCAGGTGTCAATACCAAAATAGCAAGTTTTCTTGGATTTTTGAAGTCTCAAGTAGTCTGTTTTGATTTGATCATTACACATATCATTTGCAAAGTACATATATGCTTTCTTGGTATCATTTGGAAGCTAATCAAGTGTACTAAGCATTCCTGGAGTCAAAGAGGGCTGGTGTGAAGCAGGTTTAGCAGCACCTACTCAATCTCTGAGTGCATCCAACCATCCTCTCCCAACAGTGGTATCAGAGCAAACAAGGTAACATGGGAGATGGTTTTCCTTCATTCATTGACAAATTGGACGGGAACAATTACCAAGCTTGGTCTCTAAGGATGAAGAGCTATCTACAAGGAAGAAGCTTATTTGGATTCATCTCAGGAGATGAGGAATTGCCCTCATTTAAAGCAAGAGGACTACCCACCAAGGATGAACAAGAAAGGCTCAACACATGGTGTGCAAAAGATGCATTGGCAAGGTCTTATCTTCTTAACTCTATATCTGATTTCCTTTTACCTCATATTAGGAATTGTAAGACCTCCCAAGAGACTTGGGAAACCTTGTCAACATATTTTTCATCAAGTACAAGGGCCAGAAAGAATCAACTATGGATTGAATTCACTACTCTTAGGAAGCAATCAAAGCAATCAGTTTCAGACTTTGTCACTAGGGTCAAAGACATTGCAGACCAGCTTGCAAGTATTGGAGAGGAGATTGAAGAGGAACAAATAGTAAGGCAGGTAATCAATGGACTAAAAGCTGATGACAAATGGGAGAGCTTTACCACAACAATGGACCTATACATGGACATACATGCTCCTGATCTAACAACTCTGATTGGTCAACTCTTCACACATGAAGCAAAGCTTACAAGGAATGGAGAGCAATCAAAAGGTAACAACCCCTCTGCTTTATACACTGATAAGAAGGTTAAAGATAAAGGTAAAAGTAAGAAGGTTGATGAAGAAGGCTCTACCTCCCAAGCTAACTATGCAGGGAGAGGTAGAACTTCAAGAGGTAGAGGCAGAGGAGGTAAGTCAGGTAGGGGGAGACCCTACAACTCATCACCATGCAACATTTGTGGATTGTCTAACCATACCACAGATGAGTGCTACAAAAATTATAAGAATCAGAGAGGAAGAGGCCATCAAAGAGGTGGATACTCTCAAGGTAGAGGCAGATTCAACAAACACCAAGACTATAATGGATACAACAATCAGTACAACAACAATTACAACCAAAACCACAATAGTAACTACCAAGGTGGATTCAGAAATAGAAGGGATTACAACAACTACACAGAGGAGCAAGATGACTCCCTATTGATCATGAATATGACCTCCAAGGCAAGTACAAATGATGATCATTTATTTTATATTGATTTAGGGTGTTCTAACCATGTAGCTGGTAATGTGGCACTACTCTCTGATTTGGAAGAACCCAAAGGCAAACATCAGGAACAGACAGGTGATGATACTAAACATTCTGTTATAAAGATTGGATATGTGAAAACTTGTGATGGTAACCAATACCTATTGAGTAGGGTACTTTATGTACCAACCATTACCAAGAACCTAATGAGTGTTGGTCAGATTGTGGAGAAAGGTTTACAGGTCAGGTTCAATCAACATGGAGCATATGTGGAGGACCCAAGACATGGATTCAGAAGGATAGCCAAGGGAGAAAAATCAGGTAGATTGTTTACTTTTGAGCTAGGAGACACCAAAAACATTGCTTTATACAATTACAAGGATCAAACACTTTCAGAATTAGAAATATGGCACAAGAGACTAGGGCACATAGGTGAAAGGACCTTAAAACAAACGTGCAGGGATCAATGTGTGCTTGGGATACCTAATGTGTCCAAGCAACACATGATTTACAAATGTGGTGCTTGTCAATTTGGTAAGTCACATAGATTACCTTATTCAAAGAAAGGTTTTATGCATGAAGACTATCTGGAATTGGTGCACACAGATGTTTGGGGACCTAGCGAGGAACCCTCCATTTCAGGATCAAGGTATTATGTGTCCTTCATTGATGATTATAGCAGATGGACTGTGTTATACTTTATGAAGCATAAGGATGAAGTGTTTAATTGTTTCAAAAGATATCTTGCACTAATTGAAAATCAAACAGGTAGAAACTTGAAAAGGCTAAGGTCAGATGGAGGAGGTGAATACTTCTCCAATGAATTTGAAGACTTCTTGCAGGAAAGAGGCATCAAGAGGGAGATAACTACAAGGTACTCACCTGAACAAAATGGGGTAGCTGAAAGAAGGAATAGACTCATTGTAGAAACAGCTAGGTCTATGCTTAATGAAAAGAAGTTGCCAAATTATCTTTGGGCAGAGAGTGTATCTACTGCCACCTATCTCATTAACAGGTTGCCATCAAAGACACTTGATGGAATGACACCATATGAAGCTTGGCATGGTAAGAGACCATCATTGGATCATTGCAAAATCTTTGGTTGTATTGCATATGTGCATATTCCCTCACAGGTAAGGGGAAAGCTAGACCCTAAAGCTGAAAAATGTATCTTCATTGGTTATGACTTGAACCAGAAAGGGTACAGATTCTACAACCCCTCAAACAAAGGTTTCAAGGTAAGCAGAGATGTCATCTTTGATGAGAATGACTCATGGTATGAAAGTGAATGCAGGAAGGTTAGTCTACCTTATGACATAAAAGAAGACTTCCCAAAGCTCACCAAGGAGGAACCAATCCAGAAAGAAGACTCAAGTTCAGATGATGATGACACAATTAACCTTGAGGAATTCAAGGCATGGAAGTCCAAAGGAAAGATGAAAATGAAGAAGCTAGAGGATATACTAGAATCCTCAACTCAAGCAATGAGGAGATCTCAGAGAGAAAGTAAGAAGCCTATCAGATATGGGTATGACACTTCTCTTGTAACTAAGCATTCTGTATATCTTGCAAAGGATTTGTTGAATGAAGAACCAGGTACATATGAAGAAGCAATTACCAAACCAGAATGGAAAGAAGCTATGGATGAAGAAATAGAGGCTCTCAAGGAGAGTGACACATGGGACTTAGTACCCAAGAAGGACTCTAGGAAGGTGATAGGATCCAGATGGATCAACAAGCTAAAGAGGAACTCTGATGGAACAATCAACATGTACAAAGCTAGGTTGGTAGCCAAGGGTTTTGCACAAACCCAAGGCATTGATTATGAGGAGACATTTTCTCCTGTGGCTAAGATGCCAACAATCAGAATTTTGGTGAGTGTAGCTGCATCCAAGAATTGGAACATGTACCAACTAGATGTCAAGAATGCTTTCTTGAATGGATGGATATCTGAAGAAGTCTACATGTCACAACCACCTGGCTATGAAGATCCCAAGAAGGTAAATTATGTTTGTAAATTGAAGAAGGCTCTATATGGTTTGAAGCAGGCACCTAGAGCATGGAATTACAGGTTGACAACCTATCTCCAAGACCAAGGATTTATAATGAGCAAGGCAGATACATCATTGTTTATCAAAAGGAACAATTCAGAGGTAATCTATCTTTGTGTTTATGTTGATGACATCATCATTACAGGTAATGATGTCACTGGGATTAGACACATCAAAGGACAGATGATGAAGGAATTCAAGATCAATGATCTTGGAATATTAAAGTACTTCTTAGGTCTTGAATTGGTTTATACTAATTCAGGTATATATATCACTCAGAAGAAGTATGTTCAGGATATGTTGAAAAAGTTTAATTTGCAGGAAGCTAAAGTCTCAAGCACTCCAATGGAGGTCAACCTAAAGCTCAATGCTCATGAAGGGGATGAGGTCCAAGACATTACAGGATATCAAAGTATAGTAGGTAGTTTGAATTATGCCACCCTGACTAGAATTGACATAGCATATGGTGTTAGTGTGCTAAGCCAATTCATGCACAAACCAAGGGTACCTCACCTAGAGGCAGCAAAGAAGATCTTGAAGTATCTAAAGGGAACTCAGAACCATGGTTTGTATTTTCCTTATACATCAGACATTGATATTAAAGTGTATTCAGATGCAGATTGGGCAGGATGCAAGGATGATAGGAGGAGCACATCAGGATACATATGTTTTGCAGGTGATAAACCTATTTCTTGGTCAGCCAAGAAACAACCAATAGTGGCTTTGTCATCTACTGAAGCAGAGTATAGAGGGCTAGCCAATGCCACTCAAGAAGCTATCTGGTTGAAGCTTTTGTATACAGAGTTAGGCCTATATACAAGGCCACCAATTATCTTTGGAGATAACACAAGTTCACTTCACCTTGCAACTAATCCAATATATCATGCTAGGACAAAACACATAGAGGTTCATTCCCACTATGTGAGAGAAAAATTGCTAAGCAAAGACATTCAGTTGACTTATGTGTCTACTAACATGCAATGTGCAGATTTACTTACAAAAGCTTTGGATGGAAACAAGTTAGCATATTCAAATCCATGATTGGATCGCAGGATGTAGTTGAAGATTGAAGATGAAGACTTAAGCCAAAGTGTTTGGCTTGAGGGGGAGCTGTTGGTGCAATTCAAGCCATCACACTTGGCTTGGAACCTTGGAAACTTGGTTTTGAAACCTTGGAAGCTTAATTCACTTGAAGAAAGGACTATGTGAACTTATGCTTATAAGTTCCTACTTCTTTACCCATTGTAAAAGTCTATATGACTTGGCATATTATGTAATCACACCTAATTGATTGAAAGTCGTGGAAAAAGTTGTTGATTGATTGAGGGAATATCTCAATCAATTTTTAGGTGAAAGATTCAAGGAGATTGATTTGAATTCTAATTCAAATTCTCACTCAACTCCTATAAAAGCTACAAGTCAAAAGTCGCGGGTACTTCACTCATCCCGAGGCATTTCTGTATCAATCATTGAGTGTGTGATGTCTACTCCATAGCCTACACCTCTGAGTACCATTGAGCTATGTTCATCATGCCAATGGGAATGTACATTTACATGATCTAATACAAATACTTACATTCATCTACTCTGTAATTCTCTGAGTATACTACTCCAAGTCTGTCAACTTCAACAAGGCATATCTCAGGATCTACTTATCCAAATCAAGTGATTCAAGGCACATTGGATTCAGATCAAAGTCTTCTACACGCCTACAAAGTTTGAAGTCAATTGGTTCAGCTATTGCAGAGAAATCTCAGTCGAAGTGCTCACTGGTCTGTGTCTGCAGAGCTCCTAAAAAGTCGGGGGTACATATATTTTTGCTAAACTCATTTCTCAGAGTATAGTTCATCATTTCTTCTCATTGCACTTGAAAATGGTAGCTTGTTAAGCTAATTTAATATGTCCAGAAGGAATTTGATCAATTGTAAGTGTGCTGGTCATATTGAGTGAAAGACTGAGCAGGTGTCAATACCAAAATAGCAAGTTTTCTTGGATTTTTGAAGTCTCAAGTAGTCTGTTTTGATTTGATCATTACACATATCATTTGCAAAGTACATATATGCTTTCTTGGTATCATTTGGAAGCTAATCAAGTGTACTAAGCATTCCTGGAGTCAAAGAGGGCTGGTGTGAAGCAGGTTTAGCAGCACCTACTCAATCTCTGAGTTCATCCAACCATCCTCTCCTAACATGTGCATCCATATGAAGAGTGGGCCACCAAAGTCCTGAGAATAGAATAGTATTAATTACTCTGTCAGGGCCAAAGTGGCCACCTGCAACACTGTTGTGTGCAGTTTCCAAGACTTTTAAGTAGTCTGATTCATGAACACACAATCTTAAGTAACCATCTTTGCCTCTTCAGTATAGGTTATCTCCTATGAGGGCGTAGTATTGAGCTTCTTGCTCTATGCTTTGTTTCCTTTCTAGACTAGGCTCATTGGGTAATGTTCTTGATCTCATGAATTCTACCAATGGAGCACTCCAATCTGGAATTAATGATATGCGATAAAGAGTCGTATGCTCCACAGGGGGTCTCTTCTGGCACACTGGACAATTCTTGATCCCCTCATGAATTTCTTTATCCATACTAGGCCAATACACTCCTAAACGTTTTAGATTTTGCAATGTTCGTTGTTTAGAATAGTGATTCCATAGAAATCCTTCATGGGCTTGTTGCAACCAACTACTATGTTAATCATCCTCGACACAACAAGCTAGTACACCCTCTGTATCTTGTTTGTACATGCTTCCTACCAATATTTGATATTTTTGTGATCTTACAATTTTCATCCTTGTTCGTCCTCACATTCTTATTTGCAGGTCCAAAGGTTAGGACTGGTACCAATTTATTTGCCCATTTAGGAAAAACTTCTAGATTGAACATATAAGCGTCGGGCAATTCGTTAGACACTCCCTGTGGGGGCTCTCCTGAAGTGATGCGTGAAAGGTGATCTGCTCGGAGGCGAGTCCTACCTTGCCTGATAAAAACTTCAAAGTCATATTCCATTCGTAAGAGGAACCACCTTACTAAGCGTCCGGTATTGCAAGGTTTATTGACCAAGTATAATAAGGCTTGACGATCTGTGAAAAACTTGAACTTGTTGGCCAATAAGTAGTGTCTGAACTTCTTTACGGCATATACCATGCCTAAGCCTTCTCTCTCAGTTGTTTTATAGTTTCGATCTACCACATTTAGTTGTCTGCTCGCATATGCTATAGGCAAATCTTGATTGCCTTCACTTGTAGGTTGTGCTAGCACACATCCTATTGCATGATTGGATGCATCTACATGGACATGGAATGGTTTAGTCCAATCAGGGGTGGTCAATATTGGTGCTCTACACAAACGTCTCTTCAGCTCATTGAAGGACTTCTCGCATTCATCATTCCACTCAAAATTTGTCAGCAAGGCATAAAGAGGTTTAGCTATAATTGCATACATGTGAATAAACCTACGGTAATATCCACAATGGCCCATACCTTAGCCATTCCTTAGCCTCGGCAACTCTGCTATGGCTTTTACTTTGTCCTCATCTATTGATATTCCGTTCTTGGAAACAGTATGACCTAAGATTTTACCTTGACGTACCATGAACACACACTTCTCTGGGTTCATACAAACTCAGTATTCTCAACACTTGTTGAAGATCTATCTGAGCTTAGGAATCTCGTATTTTCGTCGTTGGGAATGAGCACATAAGTACTTCTAAGATCTTTCACAAGAACTCTTTGAAGACATGACACATGAGCCTTTGGAATGTTGCAGGTGCATTGGTGAGCCCAAATGGCATCACACAAAATGCAAAGACTCCCCACTCTCTTGCGAAAGCTGTTTTGTGTTGATCTTCAGGGGCCATGGCTACTTGGTTGTAGCCTGAGAACCCATCAAGGAAACTATACACTTCCTTGCCTGCAACACCCTCCAATAAATGGTCGGTGATTGGACGTGGATAGTTATCTCTAACCGTAGCGGCATTAACTTTTTTAAGGATAATACACACACACAAATTTCCATTCTTCTTGGGCACCACTACAATGGGGGATACCCATTCAGTATGCTCAATGTCATAGATGAATCTGGCTTCAATCAATCTATCAATTTCCTCTTTTATTTTAGCTGCATAGGTGGCATGGTGGCCAAGATTTCTACCCAACCATGAGGCTCGAATTCCTCATCTGGAAACATCATCAGTGTATAGGCTAGGTCTCTAACTGGTCTATCTCCTGGGGTCCCCAATCTTGTACAACTTGGAGTTGTCTTAGGAAGGGTCTTCCTAGGATCATTTTGTAGGTATTAGTCTTACCAAAGTCACATATAGCAAAGGTGTGCTCAAATTCTACACCACACGTGGTTAGAGTTATCCCTTCTAGCAATCCTAAAGGTCTTTCCACATGGCCATCAGCCATCTAAAGCTTCATTCTAGTTGGTCTTAATGCGGGTTTACCCCACTGCTTCCACAGGGAAGTTGTTGCAATAGCAACACCAGCACTAGAATCTATGATCACTTTGGTTGTGTTACCTTGGTAGGTGATAGGAAGATAAGTATTACCATCCTCACCTTCGCTCATGTCCCCTATTTTTTCTAGAGGTATCTCTGGAACTTCCTACTTAGAGCCTGCTTTGGGCATATTGGAATCAAGTTATGGAACCTGATCTTTCACATGATTCCATAGCTCAGGTTTTGCTTTGAGCAACTCTTCTACAGTGAGATGACACTGAACCTTAGTGTTCTTCACGACGCCAGTGTTTCTTGGAACCACTGAGTCTTCATTTCTTACCAATATTGTGGGAGCTCTGATCTCAAGAGATTCAAATTCCCATGGGCCTGTGAACTATGGCAACTCTTGTATAGAATTGGATTCAAATTCTGACCTTTCTTCTCTTTGTTTCTCTACTTGGTCTCCATAAATAGATGGAATGTCTTGTGGAAATTGATCATGAAGGTCATCAATCTCAAGAATAGGAGGGGGATTATCTTTCTCCTTGGCCCATTTCTCTTCTTGTATTTCCCGCAAGAACTTTTGAGCATGTTGTTGAGTTGAAAGAGGTTCTCCCTCATCTATGAAGTCAGGAACATAGACTTTCTTTGGTGATGAGCTTTCTCTTTCAATAGTTGGTTGAGCCTGTGGAGGTAAAGAAACTTGTGGTTTATTTATCAACTGCTTTAATCTATCTAATAAGCTCTGGAAGTGCAAACCCGATGTAATAGCATTCATCTGATTGAACGATTGGTTGGCCTCAAACATACCTTGAGCTAGCTCCACCATTTTTATGCACATTTTTGTCCGTTCAATCTCTAAATCTGCTCTAGCATAGCTCTTGTCTAGGTTTGCAGGTGTTGGCCCTTCTTGAAGTCGAGCTTGTTATGCCTTGAACATCATGTCCAAGTCTTCTGGGGTTGGATCTACAAGAACAGATCCTAGTTGTGGTTTATTTACAGTGGTTGGTGGGTGGGGATGAGGTTGGGGATGAGGTGGTGTGGATGGAGTTTTGACATGCGAGGGGTTTTGAGAGGCAATACCTTCTATTTTTGTTTTTGCATCTTTCAGGCTTTCTTCTAGTTCGGATAACTTTTTGGTCCACTTACGATTGGTTTTCTCTCTAGTATCCTTCCATGTTCTTGTTTTTCTCTTACTAGGCTCTCCTCACTCACTTGGCTCTGATTGCTCCGCTAGTTTAGTTTTTTGTAAGGCTTGTGCCCTAGTAACTGCATGTATGGGCACCACATTATCGCTATTGGAACTTGAATCCCCTACTAAGTCTACTACATTAATAGGTGTAACCTTTGGTGCACTAGAGGGGTGTCCGGGACAATCTCTCAGGAGTTTCTTTGCCACACTCAAGACAAACGACTTGTATTGTGATGTTCTGCCCTTGTATCGGAGCTAGTGGGTGTGGTGGTTGTTGTCTATAGGTTGAGGTTGGCTATATCCTCCATGTTCATATGGTCTAGTTGCTCCTCATGGTCCTCTACATGAGTTATACCTAGGAACTTCTCTGCCTTGTTCTCTAGGAGGGTACCCGTATGGTCTACATTGGGGTGGTACAAACGGTCGTGGTTGTCTATTCATTGGATAGTTTTCAATGTAATAGTTGGGGTACTTCTGCTCGCTATGAGAGTACATGTTAGGCTCTTGAGTTGGTCGTCTATTGTAAGGGTAAGGTTGTGATAACCCTAATCCTTCTCTGGTGCAGACATGAGATGGATGATCTCCACCACAACATGTGCAACTTTCTAACATTGGCACTCTCAAGGAAGAGTTTTGGTAGTTCCTTAGTCCTTGTACCCCTAATTTCTTGGCCACTAACTCTGCCACTTCGTCCACATAACTCAAACTAAAAGTCTCATTGCTCTTTGTATCCTCTCATTTGGTAGGATCTTGTGTGATTTTGAGATCCTCCGCTAAGTTTTCCTCCAAATCTATGCACTCTTGAAGACACTCACTTAGAGTTTGCAATCATTTTACAAATACTAAGATTCTCAATGTTCCGTTTGTTAGAACTTCTAAAAATAGGAATATCAATGTTTGCTAAGAAGGTCTCTCTGTCACAGGGCATCGGTCTACATATTGATTAAATCTTCGTGCTACATTTTTTACTGTCTCATTAGGAGCTTGTTTGAAACTATGTAGTAAGGATGATGAATTGTGCTTGATTCATCGCTTAGTGAATTCCCAAGTAAATTCTTGGAAGAATTGTTTGATATGGCAAAAGCAACTTGGATCCAAGGATTGAAATCAAGTTACGGCTATTTCTGTGAGGGTTAGCCCAAAGGATTCATATTGCATGAAAAAGTCATCCACTTGCTCTGCACACAATACCTATTTGAATTCCGCAATGTGGTCATACGACTCTCCTGTGCCATCGTAACGATTTCGCATACATTTGGCCAATTGGATTGGTCTCAGTCTTTTGCCTCGCTCTAGGGATCGAACTATGATGGGAACACCTTGGGGCAGTTTTGTCCTAAAGGTAGGTCTATTCATATTTCCCATTCCCTGTCTAGTGTAGCTGTGCGGGTTAATTCCTGGCATGGTGGATTGCACCTCTAACGTGTTGGGTATACTACATTGGCTCCTTTGTCCTAACATCACATTTTCCATTCTTTGCTGGGTCTAGAATGGGTTTTGTGAGGTAGTGGCCGAACCTCTAGGAGGGAAAATAGGCAGGCCCATGTACATGAAATAGACCTATCTGCTTTATCTATAGGCCAACATCTTCTTTGATTTTGGTCTAGGTATGTAACTCTAGATGGATTTTCTGGATCCCTAAACTCGTATATAGTTATTGGGCTGATGCGTTCTCCTTGTGTCACTGAATCAATTTGTATGAGTAGGTCTGGTCCATGTACTAAGTACACATCCATCAGATAGTCATCTTGGGGTATCTTGTCCGCTTGCAATACTTGAGGCATTACTAACTTTCCCCTAGGGGTAGTCACTGTATCTCCACTGTTGCCTCTCTCAGAAGTGCCTTGTCCCTCTAACTCTCCTCTTTTATTAATTTGATCATGGTTTTCAGTTACAACATATATATGGCCCATCTTGTCCATGTAAACTCCACCTTCATACTTGACAGCTGGTCTTGGAATTATTTCTAATTCTGTGGTTTTTATCATTCTTGCTACTGACCTATGTAGACAATCAAGGTTGATGGGTATTCCTTGCAAGTTAGTGGATATGTATTGAAGAGACATCGGATATTCCCCTTCCACTATAGACATAATTCCTTCCCTAGGTACTCAACTATGCATGCCTTCAGAAGCCAAGAGTCTCTCCCAGTTAAATGACATTTCTGACTCACTCGTTTGTGGACTCAACATGTAGTGCTAATCACTGAGTTGTGAGTCCTCGACTTGGTTGTGTGGTTGACGCTAGGTTCAAGTGATTTGGTACCTTACCTATCTCTTCCTAAGTATCAACTTGAGCTTAGGTTCATAAGCCTTGTCTACAAGTCCAAAATTGTCCTTTGAACTGCTCAAAATCTTGTGGAACCCCTTGCTTCCTAGTCCAACCTAAGGGTCAACTTCAAAATACCCTATCTAATAATCCACGAGCTTTCCAACAAACAAAATCACTCCAAACGGATTTTGTATGAGAAATTTATGCCAGTTCAGGTGTCTGGGGGTTAAAACCGGGAAACAGGATCCGTCTGGGAGTGCCTCGGGACAGGTGATACGATACTAGATTTTCCACGATACGCGATACCACTATGGATGATACCACCTTAGACGATATGATACCACCAAGACGATACCAACTTGCATGATACGATACATTAGGGCGAAAAAGGGCCCAAAAAGGGCCCTGTAAGGATTTCAATTAGTTGTGCTCAATCTGGATTAAAGTTGTCAAATCCTTTAAAAAATTCCGTGTAGGTTTATTTAAAACGTATCTTATGCAAATTTGAAGAGAGAGAAACTTGTATGATAATCATGAAAAGTTTGTGTGATATCTTACGCCTCGAAGTTTGTGCTCATCGGGCGCTGATCAAAATTCGAATTTTCCTCTTGTTCACGGACCTAAATAATGTGTGTTGATGACATTTTGCGCTTTTTTACTCTACTTTTCAAAGTAGGCTTGTTTCTCTCTTTCACGTCATTTTAGACACTTGTCGATCACTTTTCATAGCAGACCATGGAAAATCTTAACCCAAATACTCTCGTTGAGCTTTCAAACAATCGAAATCATTGTGAAAAGTTCCATATCAACATTGCAGTTATTCAAGAGTATGCAACGACAAGAAAAGTATTCCGAAGGTCTCTTCATCCTCCTGAAGTGGATGGATTGCAAAAGGAAGGCAAGAAACATATCGACATATGGGCAGATGGATCTATTTATCCAATTGATCCACAAACTGGAAGGTATCCCCCTTTTCATAACCTTCATGATCTAATTCGATTTGTAGGAGATGGTGAGGATGGTTTACGAGGCTATTGTTCAAGGCTCTGGGATATTTCAAGGAATTATGTACCATACATACACTATCTACAAAACACACTACATCAGAAGGATTTACATATGAGGGAGCTAGAAAACAAATTATCCACTTTATTTTCTCAGTTAGAGTCTTTTAATAAAATGAAAGAAACTCCTATAGGTTTGAGAATGCGGTCAAAACGAATAAAACCTTTTTTAGATTTAACTGAAAAATCTGGCCAAAAAAAGAAAAGAATGAAAATTGTTAGAGATCATGTGACAAATGTGCTATTCAATATGTCGAGCAGTTTTGAGCGCGTACATTTCTGTAATGAAATTTTGAGTCAAAATGATGTTTTAAGACTATTGAAACTGAATGAAAATACATGCTTGAAACGCTTTGTTTTTCAAAAACTCATGACAGAAATGAATCTGTTACTAGAACCATCTCAAATTCAGAAGATTTGTGATAGTGTTGGAGTGAGTAGGAAAGGTTATAGAGAGATTTCAAAAGTTTGGTGTGAATTTTTAAAATTTAACAAAGTTAGAAGTTTTGGATTGCCTAGACCCCATCATGTAGGAAAGTTTCGGCTCTACTTGAATAAGAAGATCACATCAGTATTTGGTGAATATAAACATATTCATGGTAACATGCCTTACAAAGTAGGAAAACAAAAGTTACATTTCACTTGCAATGCATTTAACAACATATGGATAGATATTATAAAACTTCAAACATGCACCCTCTTCTCTGTAGTTAATCTTTAGTCCTGTGAGCAACAATCATCAGGGATGCCTGTCGCTCGATCTCCTAACTGTCAGCACCACACAAAACTCAAATGTTGGTCATAGGGCAAGCGATAATACGCCGATGTCCTCCTCATTGATATGTCCTCCTCCAGCCACCAATTCAGTAGGAGTTAGCGTGCGTCTCTACAACATCTGTTGTCCTCCATCAATTCGTTAGTAGCTTTCAGGTGTAATATACGCAGCAGAGGAACGCATTGAGAATTGCCATATGAGATCCAGGAGATGAACTTGGAATCGCTGGAAGGAGCTGGAACCACGCGCACGAGGACTCTGCAGCTTTAATGGAAACCTTCACACAGCGTTGCTCTGGCAGAGGTGTGTAGCGATGGCGTAGCTTCTGTTTTCCGGTATTAACAACAATGGCGCAGATTATCAACAGTAAACAAATGGCGTCGAAAGACCCTCTGAGAAGTGTTGAAGCTGTTGAAGAAGACGTGTAGTGACAGGGACTTGGCGTCGGAGTGCTGGTCGTAGCTGATGCCGAAGAAGAGCTTCTGTTAATGGCTTCGTGTGTTTAGCTTGTGTTGGTCGGCTGCGCTCGTCTCCTCGGGGGCTGGTATCGCGTGTGCCACCCTGAGTCGAGGCTGCGATCGTCTCCCCGGGCGATACTTCGTCTGGGTTGAGACTGGTATCGCGTGACGCGCCCCACGATACGATCGCTGCCCATTGGGCGGTCGCGATACCTCCGAATCCAACCGTTGGGCGATACTTCAACCGTGGCGGCCCCGCGATACCGAAGTTAGTGCTGGACGCGATACCGACCGTTGGGGTGCTGCGATACTTGGAGGCTGGGACCCAGATCGTTCGCCTATTGCGTCGGGAACTGTGGCAGCCGCCCCCGCCTCACGACACGATCTCTGCCCCACGATGCGATCTCTTCCCCTCGGGCGGTCGCAATACCTCCGACTCCACCTGAACGGCCGATACCCCAACCGTGGCGACCCCGCGATACCGAAGTGACGATACCGACCGTCGGGGGGCTGCGATACTTGGAGGCTGGGACCCAGAGCTTTCGCCGGTTGCGTCGGGATCTGTGGCGGCCGCCCCCTTCAAGTGACATTCGGGGGGGAGGCGCCCTCCTCCTCTTTTAACGGTCCAAAAACCGTCGCTCTCCCGGGAGATTTAAAACCAGAAAGAAAAAAAAAAGAAAGAAAAGAGAAAAAAAAGAGAGAAGAACCTCCGGTTTTGACTCCGCGCCCCCCTTTCCCGCGATCGTCCACGTGAGCTTGCATCTCAAGTTTGAGATTAAAAACAAAAAGAAAGTTTGAGATAAAAAAGAAAAGAAAAAAGAGTGAAAAAAAAAAAGGGGGGAGCTTGCCATTTTTGCTTGACGCCCGTGGGCCCCATGGATGTGGCCTCTTCCTCTCTCGTGAAAAGTAATCGGGCCCCTCCCCCTCGAGAGACCGATATCCTGGCCGCTCTGCTGGAGGGGGGGTCATGTGCCGCCCTTGGGACATCCGAAAGTGTTGAATCCCCCATCGTGTCCCTCAATAGACCAGCAGTTCTGTCTGCTCAAGAGGAGCTCAAGAAAGTTTGCCTCGTCGGCCAAGTGTTTGGCCCTAGACCCCCGCTCGAAACTGTGCGACAATGGCTTCGAAAAGAGTGGTTCCCTCGAGGACTAATTGTTAGCAAATGTCAGTTCTTACCAGCGAACCACATGCTGCTAGTCTTTGAAAATGAAGAGATGGCGTTCCAAGCCCTTAGCGTTGGCACCTGGCAGTTCGGTCGGGCGACCCTGTGCCTTTTCAGATGGTCCCCGAACTTTACTCCCGACAAATCGCAATCGCTTCGGTACCCTCTTTGGGTTGAGCTCCCTAACCTTCCTTTCTTCTTGTACAACTTCGTGTGGGACATTGTCTCTCCTATCGGCAAGCCGCTGGCTTCACGCGAAGACATTGGTGGTCTCATCTATGAAGGTGCAAGACACTCGTTCAATGCTAGGTGGCACCCCCAAATCTGTGTCGAGGCCGACCTCAGCTCGCCGCTCTCATCAATGATCAAAGTGGACATGGGCGAAGGAGATGTATGGGAGCAGGACATCACCTACAAAAACCTTCCCAACGCGTGCTTTCGTTGTGGCCAACAAGGTCACAGGATTAAAGATTGCCCTTCCAGGCAAAAAAGCAAGCGATTTCAAGAAGCCTCCAAAACTGCTCAAAACAGCATTGGTGATTTGACCCACTCGGCCAAGGAAGGGGAAGGCAAGGGCCGCATTAGTACACAGACTGATGCTGATGGCTTTATTGAAGTCAGAAGAAGAAGGAAAAGAAGCCCTAGGGCCAACGGTGAGAGAGACAACCCGCCACTTACCCCCTACAGCAATCTGTACTGCAATCTAGAAAAGGAGATCAATGAGCTGGACTACCCAGGTGGGAAGCTTCTTGAGGTAGACACGTACGACAAAGCCCTAGAGATTTCTGACAATAAAGAAACCCCCCAGGAGGGTTACACTACAAGCAAAGAAGATGGTTTCACCACCAGTAACGAAGACAACATGGATAGCGAAAGTTCCATCATTGGATCGACGATCCCGGAAACGGTGCCGAGCACGGGGCCCAAGTCTCCCCAGCAAGGGGCATCCCGCAAAGGAAAACAGCCTATGGAGTTACCCTGGAAAAGCCCCCACAAGAACCGATTTCTAAGTCGGGATCAGATCCCAGCAAAAAAGAAAGATGAAGCCAAGAGAAGAAATGACAAAGCTCCCTCCCGCAAAGAGGGATCAATACAAAAATGATTGTCATCTCGCTAAATGCTAGAGGGCTAACCGACCCCTCAAGAGCGACCATCATTGGTCAATGGATTCGCGACATTAGCTTAAACCTTGACGTTATATGTATTCAGGAGATTAAAATTGACAGAGAAGACCTCCAGAAGCGGCTCAGACAGGTCTCCTCGGCCCATGTGTGGATCCCAACGAAGCACCAGCGGGGATCTGGAGGAACGGCTATCGGTGTTAAACAACTCTGGTTTGAAAAGCTTGAGAGCTCCACTGAAGATGTAAGCCACCGTTGGATTGCTGTTTCTTTTGGTGCTCCTCTTTGTGTTACAATGGTTTCTTTGTATGCCCCTAACGGGGATGTGGAGAGACTGAACACTTGGGCGTCCTTAGATTCGCTTCCCCACAACGTGCTTATTTGTGGAGACTTCAACATGGTGGAGGACCCTATGGACAGATGGATGGGCAAGGGCAGGGTCATCGACAGTCGGGAGAAAGAAACGTGGGACATGACCAAACTCCACCTGGATTTGGTTGAATTCAAAGACTCGAATGGCTTTTCTTGGTCGAATCTCCAAGCGGGCGAGGACCTGAGGAAAGCCAGACTCGATAGATGCTACATCTCTCAGAGTTTTACTCATCAGTGGGGCCACCCTACCATCACGCAACGCACTGACCTCACTATCTCTGATCACTACCCGATCGTTATCACTTTTCAACCTTCCAACAAGATCCGCAAGGCTCCGTGGTTCCATGCCAACGCGGCCACCTTCTCTCTCCCCTCCGTCCATCAAGAGATTGCCGATGTGTGGAAGGTGGCGTTCGCCTCTGGCTTGGCCCCAGCCAAGTGCTGGAGAAGTGCGGTCGACAAGTCTCGTAAGATCATGATCAGAACTAAGAAAATGCTCGAGACTGTGCGGCGGGCTCGTAGGGAAGCTCTCTACCTCAGACTATGGCGGCTCGAGGAGGAAGTGAACAAAGGAAAACTCCAAGCCCAGAAAGGTCTCCGGAAAATCAGAGCAGTGCTGAGATACGAGGAAGAAATACAAAGGAAAAACTTGCAAATCTTCTTCAGGGAGTGGTGGGCTGGCAAGGCTGACAAACCCACCAAAGAGATGTGCCGTATCCTTAAAAGGAAACACAACAGAGATTCGATCCCCCTACTGCTAGATCCACATGGCAATGTATGCAATTCGGAAGATGATAATTTTGGCATCATCGAAGGGCACTTCACGAGACTCCTGGGAACCTCGAACCCCCTCTCCCACCATAGAAGGGACTGTATGGCTGCCATTTCTAGGGTTTCCCCCCGGAGAATTCCACCCAACCTCCACTCCCTGCTTCACGCCCCTATCTCTGAATCAGAAATCATTGAGGTCATTGATGCCCTCCCTCTCGGTAAAAGCCCGGGACCCGACGGACTCACTAACGAGTTCTTTAAATCCTTCAAGCTGGTGATTGCCACCCCTCTTCGGATGGTCTGGCAAGAAGCGCTAAAGTTTGGTGCTCTTCCTTCTTGTCTAAATAATGGAATTATCAAGTTGATTCACAAGAAGGGGGAAAAGAACAGAATCGAGAACTGGCGGCCGATTACGATGCTCCAAACAGGATACAAGATCATCGCCAAAGTCAGCGCCAACAGACTCTCGTGCCACCTGAGATCTTGGCTTAGTGAAGACCAAAAAGGCTTCATCAAAGGCAGGTCTATCCTGGAAACCATTATGGATATTTGGGAAGGTATTCAATTTGCAAATGAGTCTAAGCAAGATGTGGTTTTCCTCAAGATCGACTTTGACAAAGCCTACGACAGGCTAGAATGGGACTATCTTCTGCAGTCGCTCCAAGATCTCGGATGTAGTCAGAAATTCACCAAGATGATTGCGACCCTTCTCGGAAATGCAACGACCCAAATTAACGTTAACGGAAACCTTTCGAAAGCAATCCACCTGAAAAGATCTATTAGACAAGGGTGCCCTCTGGCCCCCCTTCTTTTTGCCATTGCCACTGAGGGGCTGAGCAGACTGGTGGCACATCATGTGGAGGCTGGCAATATTAAAGGCCTTCGGCTGCCTCGCGATCACAGCCAAATCATTATCAGACTTTTTGCCGATGATATGAACGCGTTCGTGCACAATGATAATACCAGCCTAGAGACTTTCTGGAGGTGTCTTGCTACCTTTTGTGATGCCTCTGGATCCAAAATCAACCACTCTAAGACCGCCTTCAGGGCTATTGTGGGGCATCATCCTGGCCTTCTTATTGATCATGGCTGTCAAATCATTCCGCAGGGCCAAATCTTCTGACTTCTTGGAATCCCTTTGGGGTTTGGCGTCTCTATGGAACAGCGATGGAACTGGGTGCTGGCCAAACTCGAAAACAAGCTTAACTATTGGAGAGGTATGCAAATCAACCTCGCTGGACGTGCGATGGTTATCAACACGTTCCTCCTCTCTTCTACCATCTATTTCCTTTCCTGCTGGAGACCGAATGAGCATGGCCTGTCCAAACTGAATAGTATTTGTAGAAACTTTCTTTGGACGGGAGATCACAACAGAAGGGGGGTGCCTAAAATCAAATGGGCCATCTGCACTAGCCCTAGAGATTGCGGGGGGCTTGGTATCCTGGACATTGGGTGTATGGCTAACAAGCTGGCAGCCAAATGGATGATTAAGGCTTGGAGCAATAGGGAGGCCTCGTGGGCCAAGCTGATTTTCAGAAACAAGAATGAGTTGGCCCTCTTGGGGTTCCCGAACTGGAAGAATCTTGACATCATGACCCTGCTTTTCTCCCCGATCCCTGTCTTCCCGAAAGGCTCCAATCTCGTGTGCTCCCTTTGGAAGGGCTAGAATAAAGTCAAAAGCTTCACAAGAGTCAGTGAGGACTGGAAGTGGGCGGCCGGAATCAGACAAAACGACTCTATCTGGTTTCCGATACATGACATCCGGAGCGTGGAATCGTGGAACATTCAAAATGCCAAGAAGCTATGGAACAAAGGATTCAAAAAATGGAAACACCTCTGGAAACATGACACCAACAGCTGGATCAACTACGAGGATATTGACCCTCGCACAAACATCTCCTACGAAGAATGGAACACTTTGCAAAGCAGATGCCTCGCTTGGGATCGACGCAAGACTCGCCTTCTCATGGGACATGACACACCGAACTCGCTTGGTCTCAAATGGCACAATGGAAATAGCCTACCCAAAATCCCGAACATCAAAGAGGCGGCTGACATCCAGATCAGCCTCAACAAGAAGTGGTGCCTGTCTTGGACGCGGCTTCGGTGGGACATGAAATTCATGGGTATCTGGCACCCCCTTATAGAGATTAAGAAGTCTGTCCTATTATGGCAAATTCTCCACCGTGGAATTTGGACCAATCATAAGGCTAGCAAGCTTTGTGGGACCCTGCCTTGGTGCAAACGCTGCCACCGTGCTATCGAAGATGTCCCACACATCTTCCTTACTTGCCCCAACTCCTTCAGAATCTGGCAGACGGTTGGAATGAAAATCAGAATTCAAAAACAGCTTAGTTGGAAACAAGTCCTTTTGGGAGAAGCGATCGGCTGCTCTGCGACTCTCTGGAACGCCATCAGAGGGGAAGCCCTGTGGAAAATTTGGCGGGAGAGGTGTGCTATCAACTTCGGTGATCCCCCCAGGGAGTGGTCGATTGAGAAATCCCTATTCCTCCTAGGTAAAAGGATTGTTAACAGTAGGAAGTCCCCCCCCCCTTCAGGCACCATCAAGTCCTCCTTCTGATCAACAACAAGCTCAAACCCAAGTGGGCCCCGCATGAGGGCGATGAGAGGGTGATTAACCTTCTCTGTAATGCAATCTAGGACTCAATCAAGCTTCCCCTGCTTTGTGGGATTTGGGGGGTCCCGTGGGCACTAGTCCCCTTCTTTTGTACCTTTGTTTCTTAATTTAATTCAAACCCGGGAGAGTAGGCCATTGCCGAACTTCCTTTATTTAAAAAAAAAACTTCAAACATACATGGTTCAGTTCTATAATATAAAAGAACATGAATGTTCTGGTCTATTGAAATTTGTAATCAAACTTGTTGAAGATGAGCTTAAAAAACATCAAAAGATGGAGAGAATAAGTATTGCACTGATGAACAAAGCTTTGGACTATAGCCTTGGGAATTTGGATACTCCCTCTCTCAAAGTACAATCAGAAATGGAGTTATGGTGGATTGGTTGTGCTCAAGTTCCATCTGAGAGCCATAAAACACTTAAATGGTTATTCTCACAGACAAACATTCCAAATGTTATCCAAAGGCATCATGCAAGAGAATTGTTGAATGTCAAAGACTACGGGAACTTTCAAGTTGAGTGGCATTTGAGTGGAGACCTAAAGACGCTCAAATGCATGTTTGGTATAAGTGGGGGAGCAAATTCTAAGTACCCTTGCTTGTACTGCATGCAAAGCCCAGGCACAAATGGATGGATTTCTAGAGCTGAGGTTGAAGAGGCTCCTTCCAGACAAAATGCTATTCTTCATAACTACTCATCTTCTTCAATGATTTGGGAACCCATACTGCCAATAGCATTGACAAATGTACACATATGTACACTACATGTAGAGTTAAGAATCATTGATAAGTTTGTCCGTCTTCACTTGGATTATGCATATTCTATCAAGCCTACAACTCTTGCAGATGAGTGCATAAAAAAATGTGAATGTCTTCTTTCAGAAATGGGATTTCATGGTGGTGATGTTCATCTAAGAAAAGATCCAAAGCTTTCACAAAATACAGATGATGTGCTACAGGATGTCTCAATGGGAGGTGCAAAAGAAAGGAGATTCTTCAGCAACCATGATGACAAACAACTAAATGCCATGTGGAATTGTTGGAAAAAATTTTGTGAGGTCACAACTAATGTAAAAAGAAAACCAGAAATAGCAAAAAAGAGAATGGAGGTGTGGGTCAAACTAGATAATCTTTTTAAGGTCATGAGGCAACAGGTAACATCAAAAAGTTATGTGACAGATTTCAGAAAGGCGACCACAGAGCTTATAGAAACCATCATAGAGGCATGGGGTGCCAAAGACATAACATACTACTTGGTGAGTTCCAAAGATATTTTGTTCAATTTATTTATTTTTAATTGAAATAAAGATCTAATAAGATTCTTCTGCAAATGGGCCCAAAAAAGTGACTTCTAACATATATATTTAAAAATAGGCCCTTTTGAGTTAATATACACTGAAAATAAGATTAAAAAAAAAAACTCATTTCTTTATTCAAATATATGCACGAGTTTGATGATGTGGAAAGTAGATTCTCTTGCCATCTCTCTAGAAGAAGAAGAAGAAAGAGAGAGGCATAGTAAAGCCTAAGAAAAATCCTACTCCAGCCTACTAAAAAGTGCCCTATTAAACACACTTTGTCCCCTTAAACAAGAACAGAATTAAGCTTAATCCCTATAAATTAGAGATCCTTACAAGGCCCATGTAGGGTTCATTTTGTCCCCTTATGTATGTGGGTGTACTTATGGATAGGCCATGCCATCCTAAACAAGTTGGGTTAGGTTCGAATCTTGGCCATTGTAGAAGTTGTTGCATGTAGTAGCTCTTACTATTTTTCTGTCCTAGTTTGTAAGGTTCATAATCCTTCTGTCCTAGTTTGTAAGGTTCATAATCCTTTTGCAATAGTATAAACATGAACTTAAAAAGAGATAATGAATCATAGATGTGCCCTGGATAGGAGATTTGCATTTTCCCATGGAGAATCAAGTTAGAAAGGCAATAAACAATATTTCCCCACATAAAGAATTGACATCTAAATGGCCTTTCAAGCGACATATATGATCTTGAATCCCATCTCACCATTCACAACGCCAATGCATTTTTGCCATTACATTAAATCATGCGTTAAACATATTTGAATGCATGTCATTATAGGAGATTTGTCTTCGTGGCTATGCTATTCTAGTACTTCCTGACGGTCGAGCCATTCGAGAAGTCTAATTGGAGCACATGAAAAAGAGAGGGTGCGCCAAACAAATACGTCGAGAAGAATATCATGAAATCTTTTCAAGTTTCCAAGGTAAAAGCATGTGAACGAATCAAAACCTAGAATATCAAGTTAGAGGAAATGCCTCAAACTTCAAAAAATCTTTCAAAGAAGTGAAATGAAAAGGCACTCTCTCAAGATATGTTTAGATTTCATGATAAATATCACTCACATGTCAATGTGAATATAAAATAGGGTGGTATGGGACACTAGATTTCATATTCAGGTTGATGTAGGAAAGCTGACATGTGTTGATGACACAACATATATACTTTTCTTGGATCCACTCTTTTTCATCACCATTTGTACCTTTTTCTACATTTCATTCAGTTTAATAAGCACTCTTGTATAGGTGTGTGTGAGTGCCACACTAGAGAATAAGTGAGATTCATTCTCCTTTCAGTTTAGAAATCCCACATAGCATGCATTTTTCCCATTTTGTATATAAAGAGGTTACTACCTCTCATTTAGGTTTAACATATTCTAGTACTTCCTAACAGTCATGGTTTTAGATCCAAGAACGTGCACATATGAGGAATGAAGAAGATATATTTTTCTATTACATCGAGCCATTTGAGAAGTCTAATTGGAGCACATGAAAAAGAGAGGGTGCACCAAACAAATACGTCGAGAAGAATATCATGAAAACTTTTCAAGTTTCCAAGGTAAAGGCATCAGATCCTGAGATGATCATGTGAAGGAATCAAAACTAGGTATATCAAGTTAGAGGACATGCCTGAAACTTCAAAAAATCTTTTAAATAAGTGAAATGAAAAGGTACTCTCTCAAGATATGTTTAGAATTCATGATAAATATCACTCACATGTCGATGTGAATATAAAATAGGGTGGTATGGGACACTAGAGTTTATACTCAGATTGATGTAGGAAAGATGGTATGGAACATCGGATCGTGGGATGATAATTATCTTTTAGTCCTAAAAATGTTGAAGTTAGATTTGATCCTCTAGGGAATTTAAACTTCAAAATAGGCATTTAAATTCAAGGAAGATAAAAGCATGATCTCAAGTTACTTCAATATCCAGTAAGTAAGAAGATACAAAGTAAGTAACTTCCATGATCTTCTTTTTTGAATAGGACAAAGACTTGTTCTAATTTGAATTATGAAACACTTCAAGATAAAGTATTGTGGATTCAAAGATATTTGATAAATTTTTGAAGCAGTAGGACTTTGACATTGAAAAGATCCTTTCAACTAAGTCATAGACTAACTAAGTCAAGCACCAAGTTCCTAGTGTAACTTGGTAAATTCAATCCTTTGGCTCAAAATAAACGCACAAGAATTGCATTTCTGGTAGCACTCATAAAAGATTGAACATATGCATGAGCTCAGTCTGAAGTGAAGTATTACTTGACTAGAAAATTCATCAATAGAACCTCAGTCGGTCAATATACTAATGTTGGTTACCCCACTAGTATCTTGTGGTTGGATGATGTTTTAGATTTTCCCTGAATCTTTTTTAGAATCTATTTTATTTCTCTTAAAGATAGGAAAAATTCTTCAAAACCTTGTTGAAACAGATCTTTGAGTAGTTAAAGTCTTTTTTTTTTTTAATATAAAGGAAGTTCAGCCTTAGCCTACTCTCCTGGACTTGAATTAATTAATAGAAAATTACAAGATAAGTTTGGACTAGTGCCCACGGGATCCCCCAAATCCCATAGAGCGAGGGTAGCTTTTACAAAGTTTAGATGGCATTACAAAGAAGGTTAATCACCATCTCAACACCCGCATGCGGGGCCCACATGGGAATAAGCTTATTGTTGATCGAAAGTAGCACTTGATGATGCCTAAAGGGGGGGGATTTCTTACAATTAGTGATCCTTTTGCCAAGGAGGATTAGTGATTTCTCAGTCAACCACTGTTTGGGGGAGACACCAAAGTTACGAGCACATCTTTCCCACCAGATCTTCCATAGGACCTCCCCTCTGATGGCGTTCTAGAGAGTCATGAAGCAATCGATCAATCCTCCCAACAGAGCTTGCTTCCAACTGATATGATTCTGAAGTCTAATTTTCTTTTCGAGCCTACATGGTAGACCTTACAAAGCTTACATGAAGTTATAGAGGAGGTTGATAAACATTGCATCCCCATCATGCGGAGCCCACTTGGTTTTAAGCTTATTGTTGACATACTGTAGCTCTTTGTGATGTCTGAAGGGGGGGGGGGATTTTCTTACAGTTAGCAATTCTTTTGCCGAGAAGGAATAGGGACTTCTCAATCGACCACTCCTTGGGGGTATCACCAAAGTTGTGAGCGCATCTTTCCCGCCAAATCTTCTAAAGAATCTCTCCCCTGATCGCATTCGACAATGCTGAAGAGCAAGCGATCGCTTCACCAATGAGGGATTGCTTCCAATTGATTCGTTCTTAGAGTCCCAGAGAACGACCAAGGACCCTCCATAACCGAAGGGATTTAGGGCAAGCAAAGAATAGGTATTGTTAGCTTTTGCATTGATCCATATTCCTGAGTGTAAAATTTGCCATAGGAGGACCGAATTTTTGTTTTCAATGAGAGGGTGCTACATAGACATAAATTTCATATGCCAACAAAGTCGCATCCAGTTAAGACACCATTTCTTGTTGAGGCTGATGTGAATGTCATTGCAAGCTTCGACATATGAAAGCTTGTAGAGGCGATTACCATTATACCATTTAAGGCCCATTAAGTCCGGAGCATCTTGTCCCATAAGTAGTCAGATTTTAGAGCGGTCCCAAGCATGGCATCTAGTCAATAAAATATTCCATTCCTCATACATGACCGTAGCACTAGGGTCAACGTCCTCAAAGTCCACCCATCTGTTGGTGTCATGTTTCCAGAGGTGCTTCCATTGTTTGAATCCTTTATTCCAGAGTCTCTCAGCACTTAAGACATTCCAAGGCTCCAGGTTTCTCATGCCTTGGATCGAGAACCAAATAGAGTCGTTTTGTCTTATACCTACAGCCCACTTCCAATCATCACTAATTCTGATGTGAGCTTTGAATCTATTCCAACTCAACCACAAGGATCTTACCAGGATCGATCCTTTGGGTGAGACCGAAATCGGAGAGAATAAGAGGGTGAGGATGTTGAGGTTTTTCCATCCAGGGTAGCCCAACAGAGTAATCGCATTTGTGTTTCTGAAAATTAATGTGGCCCAAGAGGAATCTCTGTTGCACCAAGCCTTAATCAGAGTAGTTAAAGTCTTAAGTCATCTAGAATTTGACTCTAATAAATTTCTAGAGTCCAGTACACTCTAGGAAAGAGAAGTAAGGAATCCTATTTTGTCCTGTAGTGACTTTAGACTAAATTTAACAAAAAATTTACTTGGGGTGCCATACTTTCACTTCTATGTACGCTGCCACTTCACATACCTTCACATTTTGCCTTTTAATTCTTCACTTGTGCACCTAAGAGACGGTTCACCTTAACCTTCCAAAACACTTTTAAAAACACTTTGAACCTTAGAGAAAATACAGAAATACCTCTGCAACCTGCAACCCACTTTCTGTAATTTTACCCTTTGCGAACAATTAATTGTGCACTACCTATGCACCTTGACACCTGCACTTCGAACACTTTGACTTTACCCCTATTGACTTTGACCTTGACCTTGACCTTGTGGACTTTGCTTGATTTCACTTTGACCTTTTGACTTTGACTATAGTTGACTTTGACCATTATGACTTTTATGGGCTCAACACCCTTGTGCACACCTTGCACCAAGCTTCTAATAAGGGGAGGGATGGACACCTTCTGTCGACACGCACCTTCAATGGGACTTTGGAACTCTTGCTATTCCTTGCTTCACCTTCTTTGTATACAATCTAAGTAACTCTTCTTGCACCTCACAATGGCTCTCTGTGTCGCACGCACTCTCTCTGAATATCTCTTACTCTCTCTTACTCTAGAATATTCTCACCTTGATTAGTCCTCAAAGAATAATGCCTTGCCTTGATTTGAGTGTCGATTCACGTACGCTCCTAACTGCTAGAGTATCTTGGTGCTCACTTTGATGTCCCAAGATTATCTCCAAAAGTGGGCAGCCAATGAATCCCTGTTTTGTCGTGTAGTGACTTTGGATAAAACGAAAATTTTAATTGGGGGGCTATGCTTTCAGTTTTGTGTACATTGCCACTTCACATACCTTGACATTTTACCTTTTAATTCTTCAAATGTGCACCTAAGAGAGGGTTCACGTGAACCTTCCAAAACACTTTAAAAACACTTTGAACCTTAGAGAAATTACAAAAATACCTTTGCAACCTACAACCATCTTTCTGCAATTATACCCTTTGTGACAATTAACTATGCACTACTTGTTCACCTTGACATCTGAACTTTGAACACTTTGACTTCATCCATGTTGACTTTGACCTTGAACATGTTGGCTTTGATCACTTTGACTTTGACCCTTTGACTCTGACTATGATTGACTTTGACCAATGTGACTTTTATGGGCGCAATAGTTGCCCACCACCTAATGGGCTCTCCGTCCCAAAGAGCTACCAGCCAAACTGTGAGCAGAGATGACACCATGATT
Source organism: Ceratopteris richardii (assembly GCA_020310875.1). Taxonomy (NCBI): domain Eukaryota; kingdom Viridiplantae; phylum Streptophyta; class Polypodiopsida; order Polypodiales; family Pteridaceae; genus Ceratopteris; species Ceratopteris richardii. Next base: position 91,773,129 of record CM035423.1, read on the forward strand.
CCTATGCTGCAAAATCTTCAAAAGGACACTTGAGCAGCTACCAAGTCCACCAGGAGCATTAAAGAACAAACACCAGTGAAAAACCAAAAGGTGGAAATTTTGCATTGAAGAGCAAATGATGGAGAATGAAGGGTAAGAGGATTTTGGAAGGGGGGCTGAGGGGCTGAGAGGGATAGGGTATGGAGGGGTAAGGATGGGTCTTATGAGAAGGCTAAAGGTAGGTCAGGGAGTAGGGTTGTGGGCTATGGAGAGGGTTAAAATGAGAAAATAGTAAAGCTAGAGAGGGTGCAAATGTGAAAATATGAAACATAGGGTAAAATAAAGTGAGAATAAACCATGGGGACACGTGCAAAATGCAAAACATGTGATCAATGTGCACAAAACAAATGGGTTTTTCCCAAAAGTTAGAGAAAAATTGGGAGTTTGGAAAAACTAAGTCAAAAAATGAGTATAGAGGTGCCAAAAGACATGAAAATGACCCCAAGTTTGAAAAAAATAGCCACCCGAGGTGCGACCTAGAGCCAAAGGTATTAGAATTCTTTTTTTTTGGTGGGGCATAAGCGCGTCACGGGGCGCGGGCGCGTCGTGGGGGGCAGGCGTGTCGCAGGACGCGAGGTGCGGTGTTCGAGGGAAGGGGGAGAAGGGGGGGATGTGTCGCGGGGTGGGAGGGGGGATGGCAGGGGCAACGGGGGGGTGGGGGGATGGGGAGAGGTGGACTTTCGGCCTTAGCCTACTCTCTTGGACTTGAATCAATTAAAGAAAAGTACAAGAGAAGGGGACTAGTGCCCACGGGATGCCCCAAATCTTTGTCATGGTATGTTCAGGCATCAAGTTAATGCCAGAACCACCATCTACAATGACTCCTTGAAACTCATGTCCTTTGATAGTGACTATTAAATGAGGACTCTTATAATCTGAGGGGTGCTTTCCCTACAATTTCATCTTTTTGCAGAACAGCAGTCTTTGCCACTAAACTTGTTGTGGAGGCCTCATCAATTATATGCAAGACTTCTAACCTGAATTTCCCATCCATCTTTATTAAATAAAAAATACTAACCTCTTTTTTCATGGTCTTGAGTAGTCTTGAAGCTTTCGATTCCTTAAGAGCATAGGTTCCAATTGACTTAGAAAACTCCTCATGAGCCTTGTTGAATGCGTGTCCAATGGCATCACTCGTACCTATGAGATTTTCCTTTTGCCTTGTATCTGCACATGTGGTGGCTTTTTCTTCAAATGTCTCTTTGTCTTTATTCAATCCATTAATCCTTGATTCTTGAACAATTTCTACTTGAACCTTCCCCTTGCTTCTTGTATGCACTATAAAAGATTCAATTTCTTCTAACTGCACCACCTTGGTAGATGGTGATGGCACATTGACTTGATCTACCATTTCTTCTTTGCGCATAGAAATCATTTGAATGTGGGGCCCAAATGAAGATGCTTGGTTCTTAGGACAACAATTAGTATGGTGGTCTCTAGTCTCTGGGCAGTTCCTGCAAGGAGGGGCATTTTTTGGTAGAGTGCACCTACTTTGGTAATGCCCACATTCTCCACATCTAACACAAATAATTGGCCTCCTTGGCCTATTCCCAAAGTTATCTCTATGTTTAGGGTTGTAATTGTTACCTTGATTAGGTGCAGCTGCCATCACATTAGCTGGTGGTAGGGCTCCTCCTTGTGTTCAATATGTTCTTGCAAGCATTCCTCTTGACTGACATTCATGGGCCCCATGACCAGCTTTCCTGCATAGTTGGCATGCTACACTTAACAAAGGACATTCACTTACTACATGACCCTGCTTGCTACACATGGAACACCATAGCCCACTTTTGATGCCACCCCCTTTGAGTTCTTGCAACTCGTATCGAAGTTGAGCCAGTTCTTTTGCTTGGGCTTCCTCTTCCTTTTGTAGCTTCAATGCTTCAATTTCGCTCCTCAACTGAGTCACAACATTCTCCTCCTCTTTATGGGGCTTATTCCTTTTTAAGCCCTCAAGCTCTTTCCTTAGCTGAATTACTAGATCTTTAGGTTCTTTAGAATAAGGTAGTTGCGAAGAACTTGCTCCATATTGTTGTCTTATTTGTTCCCGTCGTGTAGATGTATTGATGAACTCTTCTATGGAGGATGTTGGCAGCACTAATTCCTTGATTTTACATTGTGTAGCCACTAGAAGTGGTTTAGCTAACCATTTCTTAATAAAGATATCATGTGGAGGATCTGGCAACTTAGACATTAGTGCCTTGGCCCTAGTTACAAACTTTGGTAACGTTTCACCAAGACCTAGTCTCAAGTTTTCTAACTCCTCTATAATTATCTCTATAGTGTTCCCATGCTGGAATTGAGTTTTGAATGCCTCTTTCATTAAATCCCACATGGTGAAATGGTTTTCAGCAAACTAGCTGAACCATTTATCTACTATTCCTTCTAATGTGGCAGGGAAGAGGATAAAAAAGGCACTCTCTTCCCATCAAACCTCTTGTTTTTCATAATGCTAAGAATCTCCTAATGTGCTCAATTGGATCTTCTTGAGCTAAGCCTTTGAAAGATGGAAATTTTATATTTAATCTGGAAATTTAGAGTTTCCAAATCTACCTGACCTGCCATGTTCTTTACTGATGATGTTGACAACACTGGACTGAGGGATCTTCTAACAACCTTCCTTCTTGTCGCTTTGCAAGTGATACTCAATGTTTGAGACCGGGTTGTGGTCATGAGCTGTTCATAATCCTTCTAGGCTGAGATAATTCATAAGAAGATTTACCTCTTAACCCAATGAAGTCGTATTGTAGCACTGTCGGCACTTGAATAATGCTTCTCCCACACTGCAATATTGCTCCTCCTATGCTAAAGCCTCCTTAGGTCCCACCGTGTGTGCCAAATTTTGCTGGGGGATTCTTGTGCAGTATGGGACTTGAGTGTTTGTAGGAGAATGGAGAGTGAGAACAAGAGAATTAATGAAACCAAAAGCTTCTGATCAATTAGGAAGAGAAGAATACAAGCTTATACAAAAGCCAAATGCTCTGTGCAATATGCCAAAGAATAAATAATGCTCATGAAACAAGATTACAAAGTACTTTGAATCTCCCGCCGACCTCTACACCAGACCTCCACCTTTTCCAAGCTTGCCCTTGTGCACACCTTGCACCAAGCTTCCAATAAGGGGAGGGATGGACACCTTCTATCGATGCGCACCTTCAATGGGACTTTGGAACTCTTGTTATTCCTTGTTTCACCTTCTCCGCATACAATCTAAGTCACTCTTCTTGCACCTTGCAATGGCTCTCTATGTCGCACGCACTCTCTCTGAATATCTCGTACTCTGTCTTGCTCAAGAATATGCTCACCTTGCTTAGTCCTCAAAGAATAATGCCTTTCCTTGATTTGAATTCACGTACGCTCCTAACTGCTAGAGTATCTTGGTGCTCACTTTGATGTCCCGAGATTGTCTCCAAAAGTGGGCAGCCAACGAATCCTTGTTTTGTCCTATAATGACTTTAGATAAAACAAAAATTTTAATTTGGGGGCCATACTTTCACTTCTGCGTACGCTGTTGCTTCACATACCTTCACATTTTTCCTTTTAATTCTTCAAATGTGCACCTTAGGAGGGTTCACCTGAACCTTCCAAAACACTTTAAAAACACTTTGAACCTTAGAGAAATTATATGTGCACTACCTATGCACCTTGACACCCGAACTTTGAACACTTTGACTTCACCCATGTTGACTTTGACCTTGAAGATGTTGGCTTTGATTGCTTTGACTTTGACCCTTTGACTATGATTGTGGTTGACTTTGACCAACATGACCCTTATGGGCTCAACAAGAGGGTTCTTCTAAAATTGAGTATTTTTCCAAGTAGATTGGATGCTTTGTAACTATATGGTTATGCACATGTGCTACATAGTTTTTGAAGCAATAAAAAACTTCATTATTATTTGATAAAGTATAGAATAGTCCATCTACTATGGTCATCAGTAAATGATACATAATATCTTGATCTTGCAAATGAAGGTTGTTGACTTGACCCCATACATTTGTATGTACTAAGTCCAATAAGTTGTTGTGGATGTAGCCTTTGTGGTTGAATGGTTTTCTTTGTGCCTTTCCAATATTACATGCATCACATCCATTGATCATGTGTTGCTTTGATATGTTTAACAAGCCTGGAACACTTTGATACCTACAACTATCCTTCAAGGTTCTTTCATTCACATGAGCAAGTCTCTTATGCCACACTTCAAGCTCACTTAGGATTGAGACCCAAAAGTGAATAGAGCTATGTTCTTGCCTTCTCCTACTTCAAAAGTAAAGAGCCTACCATGATTCTCACCTCTCGCTATTTTCTTGAAGCCTTAACATGGATCTTCCACAAAAACTCCATGTTGGGTGAACCTAACTTGCAGGCCTTTTTCAACTATTTGGCCCATCGTTATTAGGTTCTTAGTGATAGTGGTTACATAGAGAACCTTACTTAGAATGTTTTTCTTGCCATTTGAAGCTTTGATATTACAATTCTTCTCCACATTGTGCTTAGTATCATCCCCTGTTTGTACTTCATGTATATGCTTTGGACTTTCCAAGTTAGATAGAAGAGCAATGTCATCTGCAACATGATTTGAAGATCCTGAATCTATGTAGAACAAATGATCATCTTCTTTACCTTCTTTTTGGCTTACATTCATCAAAGCAATGAGTGTTCATGTTATTGATCTTCATAATAATTATTGTAGTCCATTCTCTTATGACCTCTATTGTTATTTTTTAATTTGTGTCCACCTCTAGCTCTATTGCTGCCACATCCACATCTTCCGCTTCCTTCCTGGGTCTTCCGATTGAACCAACGATTTTGAGTGGTGTGGTTGGTCTTATCACAGATGGCACAAGGTTCAATATTCTTTGGTTTTTTCATGATTTGGTAGGCTTTATTCCTTCCTTGCCACTTGCTCTTGCTACAAAGTTGACTTGGGAAGTCTCCTTTTCATCTTCTCGCCTTTCAGCTTCTTGTCCTTCGTATCTGCATATAGAGAATTAGTTCAATTAGCATGACAGAAGTTACCTTCCTTTATGCTATTGTTGGCCTATTGATTGAAGAGTTGTCCAAAAAATATGTTGAAGTCTAGAGTTTGCACATACATGATGAGATCATAAGTTGTGGTGAAAGACTGCCATTTCTTGTCACCTCTAATCCCATTGAGAATTTGCCTCATGATGGCATCTTCTTCAATCAGCTCTCCAATGGAAACAACCTCCTTGACCCTTGTAACAAAGTCTGTGATGGTTTGTTTAGGTGTCTTATTCATCTCGTTGAACTCATTTTAAAGATGGTTTTTCCTTGCCTTGTGCTATTAGAACAGAAAGTCTCTAGGGCATCCTCTAATAAGTGCTATTAGAAAAGAAAGTCCTTTGAGATGTCTTGCATCCTTTAATAAGTGGTAACATAAAATTGGAGATATATTTTAGTATGTATGACCTTGGTTGAGAATCCCTTGCACACCAAAGTGTGAGCTTATCACTCTCCTCTTGTGTAGGTCCTCCTTTAGATCTTGGAGTAGGCATAGCTTCATCGTCTGCTACAATTCCATAAAGATTTCTACCTTGCAAATAGGCCTCCATTCTCATTTGCCAAGACACATAGTTTCTATCAAGCTTTTCAATCCTTGAGGGAAAGCCATCACCCATCTTGATCTAGCTCTAATACCACTAAGAAAACATGGAGAAGCTTGTAGGAGGTAGAAAAGTGAGTTGTGAAATTACAAAGTTCGGTCCAGCCAACCAGCATAGGACCAACCTTTGCGCTTATGGAGACTCAAACTGACCTTATAGGCATGTGATAAGTGTAATAAAATCTACTATGTACTTTGGAGCATCAAAGAGAAAAAGTGATATAAAGCAGATACGTTTGAACATTGACTAGCTCAAAAACTTGCTATCTTTGGATGGAACAAATAACTTCGAATGCTCATAGCAGCCAACATGATTACAATTGGAAACAATGCTTTTGGAGCAATGCCACACATAGGGTTGAGTTTTAAAAATGCAAAAGATTACAAGTACTAACCAAAATATGCTTATGGAATGAACTTGACACTCAATAGTGTTACCTCGTATTTTTCAAGGTTACACAGAGATAGACCCCGAGATAGAAAAACTAAAATTTTGCCAAATTTACTACACAAAAATGCTTTGAGAATTTTTTTCATAGCCAAGATAGTAATACCTTTCCAAAGAATATTGACTCATCTAGTTTAGAGATCTGCAGAGAGAGTGGCATCCTTTGCAAGTTTACTATTGTTGAAGAAGATGATGCAGAGAAATGGAGCAAGACAATGATGGCCAGAAGTGTATGTATATTGCTTCTATGTAACGTGAAAGTAATTAAAAGTCTTTATATAGACCCTTGAAGTGCTCAAAGACTTCTAAAAGGAGATTATGAATTCCAATGAAGGCACGATAAGTTATTGAAGAGAGTTAATTCATATTCCTACAATGTAGGAAAAATGAAGATCTAATTTGATCTACTTTTAAGTGATTGATTGATTCATTGATTGTCAAGCTCAACCACCTCAAATGAATGAAATTTGAGCTCCCCTTTTCTCCTTTTATATGTGTAGAACTCTAGGTTTTTACATTGGTAAATTACCATAAAATAAACTTTAGAAAAAAACATAATAAGTAAGCATAAATAAAAGAACTCTTCAATGGATATTTTTTTGACATAATCCAAAGGATAGCTTTTTAATGTAGATCAAATGCACCTCAAGCATAGTGTACGATTGATGTTACAATAGATCTCCCTCAAGCGAAAGTATGCTTGAGTGTTCATTCTCTAATAGGTTGAATAATTCCCATTGATTTAAATCTGCAAAGCTTTATTCCATTAAGTGCCTTTGCATCATATCCACCACTTTCTTTTCACTTGTAAAAAAAGAAATATCAATATCCTTTTCCATGGCCTTCTCCGTGATGAAGTGGTAATGAACCTCTATGTGTTTGGGTCTTGCATGGAAAATAGGGTTTGCTGCTAGATGCATGGAGCTTACATTATCTCAAAATATGTGAGGTTTGGAACTCACAAGTCCTAAATCTATATACAATGCTTTTAACCATATTGCCTCTTGAGTTTGTATGGTCAAACCTCTATACTCTCCTTCAGTTGAGGATAAAACAACTCTTGGATGCTTCTTGGAACTCCATGACACTAGCTTTGAACGTGCAAATGCTAAGTAACCAGAGGTACTTCTTCTATCATCCTTAACTCCTGCCAATCTACATCCGAATACATCCAAATCTGAGTAAGGATTGAATATACCTTAATTGATTGTAGCTTTGAGGTACTTAAGTACTCTCTTAGTTGCATCCATGTATGATCTTCTTGGCGAGTGCATGAATTGACTTAGCACTCCTACACTATATGAGATGTCTCCCCTTCTATGAGTAACATATATCAAGCTACCTACCAAGCTTTGATACTCTTTAATGTCTTCAATTTTCTCACTTTCATAAACACTATGTTTGTGGTTCATCTCCAAAGGTGTACTTGCAAGTTTAGTGTTCTCCATTTTCAGCTTAAGAAGTAGATCCTAAATGTATCTCCTCTAAGTCTCAACGTAGGTTTTGTAGTCAACTTTTATCAAAGGATCAATACTCTCTAACATGTGCAGTGCAAAACTGTCATTTCTGATAAATTTGATACTTGCACTAAGTGCAAGGACATGGCGTTCTCTCCTTCGGATCCAAACTAGCCATGTGATACAATAAGAACATTGTAGAACATTTGATTTTTTATTATACCTAAAAACCATAATCCTAAAGACTTAAACCTGAAATATGTATAGATTTAATTATATATTTTATTTTTTTCTTTTCTTTTTATTATTCATACTAAAACGTAAAAGCCTAAAGACTTAAAAAACCTAAAACCCTAATCCTCAAGACCTAGGCCTATTTTTTATAGATTTAATTATGTATATATGTGAGTGTGTGTGTGTATTTGTAATATGTTATAATCCTAAAATTGTATTTTTTATATATATTGAAAATCCTAAAGACCTATTTTCTATATATCATAAAAAGCCTAAAAACCCTAAAACATATATATATATATATATATATATATATATATATATATATATATATATATATATATATATATATATATATATATATATATATATATATATATGTGTGTGTGTGTGTGTGTGCTATATATGTGTGTATGTGTGTATGCATGTATAAACACCTTAAAAACCCTAATCCTATTTTATATATATATTTGATTGTATGTTATATTTTTTTCTTATTTTTCATAAATATATGTTTATATATGTTAATATTAATATGAAACTCTATTTTTCATATAATTAATTATATATATTGAAGTTTATTAAAAAACCTTAAAATCCTATTTTTATATATTAATTATATATATTTAATTTGATAAAAACCTTAACATCCAATTTTGAAATATTTAATTTTATATAGTTAATTTGATAAAAAACATTAAAATCTTATTTTTATATATTTAATCTTATATATTTAATTTATTAAATTAAAATACTATCTCTTTTCATATTTCTTTATCGATACAATTATCCTTTTTTTAGATATATTTATTTTTATATTTTGATTTTTTTTATTTTTTCTTTATTTTTTCCTTATATAAATTTAGTTGAATTATATGTATGTAAAAACCCTAAAACCCTAATCCTAAAGAGCTAGACCTAAGATATGTATATGTGTGTATGCATGTGTATATACATGTATATATGTATATCTATTATATGTGTTTGTGTGTATATATGTTATGCATGTGTCAAACCCTAAAACCCTAATCCTAAAAACCTGTACCTAAAATATGTATATTTGTGTATGCATGTGTATATACATGTATATATGTATATGTATTATATGTGTATGTGTGTATATATGTTATGCAGGTAAAGAAACCCTAAAACCCTAATCATAAAGACCTAGACCTAAAACATGTATATGTGTGTATGTATGTGTATATATATGTGTATGTATATATATATACACACACACACACACATACATACATACATATACACACACACATATATATATATATATATATATATACATACATACTAGACCTAAAACATGTATATGTGTGTATGCATGTGTATATATATGTGTATGTATATATATATACACACCACACATACATACATACATACATACATACAGGTATGCTCACAAAAATTCTTGTGATTCTGATACTGCAAATGGGGGAGTGTCGACGGCACCCTAAATGAAGCGACGACCTGCTCTGATACCAATTGTTGGAATTAGACGTCTGCAAAAGCATGTGAAAAGCACAAGGAAGAAGAAGAAGCTTGGAGCACAACACACAATACTGAATGTAGTACTAGAGAATGTACAAAGATTAGTAGCCCATGAGGGCAATAGGCATATATACAAGCCGGGGGAAAAAACCTCCTAAAGAGGGAAAAAAGTGCCCCAGCGGTCCTAGTGTGTTCACACATCACTACCTAAATATATCAATAGAAATTCCCTATTATTCAATGTGAATTTGATAGTATTGTTTCACTCTTTGGCTTACTTTTTCTTGCAATCCATTAAGACACGAACCTTCGTTTTGCAATAGAAATATCTTCCAATGAAATTCTTCTTTGGATTCTTCTTTGGACTATCAAAAGAGCCTTTTTTCTTTGCATTTGCTAAAGACGTTCCATCATTTGAAACTTTCATATTCCAAATGCAATCTGAAGGGTACTTGACACTAGATAAAATGGACTAGAAGTCGCTTCTATAAAGATGAATGTCTATTAAAAATATATTTCTAAGATATGACTATATGGGATGGATATAGTTTTTAGTTGACTACTACGACCCACACAATCAATGGAGATCATTTTCAATTGACTACTAGCACCCACACAATCAATGGAGATCATTTTTAATTGACTAAAAGCACCCATGCAATCAATGGGGATCATTTTTAATTGACACATAGCGCCCACACAATCAATGGAGATCATTTTTAATTGACTACTAGCACCCAAATTTCATAATGAAAACAAAAAACTGCGAATAATAATGAAAAGGAAAAAACTTGGAGTATGTGACACTCCAACCATTTGTAAGATGAAGCTCCCAATGCATTACCAAGGGGTTTTGTAATGATAGATAGATTTATTATTATAGTTTTTCAAGACAAAATTCACATGTTCGAAAGGGTAATAAAATATGCATGCCAAAATTTTGCATCTAAAATAGCCTAAAAATATTAAAATGCATATGCTAAATCATTCAGAGATTCCATAATTTGTTATCTTGTGCAACCCATTGCATACCATTCTAGAGCCAATGATTTTCTTACCATCATGGAGATCATGAATAGTATATTTATCATCAATAAGTTGCACTACTAATGCAATGTCGGCTAATACTGGCACTAACAATAGATTCGTTTTTATCCTTGGTACATAAAAACATCTCAATACATGAATATGCTTCCATTTGTAGTAGTAAGAATAATCTCTACAACTCCTATAATAGGACAAGTGGATTTGTTAGCACATGTGATAGTATTCCTTGTAGGAGAAGGCTCAGATGAAGTGAAGAAACTACACTCCACTATAATATGTTTGGTTGCATCACTATCAAAATACCAAACGTTTGATTCCATTGTAGAAAAACCTTGCTCATGAGAAGTTGGATCATCATTGCAATGATAGGTAAATGCCCATTCTTCATTCTAAATAAGATTAGCATACACTACAACATATGAGGGGCATACCGATGCTGCCTATACTAACGATCACGCCCTGTGACTGTATAAACGTTGGAAAAATGTAATTAAGCATATCGACAGTCACTTGACTGTCGGTATGACCGTTTAAAATGGATTGTGAGGATGTTTCATGACCATTGGTTTGTGCATCAGTATAGGCGTCGATATAGGCGTTGGTATAACCATCAGTATGAGTGTCGGCAAATTTATTGGAAATTACCAATGCTCATACCAACGGCTATACCGAGGCCATGTTTTAAACATGTTGGGAACTCGAGAGCAAAAATCAACATTTTGCGCATGTTTGACACTGAGTACTACTTGCTTCTATCGAACTTGCATGCGCGAACCGAATTGTGACCTACATTGTCTTGTGCACACACACACACACACACACACACACACACAGATCTCTCTCTCTCTACACACACACTCTCTCTAGATCTTGCATCTTGGTAAGTGGTGCACGTAGTCTTACCCTTTGTCTTTCTCTATGCTTAATGTTTTATAATTTTTCTTCTCTTTGATTTTGTAGAAGTTTTTTGGCGTCAATTCTTTGGAATTTGATGATTCTTCTCTTCCAAAAGAGGGACATAACTGTAAGTGATTGTTGTATTCTCTATTGATAGAAAGAGAGAGAGAGATAGAGAGAGAAAGAGAGATAGAGAAAGATAGAGAGATGAAAGAGAGGAAGATAGAGAAAGAAATAAAGAGAGATGAAAGAGAGAAAGATAGAGAGAGATGAAGAGAGATGAAAAGACAAAGATAGAGAGAGAGATAAAGAGCCAGAAATATAGAAATACAAACACACACACACACTCATACACACATGCATATACACATGCACATATACACACATGCATACACATACATATGCATACATACATGCACACATATACACACATACATGCATATATACACACACATGTACACACATGCATACATACACACACACGTACACACATGCATACATACACACACACATATACACACATGCATACATACACACATATACACACACACACACATATACATACATGCATACATACACACACATATACATTTACACACATGCATACATACACACACACATACACACACATGCATACATACACACACACATGCATACATACACACACACATACATACATACACACACATGTACACACATGCATGCATACACACACACATGTACACACATGCATACATTCACACATAAACACACATGCGTGCATACATACACACACATGTACACACATGCATACATACACACACACACATGTACACATGCATACATACACACACACATGCATATACAAACATGCATACATACACACACATATACACGCACACACATACATACACACACATATACACACATGCATACATACACACACATACACATATACGCACATGCATACATACACACACACACATACACACACATGTACACACATGCATACATACACACACACATGTACACACATGCATACATACACACACACATATACACACATGCATACATATACATTTGCATACATACATACACACATATAAACACAGGAAAATTAAATATATAAAATGAATTAGGGTTTTTAGGTTGTTTACACATCCATACACATGCATACATAAATACACACACACATATACACGCATGTATATATACACACATATATATACACACATATATACACACACACATATACACACATGCAAACATACACATACACATATACACACACATATACGATTTCAATATAGATAAATAAATATGAAAATAGCTAGTGTTTTAATTAAATATATAAAATCAAGATTTTAAGGGTTTTTTCACATCAAATATACGAAAGTAGGATTAGGGTTTTTAGACTATTTACATATGCATGCACATATACTCATACATATATACACACACACACACACATATATATATATATATATATATATATATATATATATATATATGTATATATATATATATATATATATATATATATATATATATATATATATATATATATATATATATATATATATATATATATATATATATATATATATATATATATATATATACACATACACATATATATACACATGCATACACACATATAAATGTTTTAGGTCTAGGTCTTTACGATTAGGGTTTTAGGGTTTTTACACATGCATAACATATAGACACACGTAGACATATAACACATACATATAATACATACATATATATATATATATATATATATATATATATATATATATATATATATATATATATATATATATATATATATATATATATACACATGCATACACACATATACATATTTTAGGTCTAGCTCTTTAGGATTAGGGTTTAGGGTTTTTACATACATATAATTCAATTAAATTTATATGAGGAAAAAATAAAGAAACAAATCAAAACATATAAATAAATATATACATAAAATAGGATAATATATATATATATATAGATATATATATATACACATGCATACACACATATACATATTTTAGGTCTAGCTCTTTAGGATTAGGGTTTAGGGTTTTTACATACATATAATTCAATTAAATTTATATGAGGAAAAAATAAAGAAACAAATCAAAACATATAAATAAATATATACATAAAATAGGATAATTGTATAGATGAATAAACATGAAAAGAGCTAGTGTTTTAAATAAATTAATTAAATATATATAATTAAATATTTAAAAATAGGAGTTTAAGTTTTTTTATCAAATTAAATATATATGCACGTACACATACACATACACATATACATATATACATATACATATATATATATATATATATATATATATATATATATATATATATATATATATATATATATATATATATATATATATATATATATATATATATATATATATATATATATATATATTCTTTAGTCACGGGCCATGGCTGAAAGTAGTGATGTATTCCGTTTGTTTGCTTTGGAGGATACGTTGCATGGTACCAACTACCCATTACGGGCTTATATGATGCGACATGTGCTGGTTGCAAAAGGGCTGTGGAACATTGTGCAGGGTGTCGAAAAACGTCTTATCACACCTGCAATTGTTACAACTGCAGGTACTGAAGCTGATGTAGAAGGTGTTGAAGATGATGATATTCTGCATATTCCTATTCGTGTTGCGGTTTCTGCTACACCTACTACAGAGCAGATTCATAGGGATGGCATAGATGCCCAAGCACATGCATTGATAGCTTTGTCTGTCAGAGATGCCATTATTCCTCACATTCGCTCTTGCAGAACAGCTAAGGATGCTTGGGATACACTTACCATATTACCAAGTGAGGAATGAGGCTCGTGTTGCTTACCTCTGAAAATAGTTGGAGAGTGAGCACATGAATGAAGGTGATTCTATGGATATTTTCCTAATGAAGATCAAAGACTTGAAGTAACAATTTATTTTTGCTGATGAGGTTATACCAGATAGCTTACTTGTGTAGACCGTTCTGAATGGTCTTGCTAATTCATATTAGATTTTTGCTTCTACTCTTCGGTTGATTATGAAAGGCAATCCAAATGCCTTATCATTTGAGGAGTTAGTCTCTGATCAATTGCAGGAAGATCAGTCCAGGCAGAACAGGTCCATTAAGCGAGTTGCAGATCAAGCTTTCCTCGCTAGTCAAAAGGGCAAAGGAAAATGGAGCTCTTCAACTAGTAAGCAGAAATCTGCTAATTCTGCACATTTGAAGAAGGAAGATAAAGATGAGAAGAAATCAGAAAAGCAGAAATTGTTTTGTAAGTGCTATAAAGGGAATGATCATATCATAAAGAACTGTCCAAAACTGGCTGCTTAAGAGGCAAAGAAGAAAGAGGCTGGAATGGTTGTTGCAGAGGCCTCTACACCAAAAAGAGAGTCTGCTAATCTTGTGTAGGAAGAAGAATGGGCATTTACTAGTGTCTGCAATTGTGACCCATCTTCTCATGAGCAATGCATGTCTGCAGTAGACTCAGATGTTTGGTATTTTGATAGTGGGGCGACCAAACATATTACCTCGCAGCGTAGTTTCTTTTCTTCACTCGAGTCTGCCCCTACAAGGAATACTGTTACATGCCCCAAAAACTCCTCTTATCCTGTTATGCGAGTTGGTAAGATTATTTTGACTACTGTTGATGGTAGTTCTTTCACTTTATCAGATGCTTTATTTATGCCAGGGATCAAGAAGAACCTGTTATCAGTTTCTGCATTAGCCAAGATTGGCTTGGTTGTGAAATTTGTTGATGACAGGTGCACAGTTCATGATCCATCAAATGGTGTTGTGATTATTGCTTCTGGCATTTTATGTCATGGGCAGTATAAGCTCATAGACTATGAAAGATCTGTAAATGATTTGGCATGTGCAGTAAATGATTCTTAGGCTATGTCAGATGCAAAGCTTTGGCATGCATGCTTTGGTCATTTGAATTATGCTAGTTTGCTATGCCTATAGAAATTTGAAATGGTGTCCTCTTTGCCCAAACTTGAGGCACCTAGAAAACATGTTTGTAAAGGCTGTATTTTGGGCAAAATGCAGCGTTCTTCCTTTCCAAAAGATGGTTCAGTTCGGGCTACTCAGAGATTGTAGCTTGTACATAGTGATGTCTATGGTCCTATGGAGACACCTTCTTTTGGGAATTATCTTTACTTCGTGGCTTTCATCGATTATTTCTCCAACATGCATGGTTATATCCATTGAAGGCAAAGTTCCAAGTGTTCAAGTGCAAATAGTTTTTGGTTTTGGCTGAAAATCTATGAGCATGTAAAAATGGGCACCCTCCGTTCTGATCGAGGGGGGGAATATATGTCTTTAGATTTTAATGCATTTCTGGCTAAACATGGGATAAAACACCAGTGTACAGTGCCGTATACACCTCAACAAAATGGAGTTGTTGAACGAAAGAACATGTCACTCATGGAGATGGCAAGGTGTATAGTCAAGAGTCAGGCTTTACCACATAGTTTCTGGCTTGAGGCTGTCATGTGTGCAACATATGTTCTGAACATGTGTCCGACTAAAGCGTTGCAGTCTATCACTCCATATGAGGCTTGGCATTCGCAAGCCATCTGTTGCTCATCTGCGTGTTTTTGGTTGTTTGCCATATGCATTAGTGCCTCAAAAACATCACAAAAAATTGGATGATAAAGCAGTAAAATGTATTTTTGTTGGGTACAATTCTAATAGTAAAGGCTATCATCTGTATCGTCCACAGACTAACACATTCTGGTTAGCTATGATGTTGTTTTTGTGGAAGATGCTATTCAGCCAACTTAAGGCATATGATCCGTCTCTTTTATTGCTACCAATGGTTCTAAGAGAAAAATCTCTGATGTTTGTTGGAGTTTGAGGTTTTTGAAAGCACACAAACAACACAAGGAGGAAGAAGAAGCTTGGAGCACAACACAACACTGAATGAATTACAAAATGAATTTACAAAAGATCAATAACTCATTAGGGTTATATGCATATATACAAGCTGAGGGGAAAAATATCCTAAAAGCAATTTCCTCGATATTCCTAAGTGTTTTCACACACATCACTACCGAGATATATCAACAAACCCCCCCTGAGTGATATGATGAGCAAGGAGTTGGCACTCATGTATAAGGAAGTGTCAAGCTATGTGGAAACAAATAATGGCAATAGATTTGTTATCTTGAAGGCCAAAATGTTGTAATAATGTGTCAATATATATTTTTTGAGACAAAGTTAATCCCCCATCAATTCACAAAAAGTGAATGCCCAAATTATGATGCAATGCCCCAAATGTGACATCTCAAAAGATGCATGAAAATCAGCCTTAATTTAGCTATATGATTCATATTAGGACTAATGTTCTCCATGTCATCAACATACACAACAATGATCAGAAGTACATCATATGCACTAGTGCTCTAGGAATATTCTCAAAAGCATGTGCAATCAAGCAGGCATGTATCGTTTCATACCATGGATGTGGTGATTGCTTCAAACCATATAATGCCTTTTTCAACTTTCACAATTTGTTTTGATGCCCTTTCTATACAAAACTAGGGGGCTGAAATACATACACTTCTTCATGTAAGTCACCATTCAAAAATGAAGTTTTAATATGCAAATGATGTACATTGCAAGCATGATGAGCTACAATTACACAGATGTTATGAATGGTGGTCATTTGGCAATGGGTGCAAAGGTTGCATCAAAATCGATGCCTCTCTCTTGAGCACAACCTTTTGCAACAAGCCTAGCCTTATACCTATCAATTGTTCCATCGGGCTCACACTTCAGCTTTTATACCCAATTAGTGCCAATGGTATTTTTCGTGGAGTGAAATCACATAAAGACAAGGTATTATTCTTCATAATAGCATCATATTTTGATTCAATAGAAGCTATTCATTTTTTTTTTTGATTTTGTGCTTCATCAAAAGAGATAGACTTATTCTCCTCACAAAGACTCGAGGTAGCCATTGCATACCAATCTGATGCAAAGCAAGCACTATGAGAGCTTGAACAAGTATGATATGATAGAGATGCATTTAATTTTCTATCTCTCAAAGTCTGCACCAACGATTTAGGCATAGTTTTTGCCTCCTCTATATGACCCCTATCATCAACAAGTACATCATGCAAATCTACATAAAAAATGGAATGATCTAAATCATTATGTGGACTTTGTAAAGGCTAAGAAATTGCCTCATTTGGATAAGCAGTTGACTATGCACCTATAAAAAGAGGCAACAAAGTTTCATACACATCTCTAGAGCTAACTAAAGTCTCCTTGGTACATGAAAGTAATGGCTAAATTGCATCTTCCATAAAAAAATATCATGGCTAACCAAAATGCATTTACTATGTGGATGATATATATGATAGCCTTTGGGATTAGAACTCTTCCCAACGAAATACATTTCACTAGTTTATCATCCAATTTCTTGTGTTGTTGTTCTAACACTAGTGCATATGCAAGACAACCAAAGACATAGAGATGAGCAACAGATGGATTGCAACCATGGCAAGCGTCATATGCAATGATAGATCACAGTGCTTTGGTGGGGTACCTATTAAGTACATATGTTGCATAGATAACAATCTCAAGCTAGAAGCTATGTGCTAAAGCCTAACTTTTAACCATACAACTCGCCATCCCCATGAGAGACATGTTTTTTCTTTCATCAAATCCATTTTTTTGAGGTATATACAACATTCTATGCTAATATATTTTACCACAATTAGTAAAGAAAGCATTAAAATGAGAATATATGTATTCCCCTCCCCGGATGATAATAGAGGGTGCCTAATTTACATGCAGATATATTTACAAGCAAAACTAGATATCCTTTGAAGCACATAAACACTTTAGAATTTGTTTCAATGGATACACCCATGCATGCTTAGAGAAATTATCACTATGAACAAGCTACAATTTATGAGTAGCTCAAAATCAACCATCTTTTAAGAAGGAGAATAATTGCATTTATCCCATATATATCCTTCAAAACCATGTTTCCCATATATTGTTCGAGGTCTACAAAAGCACGCAAATAGCACAAGGAAGAAGAAGAATCTTGGACCACAACACACAATATTGAATGTATTACCACTAGAATGTACAAAGATTAGTGACCCATTAGGGTTATAGGCATATATACAAGCCGCGATAAAAAAAAAACCTCTTAAAGAGGGAAAAATGTGCCCTGGTTGTCCTAGAGTGTTTACACACATCACTACCTATATATATCAACAAATCTCCCTGGGACTGATTGAGTGAACAAGGATTGGCACTCATGTATAAGGAAGTGCTAAGATATGTGGAATCAATCCGCAAAAGGTAGTAAGCCCAAAGCTTTGCAAAAAGCTTCAAACTTCTCCCTAGGTAGAGCCTTTGTGAAAAGAATTGCAATGTTCACCTATGTGGACACATATGCCAAATCGATCTCTGAGTGTCAGTGAAGACGGTGGTGGCAGAAGACTGACGAACACCCAAATCAGCCATAAGGCATCTGAGCCACACATACTCAACAATCACTATGAAAGTTGCCCTATACTAAGCCTCACAAATCAAAGTGGCCATAGTAGGCTACTTTTTACTCAACCAAGATATACATGAGCTACCAAGCATGAAGCAAAAGCCACTAGTGGACACAAAAGTGTCATAGAAACCAACCTTGTAAGAGTAAAAAAGAGCATGTAAATCTGGCAGTAGTGATCCCCCCTTAGGATAAAACAATCCAAATAGTTGGGTACCATTCAAGTAGCAGAAGATGTGTTTAACTACCTACCAATGCTTGACACCTGGGCAATGCATAAACTTGCTCATCTGTGAGACAACAAAATGAATATTTGGCAGAGTAATGCATAAGTAAATCAAGCATCCAATAGCCTACTGATAGAGAACAACATCAAATGCATCTCTAGCATCATGAAGATTCAATCGTAAACTTGTCTCCATAGGAGTGGGAATAGGTTTGTAGTCTTCAAGGCCAAAATGCTACAATAATGTGTCCATACATTTTGTTTGACACAAAGCTATTCTGCCATCAATTTGCATAAATTGAATTCCCAAATAATGATGCAAATGCCCCAAATCTGCCATCTCAAATGAGGCATGCAGATCAGCCTTAAAATCTTAGTTTTGACCCAAATCTTGATAGGGAATTTTGTGTCTGATATTTTTGATAGTGAAATGAATTTCTTGATTTGACATTCTACATGATTTTGGACCCCATGGATCATTTGCTAATAGGTACTAGACTAGTATGCAGGTGGTTATTGTTCACATACAATCAGCCACATCTAGCTATCAATGGAAGACCCCACCTCTCCATTGGCCTATTAATATATGACTTCCACACTAGCCTAGACATTGAGTTGACTAAAGCAAGATACCTCTACATTTTAATCACCCATCTAGATTTGTGGAGATCTTCATTTAAGCCCTACTTTGAGAGAATATGGTATACAACTCCATCATCTTTGTTCTTGTTTTTAGTAATGTGCTTTTCAAATTCTAATATCTCTACCATCATCTTTGTCAGTGCTTTTGTTTTTTCTTTGAATAATTCCTTTCTTATAGTGTGTTGACCCTATCATATTATAGAGACTTATAATATTTTGAAATTTAGTTTGTGCCTAGGTCCTAGGGCTTACAAAGGGTGGATAAGTTTGCAAAAGGAAAAACAAAATCCTCTCATTTGGTCTTCGCTCAAAGAGATTTTGAAGAAAGAGTTCTTCCTAATAATTATAAAGAAAAAAACTACAAAGAATTGGACTAGAATTTATCTCGTATTATTCGAATGTTGTGAAATCATTTTGAAACTGAGAGGCTTGGATGTGTTTGGCAAAGTTTGAGCATTTATGCATGCGTAGGATCAATTCCTAGCATAAGAAGTTAAACTTTAAAAATTTCCATTAAAATGAAACACATTTATGAGGACAATTCTAGATTGGACACATATATGCATGAATATATAGTGGAACCACAAAATTTTGGTAAACATACATGAAAGACTATAAATAAAGATAGATCTTCCAAAAAGCACTGTTTCTTGAAGGCCAACCCGCTTCAAATCAACCATGAAAGAGCAAAAAGAGAAAATCTTTTCTTAAATTTTATTCTTTACAAAATATATTAGAAAATTTCCCTCCAAGGTTGAATCTAAAAGCACTAATGCAGATAAAGGAAAAAGGAAGCATCAATTCCATCTCATTCAAACCTTGGAATTAGGTAAAAGATGTGTCTATAAGAAGTTAGAAGTGCTTCATTTTGACAATATCCATCAACTCCATTTGACTAACAACATGTGGTCTCTATTGGAGTTTGTGGATTGGGAAAACACACAAAAAAGCATGAGGAAGAATAATGTGAGGAGCACAACACAAACAATATTCCTAATTTTAGAATAGAAGAAAATAAGTAGCCCTTTAGGGTTGTGGATGTACATATAAGCAAAGGGAAAAACCTCATAAAGATGGAGAAACAGTGCCTTGTCATTTCTAAGTGTGTTCGAACACACCTCTACCAAATTAATATTCTAACGCTCTCTAGTTTATAACTTCTAGCCTTGTTCATTACCATTTTCTTTAATAGTGAAATATCAAAGTTAGTGATAGCCAAAGTGATCCTCAGAAGAATTGCTAGTGTTAGTGAGAAAACTATCCTATTTTAATTTTGCAAGTGAATGTCTATTCCTTTTGAGGAAATGTGCATCACTAAACACATCATGAGATTTAATGTGCCAAATGCATGTCCTTGTACTGTGGCCCTACTGTGCTTTCTCTTAGTTCATTCAGCTCATTATGTGTGCAAGAAGTACAATGCTTTTCTAGCTTGACTTTAATAAGCATTCTTTGGTCTCGATGCTTGTTGCTAGTTTGTTCGGTGTTGAATTGTGGTCCTTTTGGCTTCATATCCATTGGTCATATTTCTTTGGATTCACCCCTCCATATAAGATTATTCTTTTGCCATGTTGTTTTCCTGGGCGATCTCTTGTTGGTTGGAGTCCTTTGTTAATGACTATTGATATATTTAGGTAGTGATGTGTGTGAACACTCTAGGACTGCCGGGGCACTTTTTTCCCTCTTTAGGAGGTTTTTTTCCCCCGGCTTGTATATACGCCTATTGCCCTAATGGGCTACTTATCTTTGTACATTCTCTAGTAATACATTCAGTATTGTGTGTTTGTGCTCCAAGCTTCTTCTTCTTCCTTGTGCTGTTCGCGTGCTTCCGCAGACGTCTATCTCCAACAATTGGTATCAGAGCAGGTCGTCGCTTCTTCTAGGGCGCCGTTGACACTCCTCCATTTGCAGTCTCAGATTCGCACGAAATTTGGTGAGCATACTCAGGGTGTTTTCGAGATGAAAACGGCTTCGTTTTGTGTGCGAAAATCGCGTCTGAGCTCGTTTCGGCCTCCGAACGCACTATCGCAGCGCTTATGCAGGCTATTTCGTCCTTTTGTGCCAAAGGTATATACCAGTTTCTGTTCGTCAGTTTAAGCGTCTCAAAGTCTGCTACATGTCTAGCAGAACTCGTCTAGGCAGTTCCGTTCAACTTTTTGAGATACAGTCAATTTTCTGCATCAAGGTATTTTAGTCACCGGTCATGGCTGAAAGCAGTGATGTATTCCGTATGTTGGCTGTTGAGGATAAGTTGGATGGTACCAACTACCCATTATGGGCTTATATGATGCGACATGTACTGGTTGCAAAAGGACTGTGGAACATTGTGCAGGGTGTTGAAAGACGTCCTGTTACACCTGCGACTACATGTACTACAAATGCAAGTGCTGGAGATGTTGGAGCTGATGAAGATGGTGTCGAAGATGATATTCCGCAGATTCCTGTTCGTGCTGCTGTTTCTGTTGCACCTACAGCAGAGCAGA
Source organism: Ceratopteris richardii (assembly GCA_020310875.1). Lineage (NCBI taxonomy): Eukaryota > Viridiplantae > Streptophyta > Polypodiopsida > Polypodiales > Pteridaceae > Ceratopteris > Ceratopteris richardii. The sequence continues at coordinate 91,795,280 of CM035423.1, forward strand.
TTTGTTGGGATGGCAGAGATGCCCAGGCACATGCATTGATAGCTTTGTTTGTCAAACGTGCCATTATTCCTCACATTCACTCTTGCAGAACAGCAAAGGATGCTTGGGATACACTTACCACTTTGTACCAGGCTAGGAATGAGGCTCGTGTTGCTTACCTCCGAAAACAGTTGGAGAGTAAGCACATGAATGAAGGTGATTCTATGGACATTTTTCTCACAAAGATCAAAGACCTGAAGGAACAATTGATTTCTGCTGATGAGGTTATACCAGATATACTCACTTGTGCAGACCGTTCTGAATGGTCTTCCTGATTCATATCAGAGTTTTGCCTCTACTCTTCGGTTGATGATGAAAGGCAATCCGAATGCCTTGTCAGTTGAGGAATTAGTCTCTATTCTGTTGCAGGAAGATCAGTCCAGGCAGAACAGGTCCATTATGCGTGTTGCAGATCAAGCTTTCCTGGCTAGTGAGAAGGGCAAAGGAAAATGGAGCTCTTCTACTAGTAAGCAGAAATCTGCAAATGCTGCATAATCGAAGAACTAGGATAAAGATGAGAAGAAATCAGAAAAGCAGAAATTGTTCTGCAAGTACTGTAAAGGAAATGATCATATTATAAAGAACTGTCCAAAAGTGGCTGCTAAAGAGGCAAAGAAGAAAGAGGCTGGAATGGTTGTTGCAGAGGCCTCTACACCAAAAACAGAGTCTGCAAATCTTGTGCAGGAAGAAGAATGGGCGTTTACTACTTTCTGCAGTTTTGACCCATCTTCTCATGATCAGTGCATGTCTGCAGTAGACTCAGATGTTTGGTACTTTGACAGTGGGGCGACCAAACATATTACCTCGCAACGCAGTTTCTTCTCTTCACTCGAGCCTGCCCCTACAGGGAACACTGTCACATGCGCCAATAACTCCTCTTATCCTGTTATGGGAGTTGGTAAGATCATTCTGACTACTACTGATGGTAGTTCTTTCACTTTGTTAGATGCTTTATTTGTGCCAGGGATCAAAAAGAACCTGTTATCAGTTTCTGCATTAGCCAAGATTGGCTTGGTTGTGAAATTCATTGATGACAGGTGTACAGTCCATGATCTCTCAAATGGTGATGTGATTATTGCTTCTGGCATTTTTATGTCGTGGGCTGTATAAGCTCATAGACTATGAAAGATCTGTGAATGATTCGGCATGTGCAGTTCATGATTCTCAAGCTATGTCAGATGCAAAGCTTTGGCATGCACGCTTTGGTCATCTAAATTTTGCTAGTTTGTTACGCCTGCAGAAATCTGAAATGGTGTCCTCTTTGCCCAAACTTGAGGCACCTGGAAAACATGTTTGTGAAGGCTGTATTTTGGGCAAAATGCAGCGTTCTTCCTTTCCAAAAGATGGTTTAGTTCGGGCTACGTAGAAATTGCAGCTTGTACATAGTGATGTCTGTGGTCCTATGCAGACACCCTCTTTTGGAAATTACCTTTACTTCGTGACTTTCATTGATGATTTTTTCCAGGCATGCATGGGTATCTCCACTCAAAGCAAAGTCCAAAGTGTTCATGTGCTTCAAACAATTTTTGGTTTTGGCTGAAAATCTGTCAGCATGTAAAATGGGCACCCTCCGTTCTGATCGAGGGGGGGAATATATGTCTTCAGATTTTAATGCATTTCTGGTTGAACATGGGATAAAACACCAGTGTACAGTGCCGTATACACCTCAACAGAATGGAGTTGCTGAAAGAAAGAATAGGTCACTCATGGAGATGGCGAGGTGCATGGTCAAAAGTCAGGCTTTACCACATAGTTTCTGGCTTGAGGTTGTCATGTGTGCAGCATATGTACTGAACAGGTGTCCCACTAAAGCGTTGCAGTCTATCACTCCATATGAGGCTTGGCATGACCGCAAGCCATCTGTTGCTCATCTGCGTGTTTTTGGTTGTTTGGCATATGCATTAGTGCCTGAACAACATCGCAGAAAATTGGATGATAAGGCAGTAAAATGTATTTTTGTTGGGTACAGTTCTGAAAGTAAAGGCTATCGTTTGTATCATCCACAAACTAAATGCATTCTGGTTAGCCGTGATGTTGTCTTTGTGGAAGATGCTATTCAGCCATTGCTTTCATGTACTAAGGAGACATCTGCTAGCTCCAAAGACATGTATGATACTTTGATGCCTCTTTTTTACAAGTGGACAGTCTAGTGCTGGTCCTAAAGAGGCAGATCATTCCATTTCTGATGCAGATTTACATGATGCACTTGTTGATGAGAGAGCTGATATTGAGCACGCAAAAACTATGCCAAAATGGCTGGTGCAGACTTTGCGTGACAGCAAATTAGATGCACCTTTGTCATATCGTACTCGTTCAGGCTCTCATAGTGCCTCCTTTGCATCAGATTGCTATGCTATGGCTGCATCTAGTCTCTGTGATGAGAATGAGCCTGTTTCTTTTGATGAAGCACAAAATTCAGAAAATTGGATGGCTACTATGCAATCTGAATATGATGCTATAATGAAGAATGGTACATGGTCTTTATGTGACTTGCCTCCTGGCAAGAAGGCCATTGGCACTAAGTGGGTATACAAGCTAAAGCGTAAACCCGATGGTACAGTTGACAGGTATAAGGCTAGGCTTGTTGCAAAGGGTTATGCACAGGAAAGGGGCATTGATTTTGATGAGACCTTTGCACCTACATGCCGTATGACTACTGTTCGGAGCATTTGTGCACTTGCAGCCCATCATGGTTGGAATGTATATCAATTGGACATTAAAACAACATTTCTGAATAGTGACTTGCATGAAGAAGTGTATGTTTTTCAGCCCCGTGGCTTTGTGCACAAAGGGCATGAAAACCAGGTGTGCAGGTTAAAGAAGGCATTATATGGTTTAAAGCAAGCACCACGTGCTTGGTATGAGAAGATACATGCCTATCTGATTGCACATGGTTTTGAGAATAGTCCAACTGAAAGCACCTTATATGTTAAGCGTGCTAATGATGTGCTTCTGATCATTGTTGTCTATGTTGACGACATGCTGCTCACTGGTCCTATTGAGACACATATTGCTGATTTTAAGGCTGATTTGCATGCCTCATTTGAGATGTCTGATTCGGGGCATTTGCATCACTATTTGGGCATTCAGTTTATGCACGTAAGCCTATTGCCACTCCTATGGAGACATGTTTACGATTGAGGCTTCATGATGCTGGAGATGCATTTGATGTTGTTCTCTATCAGAAGGCTGTTGGATGCTTGATTTACTTATGCATTACTCGGCTAGATATTCAGTTTGTTGTCTCACAGATGAGCAGGTTTATGCATTGCCCAGGAGTCATGCATTGGAAAGCTGTTAAGTGCATCTTTCGCTACTTGAGTGGTACTCGGCTACTTGGGTTGTTTTATCCCAAGGGGGGATCACTACCGTCAGATTTGCATGCTTTTTCTGACTCAGATTGGGCTGGTTGCTATGACACTCGTGTGTCCACCAGTGGTTTTTGTTTCATGCTTGGTAGCTCATGTATATCTTGGTTGAGCAAGAAGCAGCCTACTGTGGCCACTTCCAGTTGTGAGGCTGAGTATAGGGCAGCTTTCACACGGACTTTTGAGTGTGTGTGGCTCAGACGCCTTATGGTTGATTTGGGTGTTGGCTAGTCTTCTGCCACCACCATCTTCACTGACAGTCAGAGCGCATTGGCAGTTGTGAGGAACCCTGTGTTCCATGCTCGCACTAAGCACATTGAGGTGCATTATCACTATGTCAGGGAGAGGTTCTCTGCTGGGGAGATCAGATTGGCATATGTGCCCACGCAGGAGAACATTGCAGACCTTTTCACGAAGGCTCTGCCTAGGGAGAAGTTTGAAGCTTTCCGCAAAGCTTTGGGCTTACTTCCTTTTGTGGAGTGATTTCCACATAGCTTGGCACTTCCTTATACATGAGTGCCAGCTCTTTGTTCACCGCATCACTCCCAGGGGGGATTTGTTGATATATTTAGGTAGTGATGTGTGTGAACACTCTAGGACTGTCGGGGCACTTTTTTCCCTCTTTAGGAGGTTTTTTTCCCCCGGCTTGTATATACGCCTATTGCCCTAATGAGCTACTTATCTTTGTACATTCTCTAGTAATACATTCAATATTGTGTGTTTGTGCTCCAAGCTTCTTCTTCTTCCTTGTGCTGTTTGCGTGCTTCCGCAGACGTCTATCTCCAACAATGACTTCTCTTTCTGTATGTTGGTTCTTTGTTCATTGCTTGTAGAGTAGTTTGTACCTTGTTTGATTGATGATGTCATTGAACATCTATTTCCTAGGTGTAGAGACAAGATTATCTCATCTAATCATTTGATGTGATTGCTTCCTATTCCAATCATGTATGCTTCCATTGGCATCATTGGAATATATAGTTTGTTTAGTAAGGAAGCACAAACACTCCCTAGGCCTCCTCTTGTGAGAGCAAAGAGTGGCATAGAAAGGTTGAGGCTTTGGTCTTGATAAACCCAAAGTTGAGCCATACTTGATTAACCCTATTTGTGAGATAGCAAGTGCTTGCTTTCCCTCAATCAAACCATCCTTATTCACTCTAGATTTCTCTTCTTGCAAAGGAGGAGACATAAACTCATCAAATTCATAATATTTGCTTTCCATTTTGCAATCAAAGGGAGTGTAGTGACAAAGCTTTTTGTGGAAGATGCTATTCAACCATTACTTTCATGCACTAAGGAGACAGATATTAGCTCCAAAGGTATGTATGATACTTTGTTCCCTCTTTTTATAGGTGGACAGTCTAGTGCTGGTCCTAATGAGGCAACTTCTTAACCTTTGCAAGTTTCATGTAATGATGGAGATCATTCCATTTCTGATGCAGATTTACATGATGCACTTGTTGATGAGAGAGTTGACATTCAAGAGGCAAAAACTATGCCAAAATGTCTCGTACAAACTTTGCGTGATAGCAAATTAGATGCACTCTATCATATCATACTTGTTCAGTCTCTAATAGTTCTTCTTTTGCATCAAATTGCTATGCTATGGCTGCCTCTAGTCTCTCTGATGAGAATGAGCATGTTTTGTTTAATGATGCACAAAATTCTAAAAATTGGATGGATAATATGCAATCTGAATATGATGCTATAATGAAGAATGGTACCTGGCCTTTATGTGACTTGCCTCAAGGCAAGAAGGCCATTGGTACTAAGTGGGTATACAAGCTAAAGCATAAGCCTGATGGAACAGTTGATAGGTAGAAAGCTAGGCTTGGTACAAAGGGTTAGTATTAGGAAAGAGGCATTGATTTTGATGAGACCTTTGCTCCTACATGTTGAATTACTACTGTTTGTAGCATCTGTGCACTTGTAGCTCACCATGGTTGAAATGTACATAAGTTGGACATTGAAACTACATTTTGAATAGTGAGTTGCATGAAGAAGTGTATGTTTTTCATCCCCGTGGCTTTGTGCAAAAAGGGCATGAAAACCAAGAGTGCATGTTGAAGAAGGCATTATATGGTTTAAAGCAAGCACCACCATCAAATTTCTTAGGGATGATCACTTTTGGACTTTTCTTCATGTTAGTTGTCATGGGCGTACTTGAAGAAGATTGATTTACAATGATCTTCAACTCTTGAATTTGCCTTTGAAGTTTTGTGATTACA